>BSDF01000005.1:47018721-47336221 GCA_027925045.1 Hypotaenidia okinawae | reverse complement strand
TCATAAAAAATATGTACTGTAAAAGCCTCAAATGAAAGGTGAAACCGAGCAAAAAGAAAGATTTTCCTCACATTTAGCTGACACTGCAGCATACTGCTTGACAGTTTGAAAACCTACAATGTCAGAATGTGTTTGCTAAAGGATAGATCTATGAACCTACTTGAGGGTGAATACGTGATGGTATGATTTTTTTAATAGTTCCCCTAGTCTGTAGTCAAATGCAGGCTATTTCTTCATGTGCACCCAGAAACATGTTCATATCAAAAATAGAGGTGGGAAAAACAAAGGTCTAAAAATTGATCATTACTTTTATTTTTGGATACTGACTTCTCAGACTATGACTTATTTCTCCTGTTTTAAACTACATAAAACCTTCATCATCATCACAATCCTCACATGGACAGTTAAGAGAAAGGTACTGTGCAAATAAAAAACCCCATTAGAACATGAGCATCAGCCTTTTAATCGTGATAACTAATGATATGAAATAATCCCCGTGTTTGTCTCCATATAACAATATATTATTGTGTAAATAGAGGATGACATGCCGACAAGAACTTCTTCTGGAGTTTTGGAAATGTTCCCTATACCCCTGGCATTTTCTCCACTTGAAACCAAGTTAAGAGTGAAATTTATTTTCTCCATTCTACAATTAGAACTTCAGAAAAAAATGTGGCAAACTCTAAGGACAAAGACTGTAGCCATCCACTGCCATTAACAGGAGAAAAGAAGAGTGCATTGTAGCCAGTCCCTTTCATTAAAAGTTTCCCCATCTCCCCATGCGTGCAGAGGTTACTGCTCTTCCGCAGCACTTATTGACAATGAAATGGCAGTTTGGAATATGGATTTGAAACACTCCTGTCTTCCTAAAAGACAACAGTTCAGTAGAAGGCTCTGCTCTTCTTCATCAGCTTCCTAAATGCATTTGGGGTCAGCTTAGTGTCAGCTATGATTCATCTTGTAAAGCTTTATCAGTTTACACTTAGAACAACAAAACCATGCGCCTGATCACAGTGACACACTAAGCTTAGTGACACCTTTCAGTAAGGCTTTTGTAAGAGAGGTGAACAAATTAAAAGTTTTGCCCTATCCTCTTCTTTTCTCAGTTTGAAGTTCTTCTGGTCATTGTCAGAAATTATGTCTGCACTTTGTTTGCACTGGAGCTCTGGGAAATTTTCCAATGCCATATGAGGGGCCTTAATCTTATAATAGGAAATTTGCCTCTAACAACTTAACTAAGCACAGAGATACGTTTCATCTTCTTATCAGTTCAATCGAACTTTATCTTTGGTTTGGTTTGATCTCTTTTGTGAAAGCACTTCATATGTGTAGGAGAGGTAATAAAGCAATGCAACAGTACAAAGAGGAGTACAATTTGTTGAAGAGCTGAAACAAAGCTTACAGCTGCATCAGACAAAACTGTAATCTGTCAAATAATCTCCCAAGATATACCTTTTGGCAAAAAAGGGTTAGTCATATAACTGACCACCTTGAATAAGATAAAACTGGGGCTGAAAATCAGGATAATGTGATCACCTCTAATAATCTATTTTTTATGTACATCCTTTCAGTCTCTCAGCTTACTCCTATGTTTCCACTTGTTTAATTTTCTGTTTAGCTAAAGCATTTCCCTTGTGATTTGTTGTTCCTGTATCTATAAAGTAGTTCAGATCTGCTACAAATATTTGATCTGTTTTGGCAAAGTTATAAGATTCAGTTCATAATCATATTAAATACAAAAAATAGTGACATTAAGGAAATTGCCTTCTAAGGAAGAAAGGATCAAGAAATTTTAATATTCACCTCACACAGATGAGATCACCATAATTTCACAGAATCTGTAGAAATGAATGGGAAAATATTTGTATAGAAAAAACACTAACAACCAAGGTATGGTCCAAGTTTTGAACATTTCATTGTACAAGATATAGACACAGCAAGCTCTTGAGAGCAATTAGGTTTAGTTCGCCAAATAACCATGCATGATAGTCTGAAAAAATATATAATCATAATTTATTTCAATTTTTACGTATCTATCATGACTGTATCTGTGCAATTCAGTTAGGAGACTTACTGCTTTCTCCTCTTCATTATAGCCATCGTATATTCATGAAACATGAATCTTCAGCTTTATTGCAGGTTATTTAGTATTTTCATTAAAATATTTTGAAAGTAAATTACATTTAAGTGTCAAAAATTAAGCACTGAAAATACAGTGTTCCTGAGACACACAGTCACAGTCACAAATTGTAGTGAAATTAAAATTAGGTGAGAAATCCAGACTACAGCTCTGAGCCTTAGATACCCAGAACAAACATTTCTTTTCCACTAGGCTAAGTGGACTCCTTACATAAGGAAAAACTTTTACACAGTGAGGGTGACAGAACACTGGGACAGGCTGCCCAGAGAGCTTGTGGAGTCTCCATCTCTGGAGACATTCAAAAGCCACCCGAATACATTCCTGTGTGACCTACTCTAGGTGATCCTGCTCTGGCAATGGGGTTGGACTAGATGATCTTTAGAGGTCCGTTCCAGCCCCTGCAGTTCTGTGATTCTGTGACTCCAAACACCCTACAGGGACTCTAATATATAAAGGCATTGTTTCATCCCACCAGAGGGAGCCCATAATATTTCATGAATGCAAAAGGAACACACTGACAACTGAGTAGAAAAAAAAAAAAAGTAAAGTTATAGGTACATCAAATATCTGTATGTGCATGTATGTTTGCCATGCTCACCTAAGATCCTAGCACTCGCATCACAGCATCATCAATATTAGGTCAGTAACCAGTGCATTTCCATGAAATGACACCAGGGACAGATATGCACAACAGTGCTTTACAGGGACATATATGCACAACAGTATCTCAGGTGAAGACGAGAGAGCAGAAATAGGCTGATCTCAAAGAAAGAATGATTTGATTTGTCTGCGATATCAACATAGAACACTGATAAAATTTTTGATATATAGAAATTATTGAAAAGAGAGAAGCTGCCTCTGATAAGAATGTTGGTTTGATTTTGACCTTCCCAGAAATGGCATGGGGTCTTAGCTAAATTCCAGGTTAGTTTGCTTTCTCAAAAGTATGCTTATTTTTTAAAACTATAAAAATACATGTAATCATGAACCTGTTGCTCACATTTTCTTTCACAAGAAAAACAGGCCATTAATCTGCTGTAATAAAACAGGACAAACCAGAACTGGAACTTCTAAGTGCATGGGAAGATCTAGCTGAGATGTGTTTTCCTTACAGGTGGAATAAGCAAAGGGTTTCAGTAGCTTCTTACCATCTCTGTAAGGTGGCCAACAAGAGCCAGGGACACAGCAATGAAGTGTTGCTGGTGACACCATATTAAATATTGACTGAGAAATCTTACTCTCCATAGCTGCTCCTAGAAATGGAGACTGTGACTTTCTCCCAAAACAATTTCCTGTCCTTCACTGTGTCTCAGTATTTTCCTTACTATTCTTTTGCCGACGCAGAGGACAGAAAGGACAAAGAATTTAGCATTAATTTGAACTAGTTTTGGATTTCTGTTTTTAGGCAAGAATTATACTCCGTGATCAGTATGACTGAACTGTTTTTAAAATCCACAATAGCTTTTTTCGTTTTCTGATATCAATTAATAAGAGAGGGATATAAGTGTTCTAGCTCTTTGGTGATTTGTTGAAGAATTCCAACAGTTTTAAATGTCTAGCACTCCTTTATTACCAGGCTATCAACTCTATGTTTTCTGTAAAATATAAGCTTCTTTATCAATTATCAAATCAAACTTCTAATCCCTGCAAAAGTCTTCTACTTTTCATATACTTATGTTTCAATAACTTTCCCATTTTCTGCCAATAATCTCCACCCCAAGTTGAGAAACCAGCTGATAGGGTGGAAGGACATTCTAGTTTTTGAAATCTATTCTGTCTTCAGCAACATTACTGCTTATTTTGCTATTATAAATATAAAAATTAAATAAAAATATTTTTTACCAAGTAAACAAAAAATATTTTTTTTACCAACCAAAAATATTTAATAGAATCATTACACTTGATCTTTTTAAGTATTTCTTTACCTTGTGTCTTGAGTTTACTTTATATGCATATGTAAATGAACAGTAATAAGAAAATTGGGAAAAGAATCCAAACAAAATTTAAAAATATTTACTGAAGAAAAATTTAGATCTCATATATGACATATTTATCAAAATTGGATCTAACGGTGATGGTCATCCAATCAAAACACAAGTGATCCCATATGTCCAACTAAAGCAGCTTGAACATTGTCACGAACTTTTGATAAAAAAGACTCTAACCTCTGCCTGTAATAATACACCACAAATAAATTCTTAAGTTTTCTTAAATGTTTTAAGTTTTGTTTTACAGATTCACAAGTAAAAAACTAATCTTCTAAATTATATTCCACTACATTATGTCCCAAAACCCAGCAAGCTATTTATTTGTGATTAACATGCTTTAAAAGGACACTTAATCTTCTGTAGAAAGGAAAGTTCTACTTTTTACCAACTGTGCCAAAAGTGGGCTGGATGAGAAAGTAAATGATCCTACTGCTTGCTACTGACTCCCTTGACTAGCAGGGCTAGGTAACTACAATTATCATTTCCTACTGGTAAACAAAAGATATAAACTGTATCTTTTACAAGTTATGGAGAATGTTGAAGAGTTGAAGAATTCAGGAAATTAAAAGATTCAAATAATTAATTGTTATTATCAAGCAAACTCTCAGAAGATGTGTTCTGCACCAATTAATTCATGGCAAGCTTTAAATAATACTTCTTCTCAAAAAATTATTATTGTTAAAAATATCTGTTACGTTTTGCTAGCTGTGGTGGGTTGACCCTGGCTGGAAGCCGAATGACTATCAAGCTGCTCTATCACTCCCCCTTTTCTCAGCTGGACAAGAGAGAGAAGATACAATGAAAGGCTGAGAAAAAGACAGGGAGAGATCATTCTGCAATTACTGTCACAGGCAAAACAGACTCAACTAGGAATAAAATGTATCTAATTTATTACCCAATCAAAACAGAGTAGGATAATGAGAAATAAAAAGAAATCTCAAAACATGTTCCCCCTCACTCCTCACTTCATTGTGGCCTCAACTTTATTCCTGATTTCTTTACCACCTCCCTCCAAGTGGCACAGGGGGAGGGGAAATGGGGAGTGAGGTAACTTCATCAGACACTATCTGTGCAGCATCTTCCTCCTCAGGGGAGGACTTCTTACATTCTTCCCTTGCTCCAGCATGGGGTCCCTCGCACAAGAGGGACCAATATGAGTCCTTCACATGGGGTACAATCCTTCAGGACCAGACTGCTCAAGTGCAGATCTCCAACAGGGACAAAACTCCTGACAGCAAGCCTGCTCCAGCATGAGCTTCCCACAGGGCTGCAGACTCCTTCAGGTGTCTCCACCTGCTCCACCATGGATCTCCATATGCTGAAGGACAGCCTGCTTCACCATGGTCTTCACCAAAGGCTGAAGGGGAATCACTGTAGTAGTGTCCAGAGCACCTCACTCCCTCCTTCTTCACTGACCTTGGCATCTGCAAAGTTTCTCACATCTTCTCACTCCTTTCTCTGGTAGCAAAAATGCTACTGCTCCACACAGATTTACGCAACATGAGTTGGATCCATTGGCCTTCATGAGAATCAGTGGATAGCTTCACATTGTCCAGGACATAGTACATCTTCTTCTGCATGGCTAATTCCCTTAAGCACAGTATACTTAACTCCAAGGTGGTCCACTTCTCTGGAGGACATACAACTTCACTGAAGGATACCTTGCCCTCATGCTTGACAGAAGTCAAGTCTGGAGGCTGAGGGCTTGTGAATTTTTCCCAATTGCCTGCCAGTGCCTCCTTCCCTAGATAGAGATCCCAGCTGCTTGGCCCCCCTACCTTCTAATCCCAGTCTACTGTCCTCATTATCATAGTATTGGAGTAGACAGGTAATGAGGTGTTCAACCAGAAGGGGACTGATATCTTTTTGATATCTCTCAGCTCACTCAGGGACAGAGAGTGGGTGATGACCTCTGGTTCTGCCTCTTCTTCATGTTCTTGTGATGGTTCTAGTTCATCTTCATCTTTCACTAAGCAAACATATTTTTGAGTATTTTTTCTTCTGTATAGGGGCAACTGACACCAGTACTGGTTGGTTTTCTGGCTCAGTTACTATGTTTTTCACTGGGGTTTCAGTCGCAGTGCCTGTTGTAGAGGTTCAGGTAGCCCCCGTGTCTGTTTGTTGATTTCCCTCTCTTCCCTCTGATGGCACTGCCTACCATACAGCAGGGTTTGGTGGACAGTGGCAGTGGACAGTGGACAGGGCCCAGAACAGTGCAGTAAGTCATGCTTCCTTGGAATATCCACGGCATTTCCCTTTGAAATCTTATATCACATTTTTGGGGCCCTGTAGCTGTTTGGGGGTGAAGCCCCAAACCACTGAGGGTAAAAAGGTCTCTTGATACCTGTCCATACTCTCCCACATGCCATGTATCCTCAACCATTCAACCCCAGGGAAGATCTCTGGGTAATATTCTTAAAACTGTTTTTTGTGACGCTGAATAGGACTTGAAAAATATCCAGGAGACCAAGCAACAGGAAAATACTGGCCTGAAAATCCCAAGGGTATTCAAAATTATCAAAAGCAGTATAACAAGCCTGAAGGGAAAAGGGGGGAGAAAGACCGGGAGAAAGTATTTCCCCTGCATTTCCACACCCCAACCACCCACCTCATCTTCCCAATGAATTGGGTGCAATTGTTTAAAAATGCTGAGAGGTGTTGCCCCAGGTAAGGGCATGACAGAAATGCCACATGCGAATACCAGCTGAAGCTCATGAACACTAATAGTATCTTGTCATAGGCTGTTATTACACAGTACAACAGTTTGACAATCCAAACTTCCCTCCCAGAGGTGATAATAAGAAAAGGATTACAAGTGGGGATTTACATACCACAGCCAAATGACCAAACAAACCATCTTTGTGATAAGCAACTGCTTAAATAAAATGATAAATACTCATCACAACTTTCTTTTAAACACGCTTGGGTCAGACCTATCGTTATCCATTAATGTTATCATTATTGAGCTCCATGTTGTGAGACACAAAACACTATCATGGGTTAGCCCCAGCAAGCAGCTGAGCACCACATAGCCAATCCCTCATGCAAACAGTGGGATTGGGATAATGACATTTCACTGAGATAGCACAGGGAGAGGACAACAGCAATAAGATTTACAATAGAATATACATAATGGTGATAACACAAGGCACATGCTCAGCCCACTCTCAGACCATCTAGGAGACTTGTGGAGCCACCCCTCCCTTCCAGATTAGCCCCCTTTCATGGGTGGAATGATGTCACTTTGTATGGAAAACACCCTTGGCCAACTCTGCTCACATGTACTGGCTCCTTGTGAAAATTAACTTTATCCTAGCCAAAACCAGGATGCTAACAAATTTCAGGCTTCTTATACTGCTCCATTACTAGCACCACTTTTAGACAGCATTAGTTGTTCACCATTTGCTAGTCATCAAGTCTATTACTAAACAAACATGAAGCAGATGTGGCTCTCAAAGTGTGATTACTTGTAAAACCCTTCAAATCTAAACTCAGTTACACAGTCTCCCTATAGTTTTACTCAATTGATTAACTTCAACCTGTTTATCATTAATCCACTCATTTAATTTAACAATCCATTAAAGAGTCAGTTAAAATGCATCATGTGTCCCTTTCTTGGGCCTTAAATAATTACCCATTTCTACTATGTCTTCTAATCTCTTTCTTAATGAACATCTTTAACTTTAGTAACTTAAAAGACTGTCAAGATGAGTCTTAATAAAAAAATGGAATGGTTTAAAAGGCATAAACAATATCAAATGTTTAGATAGTGGAAAGTGAACAGTTACTTTTCTGCTGTCAGATTAGTGACTATCCGCCATCAAAATTAAGAATGGAAAAAACTCATAAAACAGGGGATTTAGTGCCAGATCTACTAAAGAATTTGGTTCCACAAGAAGTAACTTTTCCAGAGCTGAGGGTAGACTGCAAAAACTGGCTTACATGCTGTAGTGCTGAGCATCACAAAATTTTGTATGAGCTGGTTGGCTCCTAGGCAGGATCTAATCTAATTGACTCATACCTAGGCATCCCAGTTTGGTAGCTTAAAATGGGATTCATAATAGCCAGCACATTGACCTCATTACAGACATCTTAACTGATCATGGCAGCAGTGCATGACTGGAGAGAGCTTACACTGAGGCCTGATAGGAGTCATGCAGAAAAATAACTATTTCTCGGTAATGATTAGACTAAAGCTACTCAGTGTGTGAGGTAAAGTAGTTTCTAGATATGTGCAGAGTGCACATTTCTAGGCATTTTTCCAGGCATCTAGATTATTTGAAGGAAGAAGGAAGGTTTAGGAGTAAATTCTATGCATCTGAATGAGCATTTCCAGGACCATACTTGGGCTGTAAGCACCATATTCTATGTAAGTGCAGGCTTAAATATTTACTTTTATATTGTTGGTTTTATTCCTCCTTTCAGGAATGAGGGAATGAGGGAGTTTGTCAGAGAGATTAGAGAAAGATTTATCCGGGTTTTATTTAGGTTTTAATGCATTTGCGTCTGGACGCCTCCCTGTGCAATATGAGCTAGGGAGCCTACTTTGGCAGGGGGGTTGGACCCAATGATCTCTCGAGGTCCCTTCCAACCCCTATGATTCTATGATTCCTCTTATTGTACAAAGAGTTTTGCTCTTCAGAAAGTCTTACTGACTCCTTCTTCTACATTTTTTAAATTTAATAATTCTTTTTGCATATATCCAAATGCATCATCCTAAATAAATTAGCTCACTTTTTAGGGCCACATTATGACCAACTCTTGCAGTCATTGCAAGGGAAAGATATATTGAACATAAATGCTGCCGTGTGTGGAATGTTCTTCAAAAGAACTATAAAGTACAAGCAGTTCTGCTTATCTTCACATCAGCTATCAGAGAAAGCCTAGTCCATGACAGGAGTAAACTGTTTTTCTAAATGTCCCGGTTAAGGACACATACTCCCTACTTTTGAGTGAGACCCTTAAGCTTGAGAGAGGTCTTAAAGGATCAAGATGGCCTGAAAGAAGTATGAACCATTTTAGTAACTATAGTACTTACTGCAGGCCATTTCTGTCAGTATCATCCAAGTGGATTAGTGATCCGGGCAAGCTGGTATTTTTGTTTGAAGCAGTTTCTTTCTTGAAAGTATCATTTGTTCTCAAAGCAGGAAAAACTGCACAATGGTTCCTTTGTTTAGTTGTTTTTGTGCACATGAAGGAAAAAATACAATCACTGCATTGCCAGAAGAAGATGTCAAAATGTGACCCTGTAGATATTTCACAGATCCTCTCATAAAGCTTCACAGTTTCTTCTTTGCTCACGTAGTGCATATTGCACAGACCAGAAGTGCTTTGTGGTTTCAAAATGACTAAATGTTTTGTGTGTTGCGCAGAGATACATTAGCTCCAGGTAGTGTGGGATACAGCATTAAGAAGACGGTGAAATTGTAGCACTGCAAAACCTCCAGGCAATCCCATAAGAGGTGGGACCATGTCTTTGGATCACCTCAGCTGGAACTACAACTTTGGGAACCAAAACCAGAAAGCTGCAAAGGCATCTGGAAGTCCGTTACGTAAGACTATCCCAGGATAGGCAGGATTAGGCAGAGACAGCTCAAGCACTCAAGCTCTTGCAAAAGTGTTCACATAGCATGTTTGAAAGTACTTTTTAAATACTGTTTCAGTATACACTGAAACAATTATATTAACAGAATTCAGAGGGGAAAAGAAGTTAAAGGAACAACCCAAAGAACAACAAGGTCATTGGAGAGAGAGAGAGGAGATACTACAGACACCAGAGAAGACATTCCCATGCAGTTGTGGGAGAGACAACAGTGGAGAATTTATTTCCCTGCAGCTCATGATGCACTCCATCGAGGAGGAAGGAACAGCACAAGGAGGAACAACAGAGAGGAACTATTATGAACTGACCACAACCCTCCATTCTTCATTCCACCTTGGTGCATGGGGACAGAAAGTAGAGGATTCGGGAGTAAAAAAGTGAAGTTGAGACTGGAAAGAAGAGGGCAGAAGATGCTTTAGGTTTTATATTTGTTTCTCAACAGCAATAATAAATTAAAATATTTTTCCTCAGGCTGAGGCTGTTTTGTCCAAGACAGTAATTGG
Organism: Hypotaenidia okinawae; assembly: GCA_027925045.1. Lineage (NCBI taxonomy): Eukaryota > Metazoa > Chordata > Aves > Gruiformes > Rallidae > Hypotaenidia > Hypotaenidia okinawae. Next base: position 47,325,988 of record BSDF01000005.1, on the reverse strand, counting down.
TAAATAGTATACATGTTTACATCTCAATCCACAGCTTTCTTCGTCTGATTTTTTCCCCTTCCTCTGACACCTTAAGGAGGATAGTATGAGAGTGGCTGGGTGGGTGCCTTGTAACTGTTCAGAAGGCTCTATTAAAGCACTAAAAAGCACTATCTAAATGGAACAGCTACATGCCATATCTGTGAGGAATAGGAAAATAGGCTAGCTGAAAATCTGGTGTGTTTCAGTGAGACAATAGCTAAGTAAAGACCTCGTATTTCAGCCTCACCATATAAGAATTACAAAACTTTCCATGCTATTTTAGGGTATGCAAACTATCAAACAACTCTGTTAAAGTTGTTGGACTTTTAGGAAGGTTCAAAAATTTTAAGTACTGTTTGGAACTGACTGTGAAGTGACTGACTAGGTGATAAAAGATGGAAGTGACTCAATAAGCTGATGAAGGAATATATTATGTCCTCACATTGGTATTCCTAAAGGAAGAAATACCCTGACTCAGACTCAGGTTTTTATCTGAAGGTACTTCCCATCACATACCCATTTTTTCTGCATAGCATGGACCACTAAGGCACCACTCAAGGAAGCCCTGCACTGCCCCATTCAGCTTGTCCATGGACATAAGATTGATCTGAGAACCCAGTGAGGACAGCCAAAAGGTTGTCAAGAAAACAATCTAGGTTAAATATACAGAAATTCTCTCCCCTCTCTTAATAAAATGCCTAAATGTTAAGTCACCCGGCATTCATACATAACTCTTCAATAACTCATCCACAAGTACTTCCAAAGAAAGGAGAAAATAAATCAGTAAGGAAATAGATTTCAATGTCAAGCATTAAAGGGGTAATTATAAACAATAGCAAGGACTTTTTTAATTATTAAAAATACCGTGACAGTATGCTCTTAAATTATATATAATGGAAAACAAGGTGAGTCACATAATCATACTCCTTTTGACACATAACAATCTTCATCAGCAATCTTCATCCTGCCCTCATGTCAAGACTGTATAAAGGGGGCAGGCTCCATGAAGTGTGTGAATATGCATCTAATCTAGTACATTGAAAATCCTTATGTGCTCGCTCTCAAGAACTACATCTTTTGAAACTACTTGACTTACTGTAGAACAACTGCCAGATAAGATATTATAAAATATTCACTGAATATCTCTTAGTATATTTAAAAAACTAACATACAGGAGTGAAGACCTCAGAGATAGAATATTTATGAAAAAAATCCTAAAATCCTTTCAGATTTTGTCAAATCTAACCTGAGAGAGCTGATGTTCAGTGTTCTAGCACTCCAATTTTACACCCTGTAAAGTCAGCTGTGGTTCAAGACAGAGTATTAACTTTAGGTTTAGGGGGTTTTGTGTTGGGGCTTTGGTTTATTGTTGGGACATACTGTAAGTTCCAATAAACACTTTTGCACAAATTCTTGTCCCAAATGCAAGTCTGTGCTACCGGAGTGGACATTTCTTGTCTATCTTGAATTTTCCTTTCTTTTTTTTTTAATATCCTTCTGTTAAACATGTATTGTAGCACAGGATCTAAGAATGGAATTTGCTGAGAAATTTGAAGACACCAAAACAAATGCATATAACAAATGACCACCACTTTTTTGCAATATGCACAGGAAATCAGTAAGAATAAAAGCAGAGGAAATGGAACTAGGTTGCTTTATATTTTTCAGGAACTCTGTTTATTATGCAAAACTAGCAGAATAATAACATTTTATTTTTCTGAATGCAACCCAGCTGATGGGTTGGTGGTTTTTTTCCTTTTCCTGATAACTCAGGTTTAGATAACTGACGTTTTTATAGCATAATATCACCAGAAAAGGCAACCAGTTACATTTTCCTACAACCACTACACTGGACCAACTGAGGACTGGAAAAAAATTCTTACATGTTTCTAAAAGGATCTTGTTGGTGATTTTACTTGCTTTGAATGAAGCTCTAGGTCCTAGCCACACAATAAAGGTAGACCCCATGAGCAGCACAGATGCGATCGTGATAACTTTACCCCATTCCATTATGTGCTTAGTATTTCTGATAATTGTGTGCTGCAATGGAGCGATAGAGATTAAATTAATAGAATTAAAGTAATCTTTGTTCTTTTCCCTTTTTTTATTTTGCTGTAGCTTCATGCTAAAAGGCAAAAGAAAACATTGCCCTTACAACTGAGGTAACTATGAGAAATAAGCAAGGATGCTAAATAAAGTTACTTATCTAGATATAAAATGTGTCCTTGGAAGAAAACAAAGAGAGAAATAAAGGGCAAAATCAATCTTTCATAATCTTTCTAAAATAATATTACTAAGGGCAGATCTTGATGTATTCAGAACCATATCAGTGTCAGTGTCTAAGAAACCATCTCGGAACTTAGAGAAGGGACTGTCAATATAGGAAGAAACATTAAGCAAATGGATGTCATGAGGTGAAAGTCAAGGGACCCTGGAAACTGAAGGTCCTAAAGAACAATTCCACCTTTCATTTCTGACTGGATTATGGTTTAATCGGGATGTCAGAATTTATTCAAAACCATATATTTTTATAATACAGGATAATTCTTGGCCCTGATAAAAGAATCATATTTAGAAAACTGGATGGACCTAAAGCTTACAAGGACTTGACAACAGGTTCATGAGATCAGTGGTGTAAGCAGCGGTGAGCAGTTTCTCCACAAATGAGAAAGACCTTTGTCAAAGGAAAGATATAACCAGCCCCATGAACTATGATTTCTGTAACTTGAAAAACTAAATTTTATAAAAGATTTTCATAGAAAGGGTCATATTTGTGACAGTTCCTTTTTAAAGAGTTTTAAAACCTATTCAACCCTTTTATCTTTTCTGGAAGGCTTTTTTTAGAAACACTGTCCTCACATTCCCTTCTTCATCCTTATCCCACCTGCTGCAACTATGATGGAATTCCAAACACAGCAATTAAACTCCCAGATGAGTCAGATTTGCTTATTGTATTGTACTCACATATGTAAAAGAAATTATGTCATCTCTATTCTCATTACTTTTTAATGTCAAGAGCTGCAATTTACAATTCTTATACAATTTTTGTCTATGACTGTCAGAGAGAGCTTTTGGGGTTTTGGGGTTTGTGAGGGGTTTTTTTCCATATACCTTAAAAACCATTCTAAGAACTTAAGTATAACAATTTCTACCCTGTAGCTATTTAGAGAAATCATTCTAGCTTAATATTTTATCACTTATTTCTGTCTTTTGGATAGGAAAAAAATAAAGCTATATTCTGACCACAAGCAATTCTCATATCTTCCAGGTTGCATTTCAGAGTAAAACCATGCTGCATAACTCTAGAAACACACACTTTTGTGACATTTTTTAAAATGTTAATTCTTTTATATATTAATCAACATAATTTTGACATTGTCTAAATAATTTAGGATTCTAAAGCCTACTTTCAAAATTACATTGACGCTAGTGCTACGAGGAGATTTATGCATTGCAATTGGGATTTAGCTCAGTGTGGGTCTATTGACACAAAAATCATAAAAGTAAGATAAATGCAAACAAATTTTCTTAACTATTTCAGGTATAAATGAAGTTATGGAAAATCGTGTGGTTAATCAGGAAGTAAAATTAAGAATGTGAAATCAAAATAATTATGCCATTAGTTTAAACAGGATAGAGAATGTCCTGGAATCTATTCTATCTTGAAAACAGACGAGTCTAAACAATGCACTCAGTCACATGCTCTGACTTCTCTGGCCCTGTGTGGAGCCAGTTGGACTTGATGATCCTTATGAGTCCCTTCCAACTCAGGATATTCTATGATTCCATGATTCTATGTTCTGAAAATTTCAGAGAAAGGGCAATAGTTCATTTTCAGCTGACAAGGTATAATTCATATCAATACCGTATGTCCTAACATCTCTAGTTAGATATGCTCTTACACCCCTCAGAATGCAGTTTTAGTACCTCCCGAAATGTTTGGCTGGAGTGATAATTAGAACTGTGAGCATTTATATTTTTCTAAAATTTCCAAACCCTTTGTAGAATTAATGAAAAATTGTTGTACACAGGGATGATGTGTGGACCATTGCAGTCACAAATATGTATTAATGCTTTTAACTGGCAATTATTTTTTCTTTCTTGAATGATCCCTTGTTCTTGAGCTCTGCAATGGGGAACTGGATGTCCTCTGCTATTTCTTCTCTAATGTTTACTATTCTTTTCAATTTTTATCCTGCTTCCTCTTCTTCATTTCCTTTCTAAGATTAAAAAAAAAAAATCCTTTTTCAGTCTCTCTGAAGTGTTTTTCAACTCCCTTAACAGACTCCTCTTCATAATCATTTCCTTCATCTTTCACTGAACACTTTTAACTTTTGCAATATCCTTTTTGAGATGGGGACACTCACATCGTTAGAAAAGTGGAATTTATAGTTGAGGGTCCTAGTGCTAATTTTTTACAGCTATAAGATACTATCTGTATTATCCCTATTACAAGACTGAAAAGATTTTTAATACAAAAAAGGGTAACTAGTGAAGGTTTTCCTTGGACTGTGGCTTCCTAATCACTGGGTTTACTCAGTACAATCAGATAAAGTTTCTCACAGTCCTTAGAGACACCTGAATTGTGCTGTTTCATTAATCACATTCACTTTTGACTGTGTATCTGCTTAAAGCATTGAAGTATGGAATCCTGAGGTGCTATGCTATCAATACCCACTGCCAGTCTCCCTCTTTGCTTGCTTTCTTTGAGCTGACATTGATCCACGATCTTGCATTGTTTTTTACATTGCGACTATGTAATTTCTACAATAGTCCTTTTGTGTGACCTCTCTCAAATGTTTTTTGCATGTTTCACCATATCATATCTGGTCATAGTTCCAACACTTTAGGTAAATTTCCAAACAATTCAAATAAGGGGCATGTAATTTTTATTGGCATGAAAAATAGTGTGCATTGCAAGCCCTCTCACAGGATAATTTCCAAAGTGTTGTTGGTATCACATTTAACATGTACAAATATAAGAGATGAGGGTAGAGAATTGTCACTGAATGGGACTTCACAGCAAACAGCACAGATTTTAAGTACTTTGCTGGCTCAAGTAGTCACAGAAAGTACTCCTGATAAAACAGTCACAAATCTCATACTTCTGCTACTCTTACTCTATGCCAGTGGGTTTTACAGCACTAAATGTGCTTCCAAAGGAAAATACCTGAACTTCTGATTTCAAGGATCAGGAAGGTCAAATCTCTCTAACAGAAGTTGGAAAAGAAGTGCTTCTCTCCTCAACTGCTTGTTATTGAAAAGTTCAGGGAATATGTCAGGTTCTAAGATCTGGGAAAACTCTCCGGTGGCGTGTTGTAGGGACACTAGTTTGAATGAGCAAAACAAGAACTGAAATAAAGGCAGTGTTTTCACATAACTCAGGAGACCTAGAACACATCTGGTGTACTAAGACATCAAGGTCCACCAACCTTGAGCAGCACATAAGCTTCAAGTCAGATTCTGTGCTCTTGGAACTCCAGCTTGGAGGGAGAATCTTAGTAACAAAAAGAAAGTTCCAATTGGAGCAGGGAACATAACTAAGGCTACCAGATTATCTTCCTGTTAAGATTACCTCAGAACTTTAAATGCTTTTATAATATGTCTTTTAGGAATGTAAAAATATGACTCTTTCTCTCAGACTACTTTCAGGAAACTCCTATAGCTCATTAGATTTGGCTTTATGCAATTTAATTTTGAAGCTAAGGGAGGGATAAGGCCAGAAGATGCTCAGAGTGCACTCCAGTGAATCTGTCATTTTAAATAGTTTGCACAATGTCTAGAAGAAGAAGGGGAAAACGAACTTCCTCCAAACAAAACTCAGCTCCATTCTATGACTTTCCTGCAGTACTAACTTTTCATTTGCTATACAAAAAATTCTTTAGTTAATATAAATACTGCTTCGGGATTTGAGAGCAGATAAGGCTGACATTGCAGAACAGTGCAGGAAGGAAGCCCATAGGTATCCCAGAGACGTTTTGATTTGTGAATAATGATGATGATGATAATTAATAATTATTCTCTGCCATCAGAGAATTCCACTAATTGGCAATCTCCTGCTTTAAAAGTCCTAATATTTTATTTCTGCTTATTGCTAACTACCAAGTAGAACGCTAGTGGAAATGTGGACAGCTGATATTTTAATAATAATAACTGTAATCACATGAACTCTTCTATATCTAACCTTTAATTATAATACTAGATGTAGAAAACTGGTTGCAGTCAAAAACATGTTATGGTGAGAATTATTTTTCAATATAAAACTTGAGCTTCTAACATTTCAAAAGGAGTAAGTGTTAAATTTTATCTTGAACTGAAATTAAAATCCTTGGGATTTTGATATGATTGGTGCTGTATTCTTGCAAAGTGTAGGGTTGGAAGTGCATGAGTGAAAGATAAAGGAAGTAAATCGTTACATTTACAGAAATACACAATCCAATAAACAAGTAACCATCTAGACTTACTTTGTAATTTACATAGTAATACTTAAAACAGTCAGGTGCTTTTGAAAATTTTACTCAAGTAGTTTTGTAAGTTAATTTCCTACTCTGTTTCACTTAGGATCAAGTCTTCAAATAGAAATCATATTTAAGGATCTGAAAGACCTTTTGTCCTGTGTGCTTTCACACAACTTGCATGAAACCCAGGAACCTCATGCAGTCACTGTTGCAGAGGTCATTACCTTCCCTGCTGTATTTAAAAACAAAATTCAAACCATTTATGTTAACTTTTCTATCTATTTTAGGTAATTTTTAAAACAGAATTTTTGTCCTTACAACAGGGTGTTTGGAAAGTTTGGGGCTTTTTCCTTGCAAAACTGTGATGCACATTAACTCTCTTACATAAATATTATAAGAAGATCTCAGGGTCTGTATTTATTGAAGTTTTCTTTATAACTTTCAAATATTTGGGAGCAACTACCTGTGTCTGAAACAGCATGTTTAAGAGCATTTGCTAATCCTTGTAACAACACATGCCTTTTTGTATATGATTTATTGATTAAAGGCCACACACAAAGTGCCATAATGAAACAGGAAGGACTGCAAATTAGGAAAGAACTGGAAAATTAGTGAAAACAAAAGTACCAGTGACCTCTTAATCGAAATTTAGTCCATAAGATAAAACTGGCTGGATAGATGGGTGGAAATTTTTTGAACAGTGGCATCTTCACAAAGTAGCAATTTGTGTAAGTACCTTAAAAAAACGTGTGAGGTTTTAATCTTCCTGCTCTCTTCACTCATATTGTCTCATTTTGAGGCAGCTCTTTATTTTTACCCTGGAGATCATGCTGAAATAAACTGCCAAACATCCCTTACACCTCCATGCCATCTAATTATAGCCTGTAACACTCGAGAATGCTGACAGTGCTGAGCTATTGACTCTTGACACTCTCTAAAGCACTTAATTATCTTTTCACACAAACCCCTTTCAGACCTGTCAACTTCTTTGTATTGTTTATGAAAAAAGTTGCATATTAAGATTTCAGGATTACGCACCTGAAGTCAAACTTGAGCATACACATGGACCATTAAAAGGAGAATTTAATAAATGATGGAGAGAGTTGAAAAAATTTTACTTGATAAGACTTCTCAAATAAGTAAAGGAAGAAAAATAGCACCCTTTATAAAGATTCCTGGTATAAATGGAATTTGAGGAGTTTGATTAATTTCACCAAAAACTAAAAGGGGGAAAAATCACAATTGGCAAGTTTTTTGTATTAATTACTCTTATTCTGTGAGATTAGGATCCAGATATGGAACTTTGGCTCTTTCTACTGAAAACTGCATTTAAGCATCCCAGGAAAAAGTAGGTAAAAGGAGCTAAACTTGTCAAGAAACTGTGTTTCCCAGGGCCCTACGAAGTACTACTAAAATCTAAATAAAGATTCCTTATTGGAATTAAATTTTTGTGGTTAGTATATTCCAGATTATATAAGCAGTATAAGTGGGTTTAAGCATTTTGGAAGCTTTTCAGAACATTTTCTATCTAAACCTGTTGAGGTTATGCCTCAAGTGTCATTGAGAAACAAGATGTCAATCATGATGTCTAAACTCATGTGAAACACTTCCTGTCCCCAGAAATTTTGGTCACTTACACTGTATTTAAAATAAGACAGCCATTAGCTACAACAGTTTGATGACTAGATGCATGGAAGGCAGAATTTGCAACACTTCTGTTTGCCTGTAAAATTGGAAGATTTAAACTCAGCCATGTGATTCAGCATGATTCTACAGGAATACAAAGAACTGACTTTTTGGCAACAACAGTGTGTTGCCTTTCTATAGCACATTATATTGAAGACAGTTAAACACATGTCCCATTTAATGTCATGTAGCCACCAGGCTGGTGAGGAAATTAATCTAGTAGTGACAAGGCTCTGAACATCAAATATGTCGGCAATACTTATTATCTATCGTTTGTTCTCGTATATAGTAAACTAATTTTGAATAGTCAGCAAACTTGTGTAAAAGCAGCTAGTTTGCAAGCATTTTCCAAATGATAAAACAAAAAATCTCCCTAAATGATCAGATTTTAGATACAGGGAGTACTTTTGGAACACAGGAACTAATAAAGAACACAAAAATATAATTTTTAGTTTAAAGCCAAGAAAATTCTGTTCCAAAGATACAGCAAGACATTAGAATTTTCTTAGGTATAAATGAACTACTGATCCACTGGAAATACAACATACTTGAGAAGTTATTATACCATGCACACATCAGCTTCCTTTATCACAAGACCTGTTAATCATGCTAGTTATGTATGTGTGAAAGGCTGTCTTATGACTGAATGTGGAGCACTTAAAAGTTGGCATTGAGAAGATTAACTAAAATAGCAGCTGCATACCTCACATGTAGGAGGTGTCAGGGCACCAAGGTTATCCGATGGTAGTGATGTGACTAAACGTGTGTGTGCAGAAAATCAGGTGGTCAATATCATTAAGATTTTCTCTAGGTGACATCACAGTGGGCACCCTAGAGAGGAAGAGGTGGAGCACACAAGCTAAATAACTTTTAATTTGTCTTTTTCACACTGGCTTAAATTCTGTATGTGTCAAGTGACCCCTTCTATTAAGTATATATGGAAAGCAAGCTACACAAAACCAAGCAAAGTTCTAACTTCAAATACTGATCCCAGAAACTGGGAAAACAATGAACCTGAAGCATCAGTGTAACCATTTCTAGGTCAGATGTTCCTCCACATACTTTATGCTCATCAATTTATTTGCTGTGCACATAAAGTAAAAAGACAGGTAAGGACATAAGAAGCGATTTTATTAGGCTGTTCTAATTATACAACAACATAGAATAGGACGTCCATAGCACCATCAGGAATTATAGTTTCTGCTTTTATAACGATTATAATTGTGCTTCAATGGAATCACATGTACTGCATAAAACTTATTCCATCTCTACAACTTACACCTGCCTCATTCCTGATCATGAGCTCTCACAGAAGCTTTCCGTCTTTTCAGTCTACTTTTCCCTCACATTTTGTGCAATCACTTCTTAAACTGCTTTGGTGACTTGGAAGGCTGCTCCTCTTACTACTCTAATGACTGCTCTTTTGCACTGTTTCAGAGATACACTCTGCTGCTCCAGTGATTTTTTTTCCCCCCTTAGCATCACTACTGTGGCTTTACCTTTTGCTCTTGCATCAGTGATTGCTTGAAACATGTGCAGTAGCACACCACTGAACTATGAGATTTGCTTTACCTGGCTTGTCAGGCAGTGAGTGATATTTTGTCAATCAGAGCACCTGAATTTCTGGACGTTCCAAGTTATAACAAGCAGCAGCCTGTACAGGGCATGGATAAGTGTATTATACAAAACTGTCGTGCTCGTTCCTTTCTTGAAACCTTTATCTCATCTAGCTGAAGCTTGCTTACCTGCCCAGTTAAACATAGAAATTAATAGATAGAGAAGGGGTTGGGAAGGCTTCACCTAGTATACAAGGAGAGGTTTTTCTTTGCAAAAATTTAATTGTAGTATAATTATATGGTTCCTAGAGTTCCTTAGAATTAAATTATAAGATGTCTCTTATTTGTAGTCAAGCTAGGGGGGCGAGGAAAAGCTCAGCTTTGTTTTATGGTTTTGCAATCATTTACTAGGGTCTATATATCATAATTCAGTTACAAGCAAGGACCACAGAACTACGTAACACAAACATTTATTTTAGAGGGCTATACATCCCCCATAAATATTTGCAGTGGATCAAACTTAAAACATCCTATTTAATTATTTTTTCTTCAGTAATTGCCATGTAAATTCATCCTGAATGTGAGCCTGAGGGAAAAAAAAGGAATTGGTTACTTCTTTTCCTGTATTTTGAAAAGATATTTAAAATATCTTTCCTCCACAGTTAAACTATCACCTTTTTACTTTCCCATGCTCTGTAAGTTCTTCTAATTCTATTTGTGGAGTAAGCCGAAAGAGCAGGTACTGACAACGTTCTTCCTCTTTGAGAGAGAAGCAGATTGCATTTGAGGCTATTCTGGTTTTTAGTAACCCAAATTAGAGTTCTCAGTCTTCTGTGAAAAAACAAAAAGCTCCTTTCAATAACATTTCACATACAATTTGTTGATCTAGTTCTTGTGGTCATTTAAAAACAAAACCAAAATGTGTTCCCCATTCCTGAAAGACTTGCTAATATTCTGAAAGACTCACTAATATATTATAGATATTACAGGAAGATTCTTACTATACATTTAGTAATATTAAGGTAGAAGACACAAATTCTCATCACTGTTTCTAATGTTACCTCATAAAGAGAGGTACTTTCTTAGGGACATACATCCTATACTGTATTTTATAGCAGGAATGAGACAGAAGGGGAAGAATAAGAAATAAAATAGTCTCCATATCTGTGTAAGTACTGCATAAATTTAAAGACAGAATTATACCAGAACAGTAAAGACAAATGATCAGCTTTACCTATTTTTCCTAAAATTTGAAACTATTACTTATTTATAAAAATAAGGTAATGTCAACATTGTAGACAAAATTTAACAAAAAGGCAAAGGACTGCCTTGATCTAACATCCAACTGAGATTTAACAAAAGCCATCACAAGGATGGTTCCTTGTGGTTTTCTCTAAGCAGCACTCTGTCCTGCAGCATGCCTACTCTCACTTTTTCTGCTTTCTCAGCCCTTTTCTGAGCCCTTTTCTTCCAGATGCAACCCATCTGGTGTAGAACAAGAAACACTGCACTCTGGTGTCAATCTTAAAGCCACAACTTGATCTGTATGTCAGGACATCTTCAGCTTTTTCATAGATTCGTACACTGTCCTGTTTTTACCGTCTGTCATCCTCTTTTAGCCTGTTGAGATGTTTGTACTTAAAAAAAAAGAAAAGAAGCAAAGAGCAAACAAAAAAAAGCTATTTTGCTAGCAATCTGTAGAGAGTTAAATACAAGATAGGGATGAATTTAGGACTATCTGTCTCACAATGAAAGACTAGAGAAGCCTAATCAATTTAAGTTCACTACAAGTAGAAGTCACAATTCAGCTCTGAATACTCAATAAGAAAAAAATACAATTTTGTTTAAAAAAAAACGTAACTACCAAAGGCATAACAGGAAGTGGAAGCTGGAAGCTAAACCTGCTATAGAGATAGTATTTCTATAGTGGAGGTAATTAAACAGCAGAACATTTCACTGTCTTTGTCAGATGATATCTTTATATTAAACCTTGATTCTTCTTCTAATAGCCATGCTTTGGTCCAACAGGAAATTACAAACTTGAAATAGAAACACTTGAGAAAATTCTATAGTTTATCACTGTAGCATCTTTTGGCCTTGAAATCTATTACTTTACCTGCCATCTACTTCCCTTAACTATGTTATGTTGCTATGCCTGGGACAGCTGAGCAATACCTTTTATGATAATATTAGCAATGTATTAGATGTATTACACATAGTTTGATATAACCATGGGGAAAAGGAAAGAAGTTAGCAAATCTTGAACAGATACCTCATAGGAAATAAACAAGATTCCCTCAGATGTTCCAATAGTCCACATTCAGTGAATATGACTATGCTGTGGACTTTAGAAAAAACAAGAGCAGATAGAGATACAGATGCTCGAGATCTGTATTTAGACCACCTCGTACTCCACATGGTTAATATGTAGAGGTATGTGGCCCTCAGCAGTTTCTGCAGTACATCTATCCCACAAATAGAAAACATAAGTCATAAGAAACTTTAGGTATCCCAAATTAGATTTCTTTTGACCACTGACAATGATGACCCATTTTCATGTAAGTTTAAAAAAAAAAAGATTAATTGCTTAATATCCTTGCATGAACAGTAACTATGTATTTTTCTCTGATGTATTTTATTGCCTCTCTCTTCCTTGTATAACATTCTTCCTTTGATTTCCTTAAGCACTTGAAACAGCCCAAAAAAACCAAATAAAGATGAATATTAAAAGAAAGAAGACGAAGACCAGACACTAAGCATGGCCTTGGTTTGCGGTTTAATGCACTTATGAAGAACATAATTGTCTATTTCATCTGGGGTCTGCTGCTTTTATGTTATGTTTAAATTAATTACATATGGAAATATTGGGACTCCGAGACACAACTGTGTTTCTCTTAGAGCAAAGCTTGCTGAATAGAAACTCAAGCTTCATTAGTATAGACATAGGGACAAATTTTTTGCAGCTTTTCCTCATTTTTACTTCAAATATTTGTCACAGAAAAGAAACATAATTCAGTTTTAACCAGGTTGGGGGGGGGGGGGGAAGGAGAGAATCTTCATGGAAGCTATTTGAATGCCGGGTTTTAAAAAACATGCACTTCAGTCATTCCTATATTATAAAAATTCAAAATAGGACCACAGATTTTAAATTTTTGTTTGCATAAACAAATTCATGTTAGCTTTAGTTTGAACCTTACATAGAATTTTCTTTTTCATTTCATTCCTTAAGAATGTGTTTTGTCTAAACTTTGAATCAGTGCTTATCGTTGATGCAGTTACACTAGGATAGAAAAATATTTAAAATTATAATAAAAATTATTCAATAAAATCACTGGAAAAGAAAGTTGGAATTTATGACAGAGAATCCTCTCCCTATTGCAGTTAGGTTTACATCAACCCACCCATCCCTCTCTGACCTTGAATTTTTTTTAATTTAAATAAAAGTGTCTGTAATATACTCAGCATTTACCTATTTTTACTCTTCAAATGAATGGCAACTCACAAGATAACATAAGTAGATATCAAAAAAATGATACACTTTTCCAATAAAAATTAAATACATTTTAGTGTATGCATCAGGTCATATATTTAATATATCATTTGTGGATGGGGTCTTTGAAAATTAGATGTGGAGTAGTGTAAACTTTACCAGTGCAGTCATGCATTCTGAATGGAAAAAAAAAAGAACAAAAAAACTTTCCCTGTCCTTGAGTCAATTGTGAATTCTCGCATTGACATGTTTCAAGGTAAAATACCTGGAGACTGTTAACTGCTTCTAATTTCAATATGAATTAATTCACTGAAATGCTGTGTTTCAAATGGAATTTGTAAAAGTAGGGAATGTTAGAATCCATGTAATTTATTTTTCCTTCTCTAGAAACAGGACATTTTAGAAATACTGCAGGAATGACCACTCCTGGTAAGAATTTCTTCTGTGTGAAAAAGGCTATCACTACACTTAAACTTCAATGAAGTCTTCTAAGTAGACTACAAACACAGTGAAGCAATGACCTCCTTTGTGCTAGAAAGTCAAATTCTTAAGCACGTGTGTGCACATCTATTGCTTTCTAAAGGTTTCATTCACCGGTCTTGGTGTTCAGCAAGAAAATTAGCTCATCATGTTTTCTAGAATCATCTGTTTTCAATCTTGTAATGAGGTAATGACACTGCATAGGTTTGTTCCCGATTATAGTACAAATAGTGCAAAGTGAGTTTTTGGGTTTGCATGGACAAAGCAAGAATTCCTAGTATTGAGATATTAGCAAAGAAGAAAATTGTTAGATAGAGTTACACTCAATTGCAGTTTTCAAGGGGATTAAACATGCACTATGCTGATAGCACTCACAGAAGTGAAGATCATTGTTACATGTTTTTTCTGTCAGTATATATGTTTATCTCACTTGCAGTGAAACTGATTAAACATCTGAGAAAGGACTTGTATTAACTGGAGAGGATGCTTATTACTCTATGATTTGCTAGGACATTTGGGTAGCTATGGCAATTCTTAAGAGCAAATAAGCATTCTAACCATTCTTCCCCAAATTTGCTATTTCAAAAAATTCAGTTGTTGTCCATCAAAACAAGTTCTTTAAGGGGTCCAGAACAAACAAGGTAACATATTCCTGAAATCTCAAAATTTGTTTAAGAGATAAAAGCTTCATTTTCCAAAACATACCTTAAATTTTGAATACAATGATTTGTTCTTAACGAGATGTTTTTAACATAGTAAGTGAAATAAGTTGGAAGATAGACTATTATGAATACCATGTGTAGATGTTATTAATAACCACAACTCATGTATTTTTAATACCACAATCCATCAAAAGCAAATTAACACCTCTAAACATAAATTCTTTTTTAACAAATCACCACAAAAAATGCCATTTTAACACCATCTGCTGTTGAAAACACTTTACATTAAATGCAAATTATTTACTGTCTTTAAATACTGTATTTAAGTTCAAACACCTCTGAAATATATATATATACCATTTTAAAAGTATCTTGTATGGTCACTTTCTATAGAAGAACCAAGAACTACATTCACAGACATCTGTTCTACTCATAGTAGAAGTATAATTCAATTATTCTGAAATACTTGCCACAGAAAATAAGATTCTTTTTAAGCAGTGTACTATTAATTACATTTATTGGAGTAGTATTTGATAACATACAGCACTTCAAGAATCAGTTTCACATTTTATTTGGAGGAGGCCAGCTTTATGGGTTTCAGCCAGGCCAAGTGCCTGGTTCCTACACTTTGGTCACAATAACCCCAGGCAATGTTACAGGCTTGGGGCAGAGTGGCTGGAGAGGTCCCTGGAGGAGAAGGACCTGGAGGTGTTAGTTGACAGGTGGCTGAACATGAGCTGCAGTGTGCTCTGGTAGCACAGAAGCATCAACCAACAGTATCTTGGCCTGTATCAGGAATTGTGTGACCAGCAGGAGTAGGGAAGTGATAGTTCCGTTGCACTCAGCTCTGGTGAGGCCACACCTGGAGTACTGTGTCCAGTTTTGGGCCCCTCACTACAAGAAAGACATTGAAATGTTGGAACATGTCCAGAAAAGTGTGACGAAGCTGGTCTGGAGCACAAGCCCTGTGAGGAATGGGTGAGGGAACAGGAGCTTTTTAGTCTTAAGAAAAGGAGGCTGAGGGGAAACCTTATCACTCTCTACAACTAACTGCAAGGAGCGTGTAGAGAGGTAAGGATCAGGGTGTAGAGAGGATAGGACATGAAGAAATGTTTTCAGACTGCACCAGGGGAGATTTAGGTTAGATATCAGGAAGAATTTTTTTTACGGAAAGGGTACTGAAGTACTGGAACAGGCTGCCCAGGAAAGTGGTGGAGTCACCATACCTGGAGATATTTACAAGTTGTGCAGGTGTTGTGGTTGAGGATGTGGACTAGGCAGGGTTAAGCTGTGGTTGGACTCAAAGATCTTGAAGGTCTCTTCCAAACCATTCTATGATTCTATGATTATTTGAGTTGGATAATTTATACATGCAAGTGCTGTGGAATAAAAGGGAAGAAGTTTTTTTCAATCAGAAATTTTGAAACAGTAGTGAAAACTGCTGCAGAAATTTGGTACTAACATTAAAAAGACCTGATTCCTATTTATTGTTTTGGTAGTAGGCCTTCCACACTATTCTTCCCCAGAGGTATCTCCTCTCCCATTTCTAAGGCTCTCTGGCACTTAAAGCACAGAAAAATGGCACAAAATACCCTGGTACTGCTTTTACTTCTCCATCTGTGTTCAGTGAATATATCCAACTATGAAAAATTTTCTATTTTACTTCAAAGTACAAGGCAGGTAGTAGGAATTAACTAGTCTTTGAAAATGGCTATCCATAAGCAGAACATGCAACAGGATGAGTTTTGATATGTAATTTATGTTCACTTATTCCAAATGACCTTTCTATCTCAATCATTCTGTTACTCATGAATTATGGAGTCATCAAAGCTTATGTAAATAAGATATTTTACATGCTACTCATACGTGGATTCAAATGGCAGCATAGGATTTAAATAACAAGGCCTGGATTCAAATTTCAACACTTATATTTCTCATTGCTTTCTTTGACCATGATTTTTGTTAGGGAAACTTAAAAATTTAATATCTGTTTGTAACTTAACCAACACTCCTTCTCGTCCTGCCCATTCACTCAAGATATTAGAAACTGGTATCTATCAATGTGTACATGCTTATATGTGTGCAGAGGTATACTTAGATGGGTGTAAATTTATTTTTAAAATAGAAAAATAAGACCTTTCAAGCCTTTGGACTGCATCATTTTTGCCCCCCCAGAATTTGCAACCCTGACTGTAAGAGTTCCCTGAGACCTCTATAAGGGATAGAGGAAACCTTTCTTTCTTGATCTGTCCTTTGACTTTCAAGATTAGATGGTGCTCAGGACCTAATACATCCCATGTTTCAACTACTAAAGCATATCTGTGTTGCTTATTGTCTGGTTTTATTTTTTTAAGTTTAAAAATCTAGTGAGCTTGGTGTTTTTTTCCCTCTGACTTCTAGCTTGTATGTGTCAATGGAAATAAACATCTATACTGCAGTGAGGGAGAGTAGAAAGTAAATACTTAGAGATCCATTTGTTTAGCTGAATTACTTCCAGATTGTCTGAGAAACAGTAAAAGGACTTCTTTGTATTTATGATCCCATTTCCTGTTATTGTGCACATGCATCTAGATGGTTCCATGATGATTGCAGAATAGGACCTTGAACAGTTTGTACTGATTATATTACACGAGAGAAGCAATTTATTATAACAAGAGTCCTTCAAGAGTTACTCTAGGTCTTGTTTTATTGATCAATATATGAATGAGCTTGATTTATATGGAGAGGGCAAGTCTTTTTAAGACTAGCCCTCAAAGCTCATTCCATTGCTATCCCTAAGAAGATATACAAGGTCATGCAGTTGGGTAGCACCAAATTTATTTATAGTAAAAAATATTATTTTGCTGTGTGTTTTCTCCCATTTGTGTTATTTTAGGTCCCAGTCATATAACAGCAACAGAAGCAAAAATTATCTCTGCCATTTTTGCACGTCTTCAATTCATATTGGTTTAAGTCCAAGTTTCTTTTTAATTTAAAATCAAAATTGAATAAAATATGTCAGCAAGAGGCAGATAGTCATCCATTAGATCAGGTCTTTAATTGATTCTGCTTTGATCTTGGACCAAAACAAAAAAATCTCTGGAAATCTTGTAACTGTAATTTTGTTCAGAAATTTTCTTGATATATAAAGCCATACAGCTAAAAGGAAATGTTGAAATACATCCATCTATGGTCTTCTTTGGGTTTTTCTCAGGAAAGAGCCCTTGCTGCATTTAATTAAAAAAAAAAAAAGTCAAGGGAAGAAAACAAAAACACCAAAGTAGGAAACCTCATGCAAATTAATGCTCCAGGGATTTAAGAACTTATTTATAAAAATTGGAATGTTTGAATGAGCACAGGAGAGGAAAAACATCCTGTTTCCTCTAGATAATTTAAGCATGGCTTTGCAACATGATAAAGTTACTATCTTGGTTTTCTCTGGCAGGTGAAAAGTGTTTAACTGCACCTGCCAAAAGTCCCACTTCTTCTAAGACTTTAAGAAAAATCAAAAATATTTAATACACTTAATTAAATTCATACTTGAGTAAATTCCACTTTAAAAAAAAAGCTCATGTCCAAATATTTTTGCCAAATTATGGCAATATCCCATTAAAAAGCAGCATGAAAAATTACCTTCTAGTGCAACTGTGATATGAAATAGTTTTAAAGAAGGTAGAATTGCTGGAAGCTACTCAAATTTAAGTATTTACAGTCACATTGAGCAAGGAATACGTATTATATTCTTCACAAAATATAGTTATGTTCAGGATGTTTTCTGGATTGCTATGACTAAATAATTAACAAAGAAAACTTAACTGCTATATATCTAATTCTATGTCATAACAATGAGAACATATTTCCAGTGGAAAGAATTCTGAGAAGCTCTTTACACCAAATTTATTTATACAGAGAATGTGTCTTCTTTGTTTAAAACATGTGGCTGTATCTGTTAAATAGCATGGACTAAGCACAGCAAGTTAGTTCAGTCCTGTACACTCAAAGGCATGCTCCTTTCATCCTTCTTTTGATTTTGACTTAATCTTACTATTTTTGCAAGGATCTCATGAGCAACTTCTTAATTTATTATCAAGTTCTCTGATTTGAAGAGCTGAGTGGCAATAGCTAGTTGAAACTGCCATGAAGTGGTCATTCAAGAGTGTAATGTATGAGGAGCAATCAGTTTATAAGGAACAGTATGACAGCAAGGATGCTATATGTATGTGATTATGAATGAGCTTTTGCTAAATGCAAGATCTAGATTATGATTTTATAGATGAGAGGAAAACAGAGCTTTTTTAATGCTTGTTTAATGAAAATGTTTAATCTTTTGAGCATGAGAGCCTCTCAAAGACCAGTGATGAATGCAGGCAAAAGACAGAATGGGCAAAAAAAACCCCTATAGCAAGTAGCTTTAATTAAGCCTTCCATCAGCTTGAAACTGTAGCATGCCTAGAGACCTTCTCTCTCATTTAATATTTTTATCATTGTTCACACAGATAAATAATATTATATCATAAATACATATAATAGAAATTACATAATAAACAACGTATGAGAGATTGCTTACTAAGATTTTCCCATCTCTCACAACTTAGTTTATCAGGCTTCATACTGACATGTTGAATAAACAAATTAATTTCTGCACAATGTTTGCAAACATCCTCCCTACAATCACAGTCATGAGATGTCTTTTAAAAAATCTGAAAATTCTCACAACAGTCCTAAAAATACTTTTATTCATTTCAATTACTCAGCTGAAGCCTCTCTTTCAATATTCGTGCATGACATTGGGACCTACAGCCCAGCTGAGAGAACTTGTGGTTGTGAACACCACCTTGTTTGGATGCTTGGCTACCAGTTGGGCATCCACATACCTGCAGCCATTCTTCCTAGATTTCTAATGACCTTGAATCAAATTCAGCATGTAGTCCTGTCTCTCCATCTTTTTACTACCAGGGCCATTGTACTTGGAAGCATGTCAACAGCCACTGTATTTAGACTAGTATATCATCCAACGCTTGTTTGTTCAGGTGAGAAAGTAAGTGGAGCTACACTCTTAGAGATAACAGGAAGCAAATTAGTTTATTTACCTATGTGCATTTATTAGGTCTTAGTGGGTGAATAAATGCTGCAGCTTTTTTTCCTGCAAATCTACCTTTCATTAGGCTGGTTTTATACATGTGTGTTTCTTCTGAAGTAAAAAAAAATAAATAAATCATTCCGTGTATATACTGCTTTGCTGAGGAATAAAATAAGCATTTATAATAAAAAGGGTGAATCTTTGAATGGAACGATTAATGGTAGGTTAAAAATATTTTTCATATTGGCTACATATAGATGCAAGAAAGCCCTTCTAATTTATAGTAGCTCAAAAGTCAAGCTGCAACTGACGTTTAATGACAGCATTGCCTTCACAATTTTATTGATTTTACTATGCAGCTTGACAACAGTAATCCTTGTGTGGCTATAGCAGAATTTATCTTGGAATAAGAACTGTATTGTCTACTCGTTTTCACATAATTTACTAGACTATATGAAAATCTGCAGCAATGACTACATAAAGCTATTAGCCCAGCTTAGAAAGAAGACGAGAAAACTCTTTTTTAATAATAAATAGAAATCAGAAAATACAGTTTATCCCAATGGCATTTGACTTAAAAAAAAACAAATTAAAAAAATCTACTTTTATTTGCTCTTTACTGAGTAATCCAAAATGATGTAAGAAGTGCTAAAACATAGGAAACCACATGGGAACACAAAAAATGCATGTCTTTATTAATTCCACTAGCTTGTTTCACATTTCTAGACTAAAATCTGGTCTGTGGAAAGCCTGTGCAGGTCTGATTAAATACTTTTTCATGATGGAGCCACAGTGCTTAGAAATGTTTAGAGAGTAGGCACACAACTAGGTTCAGAAAACATACATTGACCTAACTGATTTAAATCAATTAAAAACAGCTTTGAAGCAGACACATGAGCTAATAAACGTCAAAGAGTACATAGAGGTGCACAGTAAAGAATAAAAACCCAAAGACAGCAGCATCAGTGATTGAAAGTGGTAAACCAGAGTTGCTGTAATCAAGGGATTTTCACTGGGCTACCTCTTTGGGTAAGATACCATGTGCTGAATGACTGTGTGAGTCCTAGAGATGCATATACTTCACCAAATTGGGTCAACTCACTGGATTGCTTAAAGTACTAGGTGACTTTTAACTACTTTGTTAATTTAAGATTATAAATTCTACATAGTATTTCTAAATACAAATCTATGCAAAGTAATCTCAACTTCACAACATGAGTTAATTTCAATTTGCTTATTTAACTACTTTGAATGTTTTGATTTATTGATTCAATTTTCAATTATGGCTTTTAATTCTGTAGATGAATCATTATGTGTTTAATTGTCTACTTGCTTTTTTAAAAATTCCTGGAAAACACAGTCACTGATTTACTCCATACCCCAGCAAGGATTGCAAACTCCAAAGGCACAAGTTCACTCAGATATTTGTATTTTTTTAGGCCCTGTTTCCAAATCAATACCAAAGTGAAAATGTAGCTAATTTAAGGAGAACTCAGGAAAATAGACCAAGGAAGGAACTGGAAAACCATTACATTTTCCTTCCTTAATCAGTAGAAAGAAGCTGTTAATTTTTTTAGACGCTCATATCATCTTTGGACAATCTGAGACGACTTCTAGAGAAAAACATGTGAGATTAGATTTACATATATGGACTGTAAGTCTACTCTTACAGTACTGCAATGAATCTGTATAAGGGTCTGAGTGTTGAACTTGCCATAGCCTCATGAAATAGCACTACAGCAGATTTCCTGTGATCTTTGGGAAACACCGTGCTCTCAGGTGGAAGGTATGAGAATTAGTGAGTGATCCACTCAGTTTTCCCATCTGAAAACACCATCTGACTTTGATGCTAGAGAACAGTGAAGAATTTGCAAATTTTTAGAAATATTTAGAGAGTCGTATGTCGAATGAGACAGTCCCTGCATGCTTCAAGCTTATGCTTCCCTTCCCAACGCTGCTGCCCAGCTATTTGTGTTTAAGGAGGTAAGTAGTGATGCCGAATCCCATCAGCAGCTGTTGTCTGTGACCATGCCAACCCTGGGTGGCAAGAGTCTCTGCCATCTTCACAGAGCCAACCCAGCTTCAGCCCTGGTCTCTGGCCAGCACTGCTAGAGAGAGGGGTCTTTGATTTTAAATCCCGTCACCAAATGTCACCTCTGGCACGTTTTGACTCTGGGCAATTGGATTACAGAACGAGGCCCAGCTCCAACATTTGCTGCCATGCCATTTATTTAAACCGATTGAAACTGAGATAGGAGGCTAGGACAGAGCCTCACAAAATCTTACGTCCTTGGAAATTATTTCTTCCTTCCATCCTTACTCTTTCTCATAGAGAGAAGAAGGCTAAAAAAAAAATTAAGTCAGTCGCTGTTATTAAAAGATAAAAGGGAGCAGCAGAATTTCTGAGCACTCCAGTAAGTTCTGGGACCAGGGTAGAGCAAAGGGCCTGAATACGATCAAAGGTATTACAGAATTGTTGGCAGTAGCTGTAGGTAGCAAAAGCTTTGTCTTTTTCCCCTTGCCATCTGTTCCCAGTCCAGGGAAGTGCTGGCTGCTCCTCAGCTGCACCAGGGAGCTAGGTCGTGTTGCAAAGTGCTGCCTGTGGCGTCTTCTGCGGAACAGCAGTCATTTCTGCTAAGCTAAGTCCATCAATATCCTGTCTGATGGCAAGTCTGAGGCAGATGATGCCAAACATCTTTGGCCACAGTGGAGCTTTGGACAAACAGTGTTTTGGCTAGAGTTCCCTCTTTTTTAATGTTGCATTGTCCATTGTGAAAGCCGATGGGAAACTGCTCAAAAATGGACAAGTCTATGAAGAATCACTGATGTACAACTTGCTTCCACTTGACCCAAAATGGCACTTCAAAGGAGATAGTCCATGTCTTGATTATCTGAAGCCACTAAGAGAAATCAAAATCTTCAACAATTAAACATGCCAACAACTACTGCCACCTTAGGTGATGTGTAAGAAAAGTCTAGTCAAATAGACTAGCAAATAGTGGTGAGCAAAATAGGAAAGAAAGAAAATAAGAAGTAAAGAAGTAAGATATTTATTGTAAGTTTCTACTTTACCATATCTGGAAGTTAATGTTGGAATTGTAAAGTAGAGGGTACCTGTGGGATGCCTTACAGAGTGGAGAAGACAACACATTCAGAACCTATTTTAATTCTATTTAAATATTTCTACATAAAGTATGGAAATTCTGCCTGATTTTTAATAGACTTCAACTACCCTCCAATTGTTCAAAATATCTCAACAAGCTTACAGATCGGAAGCATATTGAAAGTTTGGGAGGTGACTTTTCTGAGAATGGAAAAGCTCCTGTAGATCTAAGACTAATTACGTTTGGAGTTTAAAGAAACACCTAAGAGGCTTTTGTCTTTCCAGACCTGCTCATATCTTTTAAAAACTATTCTATTGTTCTATTCAGTGTGAAAGTTTGTGTATTTTCTTAAACATCTCCCTGAACTTATGCCTCTTTAAAAATAAACATTGAAACATCACATAGCAACATAAACATAAAAACATTAACTAGAGGCTTCTATTTTTCTTTTTTCCTTAAACTGGATCTCTATGAACTCATTAACATCCTTCAAGATACAGGAATCAAATCCTGAAGTACCTGAGTTGCTCTTCATTTTTTATTTTTCAATATACTATTTCTGTTAGCTTTCAAGATTTAATTTCATGAGGCCCAGCTAAGATGTGATTAAACTAGGAAGTTTTCCAACATGTATAGTACCTTCACACTTTTGGCTATGGTATTTGAGGAAGACTGAACTGAATCTCAAAATAATGGTGACATTATGTTTATTCTGTATAATTGCTTATTCTCTTTATTGCCCAAGAAATGATAATTCATAACACTTGTCCATTTCTAGATCTATTGATGTAATTAAATTTTCATATTTATTCTTTGGAAAGTTAGGTCTTCAATGCAAAAACTTTATATACTGTTAATTCAATTTGTTTCCACTTTACATTCTTCTTTTCAAAAGTCTCTTTTGTCATTAAACTGTTACTGCATTTTTTAGTATATAATTACCTAGATTGTTAACACAAAAATTGTGATGTGCCTATAACTCAAAGGAATGGAATAATCCAAGTGTTTTCTTTCTAGAGAGAAATTAAAATCCCAATCCATTCATTCTTGCATAACAATTACAACAATTACAGCAGAAGTGTTTAAAGTAAACAGTTGAGTCTAATAAATTCTAAAGACTAATGATACATTAAGATCTGAATTTGCAGTAGATCTCTTTTTGTCCTCTTTCCTAACTACACCATAAAGCATTCTTCTTTCTTCTGATTTTTCCACATTTGCATACACTTACACACCCAGACTACTCTCTTCACAACAATATTTATCTAAAACAGAGAAAGTAGACATGGAAATTTACAGGATCAAGAGTTTCCAGATAAGAACAGCCATCTCTTGGATCAAAGCTCCACCTAGCCTAGCATCCTGACTCTATTGGTAACCAGGAACAAACAACAGAGGGAAAAAAAAATGAAACAAAGAAAACATGAATAATGGGATCTTTTTTCCAGGAATATATCTTAATGACATAGGGTGACTGTGGTTTACAGACTTGCTGATTCCTGCATTTAATAGCTGTGTGGGGCTTATCCTTCATGAATTTCTTTAATCTTTTTTCATAACTGTGTGGATTCTTAGTATCCATCAGAAGTGTTGAATTCCACAGAATAATCCTCATGTCAATTATTTTAATAATTATTTAATTATTTTTTTCCAATTAATCTTTTTCAGAACTTCTATTTGCTAATGAGATTGGATTAATGTGTTTTACAAGTGTTCTTTTATGTTATTACCTTGTCATAAAACTGCTACCCCAACACCCTTTTCCACAAGCTCATTATTTTATTGAATAAATTTCTGTTGTAAAGTTGAAAACAGACATAACATTTGGACTCAGAGACTAGTATACCAAACAATTTTCATTTTCAGCAATGTCAGGACTTTCACTTGGATCTATCTTTACTGAACTATTCCTGAGTATAATACTTAGCAACAATGTCATCCAAAGTACTGGACTAGTATCTCAATCAAAAATATGCTGGTATTTCCCATGACACAAAGGCATTGGAACTTCCTAAACCACTTCCCTTATTTTGATTCCTTTCTACCAAGAGGCAGTGCCATCACTGCATCTTGTGAAGAAATTATGAGCCTTCACATATAGAGTTATAGCATCCACTGCTTAAACTAAGATTGAAGTAAGAATCAAAATATGAGACAACAGGGTTGCTGACCTAATTTGAATTTTTCTGAATAATTTTCTAAATAATAAATTTTCTGAAATTTTCTAAATAAATATTTAGCAATGGAATATGACTCATAATTAAGATTTTCTGAAGTAACAAAAAGGAAAGAATACTCTAAACCATACATTTAACAAATTAGTTCAGGTAGATTTTCCTTTTCTGAATTACAAAAAATACCAAAACTAATATAGATTTAGGTATATTATTTTGTCAGTAGAATTTGCAGAAGATATAAAAAGATAACACGCACCTTTAGAACTACAGAGATAAGATGTATAAAAATGTTATTTACTTATTACTTCCAAGAAGTATCTTCAGAGACCTCTCAGAGTACTGAATTATTAATTATGTAGGCGCTGAAAGGAATCCATTTTATTATTCTTTCAAAAGTCCACAACAACTCTTACTAAGTCATTTCATCTTTGGGTCAAGGCCTGTTCTGAGAATCTTAAGCTTATGGATCACTGATTTGGCAGACTGTTATAGCTTCAGTCTGACAGGTCAAAGTCAATGTATCATGCCTCTTTATATCCACCTGTAGGAAAAAAAAAACACCACACTGCCTTTATCTGGTTATGTTCTTCAAGTATTTAACCTGTATTTTAGCTTGGAGCAATATTACTGCAGCTCATTCGGTGACAGTTCACCAGAAAGACATTTTATAAAAGGAAAAGCCGAATTTGGCATTACAGTGCTATTATGCTAGTGCAAATACAAGGACAATGATTTCTTTACAGAAGGAATGCCAAACAAATATGTTGCCTTTGAAAGAATAGATACAAGGCTTTGCTTAGTTAACGTCATATAAAGCTGTTTTGTTTCTTTTGGTACTTACTGGTATAAATAATAAAAGGTAATTTGGCCTTATAAATTACTTGGTGATAAATTACCTACTAGTCAAGGAATGCATTTCCCACTCTCTACTGCAGACTTACTTGGTATTCTTATTTGCTAAATGCAACAGTAATACAGCAGTTCTTCAAGGATCATGGCAAATATTTATCCATATTGACCCTTTGTAGTGCTATACCAGGACAGTGACCTAATGCAGTTAGCAGCTACGAGACCTTTACATAGCTTTCTTTCCTCTCTCTTGGAAAGTCACAAATTACTGGGTGTAAAACATGACTTTTAGAAGAACCTCTGACTCTTTCTGCCAAATCTGGCTAGCAGACAATCACCCTTGCAGAATATTGTCTTGCTTCTCACTCCTGCAAATATCAGGACAGCTTTCAGTCCCTTGTTAAACATTTTACAAATGAACTGGCCTAGAAAACACGCATGCATACCCATTATGTATTTGCCCTCTAAGCACAAATATGTATATAGCTGCATCTTCTGTGGATTCCTATGCTTTACATGTAAGAAATGATGCCTGCATTGCTTTCTGATTTCCCTACCTGCACGGGACCATTTCTTGATACCACTGTGTATTTAAAGCAAAAAGAAAATATAAAATTAAGCATAATCATAAATCATTCAGCAAACACCCCAACTCTATTCATAGGCATACATATGTTGCCAGTAATACAGATAAATATAGAGCCATAGAAATATACACACAGACTTTGAGAAAATATGCCTCTAGACAGAAACATATTGTGCATATGCAAATAACTGTCTGGCACTGAAGCTTTGCCCTTTAGTATTCACTTAACTGTATCTCTTTCCTACGCCCGCACCCTCCCGTTTTTCCATCTGTTTATTTTTTTCAAACCTTCACTCAAGAATACGGCACAATCTCTCAAAAATCAAGAAATATGGTCCTGCAAATATAACTGCCAGGTATAACATACAATATTGCTTGTGGAAGGGAAAAAAGAGATACAGAGGAGGCTACATTCAAATTTTTCTACAAAGGTTACTGGAAATGGGGTTTATCCATTTTATCCAAACAACATTCATTCCTGGTTAGATTTCAGGTCTGGTTGCTACACTTTAAAGAAATTGTATAATCCAGGCCTTGCGATCAGCTTTCTTAATTTATTTCCCAAAATGACAGGCCTGGCAAAGGCAGGCTGGCCTCTCAGATGTCTGGATTACACTGTAGCTATGGAAACAGGTGTTAAAGTGCTATGAATTTCAAGTTACACTGATATTCTGCACATCACGTTCTGTACTGATGACAGGTTATTTTACATGCTGACCAATATAACGGCATCAATCTTACTGATTTATAGGAGACCATCATGTAAGAGAGTCTCTGTGATGAACTTGGGTAGCTTTCTCTAGGTTTTACACTCAGTGTACACCTGTGCACGTACAGGCTAACACACACAGATGCAGGAGCAGTGCCTGCTATCATACTCTTTCCAAAGTCTTCAGGCCAAGAGGTACAGGTACCTGATGTTGTCTTACAGCAGCCTTCGCAGCTTAAAAGTTTTTACTTTTCCCCTGCTACCCCCTCAAAGGAAACCAGCTTGTATTCCACGCTCACGCAGAGCGCTGGCTCAGAGCTGAAGCCCTGCAGTCCTTTTTGAGGGTTTGCATCAGACTTTATAGAACAAAAACCAAAGCTGGTAAAAGGGAGAGGAGCACAACCAAATAAATGCATGTTGGTTTGGTACAAAATTGTCAGTGCTAATGGTAACTGCTCTCTCTGTCACCCACCATGACTTCGGTAGCAGCAGCAGCATGAGGGACCAGGCAGGACCCTACCACCTCTTCTCATTACCCTGAAGCAAATTTGATTTAGAAAAGCAGAATATTGCTCTACTACTCTTCGTTGGCAAAAATGGTGAAGTCAAGAAGTAGTTTCTGTATAATTTTGTATCTGGACAGATAGCTACCCAAGTCACAAGTTTCCAATGAAATATGCCTGGCCTTCCTTCCCTGGGCTTGATATCAGTATCTTTTATTTTGACATGCCCTGTGGTGTCATTTACCTTTTCTCTCACAGTCATGTTGCTTTCATGAGAAATGTATGCTGCTTGTATGCATGGACATTCCCCAAGCAGCTCAACACCTGCTTCTTCCTTTGTGGCACATAGTCAGTCCAGTCCCTCCTGAACTTGCCTCTCCTGCCTGCAGAGCTTTTTTCCTTTGCTGGTAGAATCATACAATCAGAGAATATCCTGAGTTAAGAAGGACCCATAAGGATCATTGAGTCCAACTTCTGGCTCCACACAGGGGCAACCAAGTCCAAGCATGGAACTGAGTGAGTTGTCCAGATGCTTCTTGAACTCAGTCAAGCTCAGGGCTGTGACCACTTCCCTGGGGAGCCTGTGCCAGTGCCCGACCACCCTCTCAGTAAAGAACTTCTTCCTAATATCCAACCTAAACCTCCTCTGTCTCAGCTTCATGCCATTCCCTCAAGTTCTATCACTGCGCATCAACAAGAGGAGATACTGCCCCTTAGCAGTATTTTTCATGCTTTGATACCTTTTATTCATAGCACTACAAACAATGATGCAGTCAGATTTGGTGTCAGACTGTGGTTTTCCTCCTCGAGGTTTTGTAAACTGATTTTTTTTTCTTCTTATAAGAACTAGAAAACCTCTTTAAAACTAAGATTATGTAGGTTAAAAATGTACACTATATTATTCATATAAAAAGATCTTGTCAAAGTTTAGACTTAGACTTTTTTTCTAAAGTATGATGAAGCAAAAATCACCCTGAAAAATGCAAAAAATGTTAAGATTTTGCTATGCAGTTATAAAATTCCTATATAAATGCATTAGTGGGAAAATATAAGTGTGATTCATTCAAAGAAAAATAATGAGTGTACCAGAAATAAGATAGAAAAACATGTAAACTACTTTACCAAAGATGATATGAGCTGCAGTCTGAACTCCCTATTGAAAACCCTGAAGAGAATACATAGCACGTAGAGCTATGAATCGCCACACCATGTCACACTGGTTCCAAGACTTTGTAGTGCTTTTGAGCAACAGAGTCCCATAACAGCTCAGTTGTCTAGTTTACATAAACACAAATTAAATAGCATTGAAGTAGATTTTTGTGAAGTGGATGCCTCTTCACAGAGAACTGAAATAACGCCAAAGACTTTTGTTTATGGTGTAACTTTACTATTGCATGAAAACGTTTCCAGGTATTAGTGGTCTTGAACTTTTTTTGAGGTAGAGGAAAAAGTCTCTGCACACCAACAGAGAATATCAGAGTTACTTAGTTCTCTGAATAAAATATTTTATACATTAAGTGCAAGAAGGATTATTTGAAATACGTGTGCTGGGAAGTGAAAGTTAAGGTGAGAATAGTCATTACATTTCCCTCTCTAATTTTCAGAAGGATAATGTCTCATCTAAAAGCAGAAAGAGAGAAACAGAACTTGGTCCCTCTTTCTCATGTAGGCAACATCATGAAAGCAAATTGAAGGCATAATTATTTAATTTCAACTCTGTTTATATTAACATTTGCATTATTAGACGAAAGATGTTTGAAGGCTTTTCATGTTTTGCCTCCCTTTTAACCCAACTCTGTCTTTACACAAACTGGGGTATCCACTTTAGTGCAACAGAAATAGTATGTAAGTCTTCCTGACTGCATTAACTAAAAGTAAGCTAGTGAAACACCAGTTTTCAGTAGTCACAGCCTTGTCTGGTGACATCTGTGAACTCTCTAAGCTAATGATACTGTTTTTTCTAAACTATTCAGATTTTAAAAAGCATTACCCACATGACACAGCAGGGTCTACTTTGACTGATCGCAGCAGGAACAAGCATTTAAAGGCCAGTTCAGTTTTCAGATTCTTTTCCCCATCCAAGGTCTTAAGAGCTGATGTTTCAAAAGATTTCCGTCTGCAGACAAAAGATCTTAGATCCATTGCCTCTATGGCAACTGAAGTCTTAAAAAGCACTCATTTCTTCTAGACATAATCCATCTGAATGGCACTTTTTGCATTATTATATCAAATTAGCCTATCCCTAAGGAAAACCTTATTCTGTTACATCTAGTCAAAATAACTACACCACATGACACATGGTTTGCTCCAATAATTCCCCATTAATCAGCCTGCATTGGTTTTAGGCGCAGGTCCCAGAGGCTAATGAATGAATCATTAAATCTACTGTGCAATCAATCCCCCAGAGTATGCCCATTCTTTGCCACATCACTTGTTTAAGGAAGCATTCTGCTTAACGGCAAAGGCAGAAACGATAAGCTCAGGACCAGATGATGCAAACAAATAATCTGCTTTTTTTATAGAATCGGCTCTGCCAAGTATTTGGCAACAAGATGAGAAGGGTGAGGAAACAAAAGTCAAGAAAGAATTTTTTTGAAAGCTGTATCATAATAAACAGGTTTAACTTTTTTCTTTCTTCTTTTTTTTTTTTTTCAAAAGCAGTTATTTGATCTCCTTCAAACACTCACACCCATTCCCTGTAGGAAACTAGAGATGCCCATCTGGGTTGTGAGAGATCTAACACACACAAGAAGTGTTAAGTATCACTGGCTCCCGCACAGAAAATGTCATCATTACCACCTCCCAGTTGGCATCTTTAAATAGCTCACTTTATTTATGGTGTACATAGTCTTAATGTCCTTCAGTTGCTCTATTTTCAAGGATGGAAAAGCAGTTGCTAAGCATTTCTAAATGACAGCCCCAGGGTTCATTAAAAATATGGCAAACATTTGCTAAGCTCATTAAGTGCAATTTTTGTGTGTGTGTGTATCAGATTCCTCCTCTGCATGTTATGCGTGACCAAACATCTATTAACCCTAATCCCATTGATGAGTCTGATACATTCAAACCAGCAATTAGACAAAACAAAAGGGATATTTATTGAGAAACTCATAAATGGGCTTTCATATTGGTCTAAGCTGTTGCAAAATGACAGTTTAATTCCCTTCTGTTAATCCCCACCTACTAGAGTACTCCCTTTGTTTGATTATAGGTTGTCAAATTTAGGGATTCTGATTGAATCAAAATTTGAAGTAAACTGGAAATACACAATAATTACACTTGTTAAGCGCTGCTGCCTAATGTATAAGCAGGGTAGATGCAACACAACTTTTAAAAAGAACAAAAGAAATATGGATTTCAAGAATCAGGCATTTATGGAAATAAAGTTATATACTGTCTCCATTTAAATACAGCAAAAAAGTCACTTCTAATTTCCTGTAGCATAACACCTTTTGATACTGCTACGTGCTAAACGCAATTTTTCTAGAACCAACAGTTTTTCCCGCAGCTGCAGAGGAGGCATCTCACTGTCTTGAAACAGAATGACGTTTCTAGCCCACGGGTGTGCACTTCCCATGTGTAATTTCAGCCACTGTGAGGCACAGACTCTGCAGTATAAGCGGCCAAGCAAAGGGTCCACGGTGTATGGAAAATGAACTCTGCAGTATAAGCAGCCAAGCAAAGGGTGCTGTATGGAAAAACTCAGAAACATCTGTTAAGAAAACATCTGCCTGTTGATTAAGCAGTTCTTACAAGAGCATTGCAAGACTTGTCAGTAACATTTAAGAGTGCAGGAACTGGTGCTGATCTGTAAAGCACAAACTGGGCTGCTGCATGTTAGTAAGGAGGGAACATCATTTATGCTGTGACAAACTAATATGAACATTTTCACAGCACAATGACAGTGTTTTGTAAGTGAAAACTTCTGAAACTTGTGTAGTATAAAACAATAATAACAACAGCAAAGAAAACCTCATTCAGTAGCTTTTGCTTAAACTTTTTGTCAAGAAATATCTGGCTTTCTTCTGAAATGATTTTTCTTGAGGGCACAAATGTTACGGATGTATTTTACGTCTACAAAAAGAAAGATCATTAGTAATATGAATTGAATCTCAAATAATCTGATTTTCCAGGAAACCCACCTCTTACTAATCAAAGGCATCCAAAAAGTGATCTCACAAGCAATGTTCAGAGGGAAATACTCATATTCAGCAAAGATTTTTAATGAATTATTCTAAGTCCCATTAAAGCAGGAGGAAAGCATCTCCTCATGTCAGAAGAACTATAATAATTATCTACAGAGAAAATATTTGTGTATGTATATAAATAAACAAAGACACAACATCAGCCAAGTATTTTCAATTGTGCCTTAAAATAACCTTTTTCCAAAAAAAGCTTGAATGGAAAGAAAAATAATTTGCTTTCCTCTAGAAGACGCTGTTTCGACAAGATTTAATGCTACAAAGTAGTCCTTTCAATCTACCAGTATGCCATACTGACCTAAATCTTCTACTTAGTTATTCAAAAGATATCTGACAGAAAAACACTGCCTGACATTTCTGTTACCCACTCTATATCGTGAAAGCCATCGATCTATCTCCTTTGTTATGCTAGTAGTTCTGTGATTTCAACAAATCACCCTGTACAGGAACACCTTCCATGGCCAGCATCTCTATCCTTCAATACAAACTGTATATCACTATTTCATCAGCATATTTCCAGTAAATAGGATGAAAACTTCCTACACAGCAAAAAGGAAGCAGAAAGGTCCACAGTGTGAAGGAAGTCCCTGGTGCTGAAGTGTGATTATGCATGGATATATTTCAGCTTTTAAAAAAATTCTAGCTACAGATTGCCCCACTTCATAACTCAACAGGAAGGAAAACAAATCATCATGGATTTTTTAATAACCTAAAATCAATAAGATGCAGTGAGCATTAGTGACTTTACATTTACTGCATTAAGTAGTAGTTCTTGTGGCAGAAGAGCACACTGCATTTGTAGAGGCTTATGATGAAGCAGTGATAAGTAAACAGCTCATTAAAAGAAAAAGCAACAAACCTTTAAGCCACAGATTTTTTAAATGTGGAAGGGGTTTTTCTGGTGGGTTATTTTCATTAAGTAAGCATTTTTATTGTTAACTTGTTCATTATTCCTTGCCTGAGGGTTTAAAAATTGTCTGGGCATGCTTTGTCTTAACACGTACTAAGTGTCGCAGTTGTGCATAGTTGGGTGCTGAGAGAGAGAGAGGGGCCAGGGGCTGCAGAAAATGGCTGCTGGAATATTCTGCCAGCCTGCTGATAGCGCCTCTGAGAATCACATATAGGAGAGAAAAGGCCGCGGAAGAGGCTGCATTTTGGCCACCAGACAATGTGAGTGCCAACAAGACTGCAATGTTGGCCCATTAAGGGCATTGTGATATATTTGCATAATAAATGTAAGCAGTTGACAGACACAACAGGCCGGGAAGGCTGGGGGAGGAGGCGCCCAGGTACCCGGGCAAGAGAGATGCCCCTGCAGCCCGTGCAGAAGCACATGGAGTAGCTGGTGGAGAGGACCCATGGAGGAAGCAGAGACCCGACCTGCCCGGTGGAGAGGCTCCGCGCTGGATGGAGCCGGTGGAGACATAGAGAAGATGCTGTGACTTACGTTGGGATGAGCCCCTGCCAGCACAAGCGACCTACAGAGATGAACCAAACAGGTTTGCTGGGGGAGGCCTATAGCCCCGTGGAGGACTGGGACTGAGAGACACTGTGATTTACTGCTGCCTGCCATAGCAGAGATGAAGCCCGGTGGGAAGAGATTTGCCTTGTTGAAAGTTCGTGGAGGACTGTCTCTCGTGGGTGAGATCCTAAGGTGCAGCAGGGGGAGGCTGTGTGGAATGAATGCCCCCATCCTGGCCGAGAGGGAAACCAACTGGCAAGGGACTGCCTGAAGCCCCCATCTCCTAGTCCCTGCCCCCCTGTCCTGTGCTGCGAGCAGGAGGGGAAGAAGGGAGCAAAATCACGGCTAAAGGGAAGTCTGCTTTAGAATGGAGGGGTGGGGGGAAGGTGTTACCGAGACCCCCATTTCCCCAGTCCCCGCCCCTCCTGGGCTGCGACCGGGAGGGAAGAAGGGAGCAAACTTCTAACTAAAGCCTGCTGAGGAGGGAGTGGTGGGGGGAAAAGTATTTGCCTGGTTGCATTTGTTTTAAGATTGTTGGTTGCACTCCTGACTCTGGTTTTCCACTGTTTCTCTTAAGCGTAGTGTAATAAATTAGATAACTTTCTCTTCAGCACTCTGTGTTGAGTCTGTTTTGCCCACATCATTAACGAGTTTGACTCTTGAGCTGCCCAATTATATTTTTCTCCCCTGTCCAACTAAGAAGAGGAGTAATAGACTGATTTTGGTGGGCGTCTGGCCTCTAGCCAGGGCTCAACGACGACACTAAGTCATATGCAAATGAAAACACATTATGATTTTTAGGGCTGGAGAGTAAACCTGAACAAATTTGGGTCTAAAATGAAGAGGCTAATGCCGTTTTCTATTCTTGCAATCTGCTATTGCTCCAAATCCACTGCTTAGAAAAATCTGTCTTTGACATAACTCCTAGTACAGAAAAAGAAATTCCGACTGCTCCTCAGGAAAAGAGGTGTCAAGGGTGATCAAGGTCTCAAAGGTGGTGAAATTATTTTTTTCTAATACTTCTGGTTTTACACTTTTAGAGCTTTGAAACAGAACTGGAAACAGAAACTTACCATTGTTCACCAATGCTTTATGCTGATTTTACCTTAGCTAGATGTTTCAAGCCAAAGTTATTTACTAAGTGGGTTATTGCAAAGTAATAGAGGTATGGTCATACAAGGTCATGTCAGTAGTACTGAGAACAGAATGCATAATTGCTTTTAAGAGTTCAGATTACAGTTAAAATGTCTTCAGTTTGCAAGTGTAACTAGCCTTTACCACATTTCTTACTTTTTTTTTCCTGTTTTGTCTTTTTATAATTTGAAGGAGGTGGGAGAAGATGAAGGAAGCCCTCAGCCATGCAAAATTGCTTAAGAGCAAAGTTCAAATGACATAACAGCATCTGTATTTGTTTGAACAAGTACTTTTTCAAATTGATTACTAAATGCATTAGTATGAACCAAGGGGTAAGCAAAGCTTCCAAAGGCTACACACTAGCAGACAGAAAAGGAATGATTTCAAAATCAGAAACAATAGAATGCGGAGAATTTTTGTGTACAGAACTTGCCTTTCAACTTCTCTCAGTCACAAGCACAACATTGCTGTAAGAAAAATGAAAAGCAGATTCTGCATCTGTCTACCTGTAGAGATCTTGCAACTTTGGTTTTCTCTTCTGTCAAAAGCATAAAGAACAGAGAAAATGTGGTAATTAACCAACTCACTTTCTGGACGTAATAAATAATTAATGGGCCTAAATTATCTTACAATGAGATTGTCCCACAAGGAGATGGCATATATCATCAAATGCAACAGAAAAAAAAATAATAAGCTACCTAAATAAGGTAATACAGATATAGGATGCAGAAAGATTGGATCATAAGATTGTTGTCTCCTGGACTTCAGAAGATTATTTATAAAATACAATCTTAAGAAAATTTGTTTAGAGCCACACTTTCTCCCAATTATGACATTTTAACAGTTAGAAAACATCTTTTAGTTGTTTATAAAGTCAGTGTTGGTTGGGAGTCTCTCATGTCTCACTGTTATATTCTTTCCTTTGTTTTTCTTACTATACAGCATTCCCTTGAAGTATTTTTCCATGGGCATGACTTGCAGAGCTACCACATTAGACATTCCTTTCCACTGAGTCTGTCCTTAGACCCTTATCAAATTGCCAACACTATCTCTTTATAGGCATTGTCAGAATCCAAATCATGAAAGTATATCACTACAGATAGCTTCTCAGAACTAATATTTGAAAAGGTCTGGGTTAATGTGTTAGATATGTAATCCTGTCCTACTGAAGATTTTATTTATTTATAAAAATTTTGTGAGCTTGCTTTCAAATGTTTTTGACATATGAGGCACTATTCCTAATCTTCTAACAGAAACAGGATTCAAAAACATGAGCAAGAATCTATTCTGATGGTTTCCACCCATACGGAGGTATAAGAAGCACCACCTAGGATCAAAAAAAAAGAACTATTTCTGAATTCTTACGTTTATTTGAACACCAATTTCTGTGCCAGAACAGTGTTCACTAGGCTACTATGCAGGTTTCTCAAGAAAACTTCCCACTTCATGTAATATCATGTTTGACACTTTAACGCCATTACGTTTCAGTAATGGAAGCTTTTAAACAGGTTTTGTAAACTCAGAAGAAGTGGTCCAATACCAAGTGGAACTTCTGTACAGAAAGTCAGGTTTGGGAATGCTGCAACAGTAGGAGAACTCTCTACATACATAACTCACACGTTCAGCAAGTGCTGAATTTGATCTCTCACTCCCACTGTCCATCTTTTTCTTTCTTTCTTGCATGTATAAGACCCCACCTGGAGTACTGCATCCAGCTCTGAGGTTCCCAGTACATGAAAGGCATGGAGCTGTTAGAGCAAGTGCAGAGGGCCATGAAGATGATTAGAGGGCTGAAGCACCTCTCCTATGAAGACAGGATGACAGAGTTCAGGTTGTTCATCCTGGAGAAGAGAAGGCTCTGGGAAGACCTTATAGCAGCCTTCCAGTACCTGAAGGGGCCTACAAGAAAGCTGGGGAGGTACTTTTTAGGAGGCCATGTAGTAATAAGATGAGGAGGAATGTTTTTTAATTGGAAGGGATAGATTTACATTGGATATTAGGAAGAAATTCTTCACTCTGAGGGTGGTGAGGCATTAGAACAGCTTGCCCAGAGAAGCTGTGGCTGCCCCCTTCCTGTCAGTGTTCAAGGCCAGGTTGAATGGGACTTTGGGCAGCCTGGGCTAGTGGTGGGTGTCTCTGCCCATGGCAGGATGTTGCAACTAGATGATCTTTGAGGTGCCTTCCAATCCAAAACCTGTCTGTGATTCTATGAGTCTTCCCAGATATATGTGGGAATATTACCTGAAAGTAACTCATTTAAGTAATGTAATGGAAAAGGACTTTACCTTTAATGGAAGAACCTGAAGGCTTCCAATACGTCTTTTTGCATTAGCAGTAAAATTCTATTAGAAGTACATATGCAACAGATTTTTTTTTAAATGATTTTCCAAAGCAATTCACAAAACCAGTTAGAAAGAACATAGCAGAAAGTAAAAGATCCAGATCAATTGTCTCTAAAGGGAACATAATCTGACTTAGAACCTGTTTCGTATCTCCATATTGATGTGTTGATAAACCACCACATGAAGTATAGCTAATAGAATTTTTTTGTCAAATATTAAAAAAACAAAGCAAAACAAAACAAAAAACCAAATCCTGAACTCAAAAGTTATATTGATCAAAAATAGCAAAGATTACCTAACCAATATTCCCATGTGTTTATTAAGATAACAGAATTTTACTTTCTTACATTAAGAGGCATGTAAGTTTTCCTTCTAATAATTGTTTCTGTAATTGCTCCTCAATGATCTAGTTTGTACAGAAATCTTTTTAATTCTCCTTGACATTAATCAGTTATAAGCTTCTCTTTCACAGCACCTCTCACACAGTGCTACTTGTCTTGAGGCACTTTACAGTCTCACAATAAATAAAAAACAAAATGAAAAAAACCAAAAAAATCCCACTAGTTTACTAAGATTCATGAAGCATTCTGAGCATGTCCAACTTGATTACATGACAGAGTTAAGACATTTACTTTTTCCTCCTTTCCAAGGAAAATGGCATTTCAGAGAAGAAAAAGGAAAAAAAAGAGAGAAAAAACCTCTTGAAAAATTCAGATTTAGATACTGAATCCAAAGATAAAACAAGTAGTATTTCAAGAACTAAGCTGCACATGGAGATTCACTTTTTTATATACAATAAAATATTGATATTAATAATAATAATAATAACAACAATAATAATAATAAATCACTGAGACAGGTGTCATCCAAGAACTGTTAAGATTTAAACACAAACTTTGGAAATAATATCTTTCTGAAATCATAAGTGTGGAAATAATATGTTAGAAAGGAAGGAAAAATAATAGGATTTATTTGCAATGTTTTACTGCTTCTGATGTGGCAGAAACAAAGTATCTACATTAAATATAAAGTGTTCTTTGCCAGCCTACATCCACCCTCTAAGTCCTTCAGGCTCATCCATTCAGGCAGGGTTTGCAAATTCTCCATTGCATGATGCTAACATGAGTACCCTTCAGCCCACAGACCTCTAATTTAAATGCATATCCTATTACAATGGAACAGCAACTTTCTAGATCTTGACCATGTTGGCATTTGCTCTAGAGAAAGAGAGAACAAAACGGTCCACAAAGGTCCCATTCATGTTAAACTGGCTTCTGCTAAAACCACAAGTGGCTTGTTAGTTACCATGTTACGCCACGGGACGCGCACAATGAGCTTAGACTGCATCAGTGTGTGTCAAGACCACACCATTCAATCTTTAGTTACATGCTCTAGCAACCTCCACTAATTTCACCAACTTAATAAAATAAGATTTTAAAATATTAAAAAAAAAATTAGGATCAGATACCCTCGCAGAACGGATCTGGAACGTGGTTGCTCTTTAGATACAGATGTAACACTTCAGACTCACACCTCTCAGGTTGAATTTTGCTCCGATCCGTGCGCAGGGAGGGTTAGACAGTAACAACTAGTCCCAGTTACTCCTAATGGTATTTGCACACCCTGCTTTGAAAATCCAGCCCTTTAGGCAGCTGTACAGTTAGCATATCAAGTAGCTGCTACAAACCGTCAGGAAGACTGAATATGCAATTAAATAGCTGCGTTTTTTGAATCAATAAGAATTGATTGAAAAATAAACACTTGAGCTTAATCTATTACTGTCATATAAAATTGGCCTTCTTCCTAAGTGGCTTTATGAAATCTGGCCTGACCTCTTATGTCTACGCGGGTAAGTGTCTTTCAAAGACAGGAAAATACGCAGATTCTCAGTCCTCCAAAGTAGAACAACAACAGATGTTTCATCATTTGATTGGATTCAGGTATGTATTACTAAGCATATTGCATCCACTTTGTAGACTTTAACTCTGAGCCACAACAGTGTTTCACGGTGACCAGCATATTGTGGCTACCAACTCAGCAGGTCAAAAACCTCCTACTGTCTGAAACTGGTACAGCCCATGGGCTATACAAGTATTTGTACAATGTTCAAACCTATCCTACAGAAACAATAGACATGCAACAATTAGCAAAACAAAACACCATAATTTTGCTTAAAACAAGATGAAATACTCTTAGAGAGGGAGAAAGAACCCCTGGATTCACTTAAAACAGACAGCAGTTTCTTTATGAGATTGAGAAAGTAGTAATTTTATGCTCTTAACTGGTTTGAAACATCCAAAGCACATCCAAAATGAGCCTGGTATCTTTGAGGATGCAACAGGGGTAGGGAATCATATATCTTCCCTTTCCACAAGATTAAAAACAAAAAAAAATCTCTAATTGTACTGTATGACCAACTAGCTTTCTTGTATCTGTGTATAAAAGGGGAAATGATAGTGAATTAAATAGTGTCTGGCTGAGGGTCAACAGAGCACATCAGCATCCAGAAAAAAAAAGTAATCCTACAGTAAAAACATCTTGAGGAGAATAGAAATATCTCACAAAACAAAAAATTGTCTCAAAGCAAATGATTGTGGAACAGCTTTAAGACACCTGTGAGACACATCAGTAGTAAGTAGCTGAAAGTTAGACAATTTTTTTCGTAGCTGTTGGGTTAAGATAGTACAAACAGGCTAGGGAATGAAAGCTTTGCAACCAGTGACTGATGACACCAAGCCCAGACCACAGTCTTCATGATGGCTGGTTAGAAAAAAGTATTCTTCCTCCAAAAAAGGGCTTTTCACCTGTTCTCACAGGTCAGCACCCACAAGAAAGTCTGCATCCCTGGCTGGACAGCATTCGACTACCCATCGTACCTGTCAGCCAAAAGATTTGTTTTGTGGCATATGTTGCACAGAGCTCTCCCACTGGGTCAATAGGATTTCACAGACACTGTAATACGATTGCTGAATTGAAGCCATAAAGTTAATTAAAGTAAAAATTATACTGTGGCTGTTACTTTTTTCTTTCTTTCTTTTTTCTGAATAAGGGTGGTAGATTAGGTTTAGAAGGCAAATTACATTTTTTTAATTTTTCTATAAAATCATTCCAGCATTTTAAGACTTTCTTGACTTAGGTGCCAGAGACTTAGGATTGCTCTGCTTGAGGCTTAGTAGCACAGATTTCCATCCTTATTTTTACTTTACAGAAAAGAGATCCTACAGAGAGAAATTAATGCTTGATTTATTTTTAAAAACAAAAGAACCCTTGCTCATCCAGTCCAGTGCACCTGTTTAAATGGAAACAAAAAGGCTGTCAGACTCAAGCCTTCATCCAACACTGAATTTTAAATTATTGGAAGCCTTTGTAACAGTTTGGGTTGTTTGTTTTGCAACTGGATAGGCGATTACAAAGCAGAGTAGTGGTCTATTATGTTTATTGTGCTTACCTTTTTCAAAGTGGCTGACAGGCTTTAATGGCTTCATTACTTCCTTAACTCCACAAACTCCTATCTGCAAAGGAAGTTTTAGAAAATACAATAAATGTTTATTAACATGCATGCAGTTTTAATATAACATCTGAATTTGGATGAATGGCTAAAAGTAGAGTAATAAGAAATATAAGTATGGATAATAAGAGGATGTTTTTTCAGGCCTCATAGCAAGATTTTAATATATTTGTATAGTTATAGAGTGGCACAACCCTCAGTATTTACAGTCTAAAACATGTGCTTTTTTTTTTTTTTTTTTTTGATTCATCAGAGAGATACCAGGAAAGGGAAAGGAAAAAAAAGAAAAAAAAAAAAAAGGCAAGTACGTTTAAGTCTGGAATCAATCAAACTTTTTTTTTTCCTTTTTTACTATTGTCATCCCAGGAAACAGTGCTCAGTAACACCTCTAGTAAAACCCTATGGAGCATGAAGCTGCATCTCCCAAAGAAAACTGGCTTTCCCTTCTTGTTTGCACTTAAATATTGCAGAGTGGTCTTATACAAGGAGATACTTGTGTAAGTATGAACTCTTATTGTATAAACACCAGACTTGAGTCCAATTTCCTTTTAACTGTTCCTCTGCAACAATTCCTCCAGAGCCATTGACAAGCTTTCCCAATGGATTGTGAGGAAGTGATCAGGGACATGTACCAGCATGCAGGCAATAAAATATAACAGTTAAGCGGCTGCACTTCCCCACAAGCAAAGCTCCTGCAGTCCTTATTCAGATGACTTCCCATCAAAGCCAATTTGCATTTTGTAGATCAGAGATGTTGCTGTACTGAAGTTAAAACAGAAAGGAAGCATCTTGTCTCTCCACTCTGAGTCTACCAGACAGGAACTTTACCCTTCTTATAGTCTCCTGCATTGGTCTGTGTGATGTTGGAAGGGAGATGTGGAAGGAATGTCTGTGCCAGCTTTCCACATGGTGTCTCAGACTAACTGGGGACTGGAGCTTCAGGAATTTGTGACAACTTTTTTTTTTCTTTCTCCTTAGCAGCAAAATCCAAGTTGGTTTTGCAGTCTTTTAAAGCTCAAGTAAATTTGAAGTATGCCAGAATCAGATGTGATTTACTACTTCACTGGGAGTAGTATGTGCCAATCTGAAAATAGAGAAGAATTATTTGTTAATTAGCAGAAAATCCAGAAAACTAGCATTTTACATGCTGGGCAGAAGGGAGAGGAAACATCTTTATTGCCACTCATACCTTTATGAAAGAATAGGGCAGGAAAGAGTATGGTCAAGCCAGGGCTGCTCTGGTGCAATCATACAAAGCCAAGAAAATGTAAGGGACAGTAGGGTTGACCATAGTTTTTGGCAGGTGAGAGAAGGCTTCAGTAGTGCTCCCAGGGAAGTGCAGGAGCAAGGTCAGGACCAGGGGCTCAGAGAAGCAATTTGGTGGTTTACATATAAACATGATCTTTCACAGTCAGCTGCTTTGTATTCCTGGCTTGCTCTATGTGAAGTCTTCTTGCCAAACACTCTCTTCCCCTTCCAAATGTCTGAAGTTTTGGACTCTTTTTGGCTTACCTCTTATATAGAGAGTTCCTCTGCATCCATTTCCAAAGCCCTGCATGACAGAGTCCTTACTGTTAGTGACTCAACTATATATGCCCTTATAAAGCAGTTATTTTGGATCAGATTTTACTAATTAAAACAGGATCACAATAAGAATTTACGCCATTTTATTATGTAACTAGAATCTAAGTTTTATTTACACATGGGCAAATGTTGTAGGCACTCATATTCCCTGGGCAAACAACATTCCCATGAATATTAAGATGGTTTTGGAATGTTTGGAATGTGTGGACTTAGAGACATTCTCAGGGAAGTTACGTTTCAAGGAGTAAGCAACTCACTGGTAAAAAACAACAACAACAAAAAAATGTTGAAAGAACACAGACAAAAAAGACTGGATTATCAGCATCATCAAAAGACCAAAGACAACATTTTTATTAATGTAAATACAGAGGAAAACACAGATACAGTGCTAAAATGGTTCCCATACCAGATAAATGTTAGTACTATAGTTTTCATTGCTGTTTGCTGAGAAGAAATTCTCTAATGTAATAGCTTTTCTGATAGTCATCATGGGACATATAGATAGAAATTATAATCAAGTATAATGATGACAATTTTTTACCATGACACATACATCCAAAGTATTGCTCATTCTTCAGGACATAGGATTTTGCCTGACTCTTCCAAGTCATAGAATGATAGACTGATTTGGGTTGAAAGGGACCTTCAAAGATCTTCTAATCCCAGCCCTCTGCAATGGGCAGGGACATATTTAATCAGATCATGTTGTCCAAAGCCTCATCCAACTTGGCTTACAACACTTCCAGGAATGAGATACCCATAACTCCTCTGGGCAACCTGTTTCAGTGCCTCACCACCCATATTAAAAAAAAAAATACTTCCTTATGTCCAGTATAAACCTATTCTTTTTCAGTTTAAAACTATTGTTCTTGTCACTAAAAGCCTCATTAAACGTCTCTTTCCACCTTTCTTATAAGCATCTTTTATATTTTGAAAAGCCATGATAAGGTGTTCCTCTTAGCCTCTCCAGGCTAAACAACCACAACTGTTTCATTCTGTCTTCATAGGAGAGGTGCTCCAGC
Organism: Hypotaenidia okinawae; assembly: GCA_027925045.1. Lineage (NCBI taxonomy): Eukaryota > Metazoa > Chordata > Aves > Gruiformes > Rallidae > Hypotaenidia > Hypotaenidia okinawae. Next base: position 47,283,394 of record BSDF01000005.1, on the reverse strand, counting down.
TCTCTGATCATCTTTGTGGCCCTCCTCTGTACTCACTTCAATAGGTCCATGTCCCCAACAGACCTTTCTTGTACTGGGGACCCCAGAACTGGTTGTCATAATCTAAGTGGGGTTTTACAAGAGCAGAAGGGGAGAATTGTCTTTCTTTACCTCCTCACCATGCTTCTCTTGATGCAGCCCAGAACACAGTTGAATGGATTTCTAGGCTGCAAGTGCATATTGCTAGCTCATGTCCTGTTTTTAATCCACCAGTATCCCTGAGTCTTTCTCCACAGGGCTGCTTTCAGTCTATTCATCCCCAATCTATACTGATACTGGGAGCTGCTCCAATCCAGGTGCCTTGGTCTTGTTGAATCTCATGAGGTTTGCATGGGCCTAATCCTAAAGCCTGTCGAAGTCCCCGTGGATGACATTCCTTCCCTCCAGCAAATAACTGCATCACTCAACTTGCTGTCATCTGAAAACTTGCTGAGAGTGTACTCAGCCCCAGTAGTTACGTCACTGATGAAGACATTAAACCATATTGGTCGCAGTATGGACCCTTCAGAAACACTACTAGTTACTGGTTTCCACAGAGACACTGAGACATTGACTGTAATTCTTTAGTCATGGCCGTTCAGACAATTCCTTAGCCATCTAATACTCTATCCATCAAACCCACATCTCTTTCATATACAGGCAAGAATGATGTGGGTGGACAGTATCACAAGCCATTCAGAATTCCAGGTAGCATCAATAGCTCCTTCCTTCTCCAGTCACTCAATCATAGAAGCCCCAGTTTACTTTCAACGAAGCCATCATGGCTGTCTTTCTAATCACCTAACTGTCTTTTTTTTGTTTTTTTTTAAATGTCTTTCAGGAAGATCTGCTCCATGATCTTGCCAGGCACAGAGGTGAGGCTGATGGGTTGGTAATTCCCAGGGTCCTCTTTTAAACCATTTTTATAAATGAATATGTTGTTTCCCTTTTTCCAGTCACTGGGTATTTTGCCTGGCTGTCACTTTTCAATTGTGGTGGAGAGTAGCTCGACAACTACATCAGCCAATTTTCTCAGGAGCCTAGAAGGCATCTTATTGGTTTCCATTTCTTGAGTGTGTTCAGGTTCCTCAGGTGGTCTTGAACTTGATCTTCTCCTATGATGACAGGTGCTTCGTTCCCACAGTCTCTGTCTTGTATTTCAAGAGCTTGAGAGATGTGGGAAGAAAGGTTATCATTAAAAATTGAAGGATAAAAACTTTTTATTATCTCAGCTTTCTCCATGTTGGTTGTCACCAGCTCCTCTGTCTTGTCTACTTTCTAGGGACAGATTTTCTCCAATCTTTCTTTCCTGGTCAACATACCTGTAAAGTCGTCATCATCATTTAGTTCCAACTGTGCCTTAGTTTTGCTAATCCCATTCCTACACATGCAGGCAGTGCCCCAATATTCTTCCCAGATCACACATCTTTGGTGCATTCCATCTTAGACTTAAGTTTGACTAGAAGGTCCTTACTGACCCATGCTGATCTCCTGCCTACCTTGCCTGATTTCTTACATGTAGATATCAAGAACTCCTGTGGTCTAAGAATGTTCTTAAAGAGGTACTAGCTCTGTTCATTTCCTATGTTCCTGAAGGCAATTTCCCAGGGAGTCCTAATCCATTAATTCTGTAGCCTTGCTGCTACAGGTCCCTCCTGGAAAGTATAGCCTCAGGGCATGTACCCTAGATGTTTCACTCCTGTAAAAGACGGAAATGCTACCACCTTCAAATTAACAACCTGACAACAGAATCAAGATAAAGGCCCACATATTGTTTCAATGGGATTTCTTTTTTTCTGGTGGCAATGCAAGTGCTTTCATGAACAATAAAAGCACAGTCAAAGTGAAGTTCAGTCAGCTTACAAGAATATTTTGCAGTTTCCCAATGAGTTTTATTTTTTCATGCTTGCTTGGTGCAAAGCTACACTACATGAGGTCTCATACACATGAGAATTGATGTTGCAGGGACAGGAAGGCAGAACTGTGACTTCAGGAACAGTACAAGGGCAACAGCTACAAAACAGTCTTTTGAGACAACTTCTTGAAGGGAAGCCTTTCACCAATGTCTGAAGTTCTACCTACAGGACTTCACGGACCTGATGAACAAGAGTAATAGTTCACCTTCTCTCCACAGAATTCAACTGACAAAAGAGTGACAAGATACATCAAGATTTAGGCTGGAGGAATTAAAAATTTGTTCTCGTTTGCATTATTTATGTTTTTTCCTTGTCTTGAAAATATTCTTGCTTTCACTCAGCTTGTTTATTTCTACAGTAAATATCCTGGCATATGCGTTTTGAAAATTATGAACATATGTGTTTGGAGTTAAATGAGAAAAAGAGAAAAAAGAAAATATATAAAATAGCAGTTATTGTAGGATCTACCTCATCATGTTTCCCAGCTTCTCAGTTCTGGGAGAGCTTCCCATTTCTGTGCCTATTGGATATTCTCCAAATAGGCAATTTCAGCACATACTCATTTGAGAGCAGCAAGTCATCCAAAAGTGGGAGATGTTATTAAGTCTGAGAATCACATGTATGATGCTCCCAGGTAAAAAGAAATGCATCCCCAGTCCTTTTGTTTCCAAATGTGTTCCCCACTTCAAATAATGTCTAGGAAAATCAACTGTAGAAAGCATTGCTATGGATCAGGCCTCCTTCCTCTTTCTGTTTCTTTCATGGTGCCATTTGGAGGTTTCCTTACTGTTCTGTGCCAAGGGATGGGAGCAGCTGCAGCCATGGAGCAGAAGTGGCTGGGATAGTTCTGCACGCCTGGGATGGGTGGCAAAAAAATGCTTTGCAGGAGGATCAGAGAGGGTGTGACTCCTGCACTTTCTCTCCCTTCATAAGGTACACAACAGCCGTCAGTTGTTAGGGAAAAAGCAGTGGGGCTTGACCATGTCTCCAGTGGTCAGGGACCTCCATGTCACTCTGAGAGAGTTTTACTTTTCCAAGGCACTGGGAAAGTGCAATGTCTGCCCGTGGTCAGTGGTGCAGGAGCTGAAAGAGGAGGCAAGACAGTCATTCTGAGAGCCCTGCACATTCCCTTTTTTATCACGTCATACAGGAGAGTTTTCTTGGAAGTATCTTTTTGCGTGTATCCAGCTTTTGTTTTTTCAGTAGGAGGAATTGGCTGTAATTTGAATTGATCATTTAGAGAAACGGAATTTATATTGAATTTTGCTCTGAGCTGTACTAGTTCAGGAAAAAAAACAACAAAACAACAAAGAAGGGACTGTGTGTTAGATCACCATTATTATATTTGCTAAGCAAAACATTTCTATTTAAGTTTGAAACTAGTTTTCAAAGTCAGATTAGATTTTCTTTTTAAGAAGTGTTAAAACTGTAGAAATACAATGCCTTATTTTATTTCATATTAAACAACACATTCCTATGGGGTGATTAAATTTCTCTTTGGCCTCATTTGTTTGTTTATATTTTGTTCAGTCTACTTCACAAATAATAAATCAATAAGTAAACAACTAATTTTGCATGGATTTTGAATTCTCCATGACCAATTTGGTTAGGAAAATAACTCTTTGGCAACTTTCTTGGAGAGAAGGAATGCTGAATGCCACCATGCACAGGCACAGCTTTTATCTGATTCGAATCAGGAAAAAACATAGCATTTAACAATAGTAAAAGGACTAGCTATAGCTGCAACAGTCTAAGTATAAAAATGAGAAAGGATTTACAGCATCCGGGACAGAGGTGGAGAAGGATTGGGCACAGCCCTCTTCCCTGCCTACTCTCTCCACAGCCCAAGAAGCCCCCCAACACCACGGCCTCACCCAGGGACCACAACAGCCCAGGTACCTTTAGAGCAGTCACCAAGGCTGGGGGCCTGGGCAGGTGAAATGCTGATGCCTGGCTGAGCCTCTCCTGCATCACAGCCTGTAATGCTGAGCCTCACCAGAGCACCTTCAGCTTGGAAGCCCCCAGTACTACTTGCCCCCTACCAAGATTCTTTCATTGCAATTTTAAGTTCAGCAATAAATCTGTTTTTCATTAATGGGAGAATTAACAAGAGAGACAATCTCATTTCAGACCTATTAAAAACAAAATTAGGTATATTAAACAAGGTATATAAAGTGCTGTGGGAAACTTTTTTCACCCATAACTATGACTGCGCCCAGAGTAATCCAATCTAAATTACTATTGAAAAACTGCATCCCACAGTTTTCCTATTTCTGAAGGTCACTGGCTCCCCCCGCATAGCTTTACCTTAATTTCACTTGCATTAGTTTTACAGCAGCACAAGTGAATGGCCTTTGAGAGCGTTACTTCTTTCGTAAACTCATTTTAATAAAATCAGGATCTGGTTAAGTAGGTTTAATCACACAGGCTCAGCTCTTGTCTCATTGACTCCGGTAGAAGTTTGTGGTGTAAAGCAATCCAAGAAAAATCAGAATCAGCACCGCTGCTTGCACCGTGGTGTACAGCATGTCTGATCATGCTGAAAGGGCTTGTAGTTTAGGTAGGATATGCTAGATTGCGAGCGGAATCTTATGTCTAAACATGACACGTAATTCATTGCACTTCCCCATATCTCACCTACATCTATTGTCAGGTCCTTTTTTTTTTTTTCCTTTTCGTTTTTCCTAGTTACAGAAAGGAATGAAAATGTGGTAAAAGTCAAAAGGTTGAATTTTAAACTTACAGTTCTTATGCAGATGTGCTCATTTGTTAAAGCTTAGCATTTAACCACAGGCCATGACTGGAATTTATTAACTCACTAAAAAATGATAGTGTTGGGTCCTCAGCTATTGTGTAGTGACTGCTTGCTTAATTATCCATATCTAAAGAGTTAAAATGGTGGCTTTTGCTGATTTGATATTCTTCCAGCTTTCTACTAGTGTGCAGTGTACTGTGTATTAACAACACAGGTCATTGAGTACCCACTGAAAGCTCACTCTGGAAATACCTGAAGGACACATTGAACTCTTCAGAAACTGTGTCATAATACTTCATGTGTTAACAGAATATGTGGCACAGTGATGCATAGCAAAGGATCAGCCTGGGGTGGGCATCTAAAGTGCTCTGTCTTGCTGCTGAATGCTAGAGTGAAGCATTGTAATTTTATTCCAATTATACTTTTAGTGCCATGATGTCACAGCATAAATTTGTACTTTTGCATGCAGCTCATGCTGGTGTGATGACAGCTCTTAAAATATTGAGTGATTGTGGGCCCGTCAGCATAAAATTATTCTAACATGGTGCCTTTATTAGTGCTTCAATAAATGCCTTTCTTCTTGTGTTCCAAGGTGGCATTTGCAAATGAGCTAATTTCTCGGCAGTAAAATAATTGTGTTGCATTTATTTTGCAAGGTGGGGGAGGAGGAGGGAGAAGAAAAATACTGTTACATAAAAGGGGTTCTTTTGCCATCAAAACTACATTCACCGTAGTTAGGCAAGTTTAAAAAAGAACACATTAACTAAATGACTGTACAATTATTTAAATGAGCTTGGTGCTTTATAAAGCCATAGAAGGGTATAAACACTGTTTCAAGCCATATAACAAAAGATGTGACAGCCCTCTCACAAACAGCGTTTCCTGAAAGTCAAGCGCAAACTATGTTTGCTGACTGATGGCAGATATTTTGGGGTTCAGAATGCATCTCTTTCAACAAACTAAATCCAAATTGAATGTCAGTGCACCTAATTCACAGGGCAAAACAGATAAGAAGTTAAGATAAAGGGGAAAGAAGGTTTTAAATTGTACCTGCTGGCTTTTACTGTCTGTGTCATCTAGAAAATAGACAAAACGATGAGGAGAAATGATGTTTAAATGGAGCTGTGCAATCATAGTGCTACTTAACAGGAAAGCCTCATATTCATCATTTCCTTGATGTACACATCCAACAAGTTATTTGAGAAGATTTTGTGACGTGATATACACTCACTTTTTGTTTAGTTATTTAGGCTTAAAAAAAGAACTGACTTCCCTAAGCGGTACTCAGTATGCATCAGTTATTGTTCACAAACCTGAAATCAGTACAATCATTAAAACTATTTAAATTTAAGCAAAAGATCTCACCATATGCATTTTTAAGTCAGTTATTCCATAAACTAAGCTACATTTTTTAATGCCATAAGCCCCCCTTTCTTTCTTTCCTCCATACCCAACCAAAAATTAAAAAAGTTATTAAACTTAGAATTTCTTCAAAGTCAGTAAGATCTTTTACTAAATATAAGTTAAAGGGTTTTGAAAAACCTTTACTGGAAAAAGACTGTTATCCAGCTTCTGAAAATGAATTATTTAATATCTGCTCCACCGTCCTAAGGGTGTGAATTTCAAGGATCTCAGGGGTTTCAAGACACAGCTTCTCTGTACTATATAGTAGTATGTGTAGTACACAGCCACATCTGCTGTAAATGCATGACAAATGGAATACATCTTAAAAATACAACCAAAACTAAATTAATTAAAGCACCTTAGAGAAGAAAGTGGAAGCTCAACAAGTGAGATCTCTTTTTCTCTTAATGAGGCTTAAGGTGTGTCTTTGCTTACAGCATCATATGCTGAATAAAGTTGGATTTAACTAAAGTATAAAACAGTGGTTTTTACCCTATGAGAGTCACGTAAGTTTAGGCATAACCAAGCATAGGCATAAAAAGCAGATAAATGGGAAAAAAACACAGTACTTCTATTGCATAATCACAAAACTGCAGCAGGACTTTTATGAAGGAGCATAGAAGTTAGCTAGCACATTTGAAGTTCATTTCTTGCTGCCTGGCATATCTAGCTACAGCGAGGTATCAGAATTATTTGCACCCTGTAAATGCCTGGGTACTATAAACATAAAAGCAAACCGATCAGAAACTTATATTACTGTTTAATTAAATTGTGAGGTTTTTCTACTAAACCTGAAATAACACAGGATGTTGATGACATCTTTTACAAAGAATTTAGCTTTCAAATGAGTGTATCTGTTTCATAAATAGCTGAAGCCTTCCAGTTGCTGGTAGCAGTAGTCTGAATGGGTCCATAGAATACAACAACTGGCCTTGAAACAGTTTTTGAAAACTGTTGATCTGTGACTGATATGGACCTAAAAGTCTTCTAGACCATAGCAGAAATATCAGTAAAGAGTGACCTTTTCTATTAAATATGAGTAAAAATACATAGGTAACTATCAGTCAACCCAAATAAATCTGTCAGAGTTACTATAGCATTGATGATATTCCCTCCACCAAAAGGGTAAATCTTATTGATTAAAATGTAAGAAACCAGGCTATATTAAAAAATCACTCAAAAAATTTCTCTCTAAAAATTAATTAAATATCATACAGGTTTACATACAGGTTTTATAGTATTCAGACTGATAAACTATTTGAATAGCAAGTAAATTGCCATTTCATTACCTGGTGAAAAGATCAGAATAGGTATTGTTCCCTTCCATAGCTGACCAAAACTTGGAGATGAGGGTAACTGGGACATGGGGAAAAACAAAGCAAAGACAGGTTACCTCTCAGGGCATAGAATTATATTAGAGCCATTTCTGATCTTATTATTCATACACTCTGTTCTGCAAACTACTTAAAGACAGGTGAGGGAGCATTAAGGTCATCAAAGAAACATAGATAGGGAGACCTTCAGTCAACAGCTTCTTGTAGACAGGGAACAGGAGACAATGAAGAATACAAACTTATAGAATATACAATTGGCAGTGGAAGTATAGAATATCAACACAGTTAATAATAATAATACAGTAACCCAAAACTTAAGTGTAGTGAATAATGATGGTGTATATAGAACTAGTGAATAAATGACATGTTTAAAAAAAAAAAAGAAAATCAATATAAATTAACATTTTACTTGGAGTTAGAAGGGAAATATGAAAAAATATTCTTCAGATGAAACCAGATATTTTAATCAACTCATAAAGTAAAATCTAATTTATCTTTCATTTTTTAAATTCCTTATTTACAATTAATTTCTTCTCAAATTTTATTTGAAAAACTGTGACAGGCTTGAATCTGTAGATGCTAAAATGAGATCTTCTGATCTTTTTAAAAGAAAGTCAAAGCAATTAAAACTATAGGCATTGATTAATACACTGTTGGGCCCTATTTTCAATGGAGTTGAATCTATGATTTTTGTTAAATACATTGTCCTGCTGAAAATAGTGAGCCTTGATTCACAGAAAAATCACAGCTTTCAGGACAAAGGTAAGGGGAGGAGCAGCCCTAGTGAGCACAGCCTCAGCTATGTAACCTTTATCACAAGAGCCACAGAGAGATTGTCCATTTTGAAGACAATATGATAATGTCAAACTAAATTTAGATTTAATGAGTATTGTAGGCCACTTTTTCTAGAAAAATGCAATTTATTCTTTTTTTAAAAAAGCTCAGTATTTCAAATGGTAGGGGGAGAGCAGGAAGCTGGTTCTCAATCAAATTCATAGTCTCATCTTCTCAACTGATCATCTTAGGTATCCACAAATCTCTCCCGACCTTAGCAGATATAATCCTTACGCCATTTCTCACTTTACTGCCAATTATTCCCCTCCAGTACAACTATGAAGGATTGTCTTCACAGCAGAGTTGCACATTTCTAATGTTTTCTCCCACCCAACATGTAGAACTTGCACACCCTTTTTACAGGTAGGATGCAAGAATGTCTGCTACCAAACTACACTTCATTCACTGAGCACATAAACAGAGACACCTGAATACTGACATCTCCCAGAGTTTTTTCCTCTACTCTTGGCCCATGAAGAACAAAACTATTCTCCCAAGACTCCAGGTAAAGAAGTACAGGAATCAATGAACCAGGTTCTTCGAGCCCAGTAACATATCTCTGGCAACAACCAATACTGGATGTTCAAGGAGATGTAAAAGAATGGGGTAAATAATCACAATAATCCCCCAGTTCACACTCACATTGTAATCTCAAATCTTCATGAGCCAGTGGTAGTGTCCTACTCTTTCATAACAGAGATTATTTTTTTTGTGGACTAGTACTGCACAAATAATCAACTTACTACATCAGAAGAATTCATGAGGTAGGACCCTCAAAATACCACAAAAAATCCCCCTGACCCCCAAAACAAAACCAAAAAAAACCAGCCCACAAGACATGGGAGCATAGGGGCACTGGGAAAAATACAATTAAGATATGATTTCTTATATTCATGTTAAGTTGTTTTGACAGCTGACTGCTTATCTTAAGCATGCAAGGTAGATACACTCTTTTGGCAGCCACCATTAAGCAAACAAATTGTGACATTCAAAATAGACTGTGGCATCTGTTTAAGGTTTGATTTTCAAATGTAGAACATTCATAAATATAATTCAAAGCAGTATCATCTACAGTTGTCGGTAATTTACAAAATAAAAGTGTCCCTACCCCTGCAGACTTTCATACCAGCCTTCAAAAAACAAGCAGACAAAATGCCGACAACAGTGTGCAGAAGAACAGATGAAAAAGTGAGGATCAGCAGCAGGCAGAGAGGAACCTGACTATTAATTCACTAATGAAAGCCTTTGATGTGTTACCTCAGAATCCATTCCAGTCCTGTGTGTGGACCAGTTTTCCTTTTTCCTATCTACCAAGTGCCCTCCACCTTCTTTTTCAAAATTCTCCTAACACATACCACTGTGCCGTTCTTCCTCCTTAATTTAAATCATGAATAATAATCCTTACACGCTGCCTTTCCTGAACTGTTGTCCTGTGTTTTGCTGTGAATTTCTCATATCTCATTTAGAACATAAGCTTTTCAGATAGGGCATGCATCTTGTAAATTTATGGTTCTGCATGTGTGTTTAATGCTAATAATGTGCAGTGACAGGGCAGGGCAGATTCATAAGCAATGCCCTGAAAAAGAGGCAGCTATTGAATTCATAATCTGGCACTTCATATTCACAAGAGAGGAAAAAGCTGTCATTTCAGAATAGGGGATCTGCTATAAAAGGAATGGTTTTTTGCACTAATGGTTATCAAGAATTCATACACTCCACTTCATTATCACTACCATATAGTAGTGACTATTTCTTAATGTTCCTCATACCAGAAAGCTGTTGTTTAAGTCCATTTGATCACTTCTATTTGTTAAAAGAAAGGTTTCCCAAATAAAAAGTAAATTAGACTTAAGGCATATGAACATAACGCCCACACGCTCCTGCCCATCAAACTTCATAGTGCAGGGAAAAAAACAACTTGATATGTAAAATGAGGTAGACAAGTACCTCGGTGACACTTAAACAGCATCTGAGTCATACAAGGAGGGAGAAAGGAAGCAGAGTGCTGGGTGGGCTAAGCAAGGGAAATGCTTGGGAGATGTAGTTTTGGAAGTAAGATGAAAGACTTCATCAAACAGAAGGAGGACTTTTAGAAAAAGTAATCTTTATACAAAATTGTTCAGGGCCAAAATACAATTTTCGAAAAGCCCATTTAATTACAGCTCTGATCTTACAGTAAGCTGAGTACTCTTGGCAAAGCACTCACAGTTTTGCTCATTTTTCAGTGGGGTTGGCAGCACTAGGTGACTGCTTTTTCTAAGGGCAATCTAAGAATTTACTTCAGGATACTGAGATGCCTTGCTAAGTGTGCTCAGATGCTTCTTAAAAGCAGTAACTAAAAGTAGCATTAAAATGAATGACTCCCAGAAAAAAAAAAAAATTATGAAAAAAGGCTTGCATTGATCCAGAATAACATAAACCACAGACAGAATTTACGTGGGGTCTCCATGGCAGAGAACATGGAATTTGGTATCAAAAATATCCCCAGATACTCTCTGTTTCTTGCTTCTGCAGAAGCACTCTGGGCTTCCTTGCTGGGGCTCCAGGAGGAGTAGATACAGCAAAACCCTATTCTGCCAGCTTGGGCACCTGCTTGCAAGCCCACAGGAAACCTTCCTCCAGGCTTCCCACTCATACCACCATCCCAAGCTGCTTCTTGAAGGAGGACAACTTGTGCAAGATCCCCATAGCCTACACTTCCCTCAGTCCTTCTCCCTGCTCAGGTCATAACAGGGATCCTGAGACCGAATTTGCCAGTAGGCAAAGCTGTGGTAATTGTATTGGACATCACATCTGTGGGCTTAATGTAATTTTTTTTTCCCTTTTCTTTTAATTCCTTTCCACTTGTGGTGGTTTGGCTCTGGCTGGAGGCCAGATGCCCCCTAAAGCTTTTCTGTCATTCCCCTTTTCAGGGAAGAATATTTATAGAGGGGCTTAGAAGTCTGGATAAGGACCGGAAGAGATCATTCAGCTTTAACACCATGGACAAAACAGACTCAACATGGAATAAAATACATCTAATTTATTAATCAAAACAGAGTTCGATAACAAGAAATAAAATAAAATCTCAAAACACTTCACCCATCCCTCCCTTCTTCCCAGGCTCAACTTTATTCATGATTTCTCTCCCTCCTTCCCCCTAAAGAGGCACAGGGGGCTACAGGGAATGGGGGTTTTGGTCACTTCATCAGGAGCTGTCTGACACTACTTCCTTCTCAGGGGCAGGACTCCTCACTCTTTTCCTGCTCCAGTGTGGGGTCTCACTCTGGGGAGACAGTCCTCCATGAACTTCTTGAAGTTCATGGATTACTCAAAGGTGTTATCTGCAAAGGTCTACAGATGCTAGGGTTGGCCCCACACAGGATAGAACCCTTTTCTTATCTAACTCTGGCAGAACTGAAGATGTACGAATAGATAGCTTGTGCTTGATACTGCTCTAGGAACACTAGCTGTCTTCCAGTTCAGCATAGCCAGCCTGTACTCTTGAGCATAACCAGAGTAAATTTAAAAGGCAGAATAAGCATAGCTAAAGGATGAGGTAAAAAAGAGTGAATCTGTTCAAGAGTAGAAAAATCATAACAGATACTTATTTTAAAAGGAGAAATCAATATTTCCTTCTTTGGGAGTTTGGAGTGGGTCAGTGAAATGCTTTGTGAGTAGAAAATATCCAGCAAGCAGTGAAGGCCGTGGACAAATCCCATCTTATGAGACAGGTTTCTTTAAAAGAGGGAGAGCTTAAGGACGTGTTTTAGAGCATGTTTAGGAACTATGCTAGGATAAGTCTGTAGCATTGGAAAAGAAAGTCTTGTGGTCTGAAATATAAATCAAGTAGAAGGCTCTTGACATCCTAACTCTCTTATTTTGAAGAATAAATGGAGATAAAAGAGCTGAGGTCTAGTATATGTGACAACAACTATAGGCATTTTTACTGCAGAAAAATCCATATGAAACTTTTATGACCCTATTCACACTAAAGAGGTTTTTTTTTTCAAGGCTGTGGTAAGAAATTAACCACGGAGTTTCAGTCAACGCCAGTGGAAGCGGAGCAGCTGCTAGTAATTTCCAGTTAGTTCTCACTAAATGTTCCTTCTGTAGGAGCCACTTCCATCTGCAGGAGACCACAGAATAAATCAGTTCCTTTCATACTGTAACAGAGCAGAAAACACTGATTTGTTTTCTTCTTTTCAAGGAAAGGACTTCTCTCAGAAAGTTAAAAAAGGAACGAAGGCTTCTTGGCAGTGTATTTTCTTGCTCAGTTAATAGTCACCATGTTACACAGCCTATAGAAAGCTATTTCAGAAAGGCTTCTAAAGAGCTAAACCAGTCCAGTACAGATTTCAGCAAGATAAAGTCTTCTTAATAGCAGAAATTCAAAGGAGGGCCTAGATCCAAAGTCCTCTGCTGCAGCTCACCAATGTGGCAGAGTCTGTACTACTCCTTCCAACTGTCCCAGACCACACCCCATGCCACTGCAGCTTTCCCAGTTACTTTTCACAGGAAACAGCTTCTCTGATCTCTTGCCTTTATGGTAAGTAACCTTCCACTGCGACAGCCTCTGTAGACTAGCCCACATATTCATTTAATATTTAGAAATGTAGACAAAAAAAACCTCCTAAGGTAGGCAGATGACGAAATCTTGAAATATGAACTTTGCTACTTGTAATTATGTGATTGTTTATGCCTTCATAGGAGGATACCTTCATGAGTACAGTAGGATTAAATAACTTGTTTGTATAATTTTTCCTTCCTTTTAGTACTTTGTCTCTTCTTTGTAGTCCTACCTGTATCTATTTTAACATAAGATATGCAACCATGAGCTCATTGTGAGAATAAAACTGCACTATTGTAAATATCTGGGAATCAGCATGGCTTACAGAACTCATATTAACAGTTATTTGAAAGCAGTGTTGAACCAAGATCTGAACTTTTCCCTGAAGCCCTGACTGCAGCACTCCTGTGTTCCCCACAGGAAATGGCATCATATTTCTCATCTAGCTAATTTCATGTCATGTAAATTCTTCACACACTCAAAGGGTGATTTACTAACCTGCTGATGGAGATGAATGGTGTAATAAGACTACAATGATGCACCAGTCTAAAGAGATGCCATACTGTAAACTTTCATCTGAAGTCATTCATAATGACTGTACTGTCAGCGAAGCTGCCCCAGAGATGCTCTGTTGCCCTGGCACAGCAAAACTTGAGCCACGGATTCAGGGCATAAACTTCAGCTCAACCCCACTGAAGTTCCCATTTGCTGTCATCATGGAAAACGTTATGATTGCTGTGAGGTCACCTCACCAACACTGAAAAAGTGCCTCTCTTTCCTTTTCAGTCTTCTCGCAAATGGATTTAAAAACAATAATAAACAAATAAAACCCCCTGTCCAACTACCTGGAAAGTAACCATGTTTCCAGTGCAGCGGAGTATATGGCACTCAACTGAAAGCGGGAGTTGGGCCTTTACAAAGTGAAGCTTCTATTCTGCCATTTGCCACCCGCCTCTTTTTTATCCTGTTTGACTGATGGGGTTAGTATTGAAATGCGTCATCTTGCACTATTATGAGCTCCATGATGGAGTATTTCACTAAACTATCTTAATTGCTAAAAACTTCCATTTCAGTCCCTCATAAATACACCCTAAAATCAATTTGTTGTCAGGCAACAGCTGCAACATTTGCTGTAACTATTTCCTAGAAAAAATAGTTAATTCTGAAAAATGTTAATAGCTTTAGCCTTCAATCGAAAGATTTAATAATCAAAATTTTAATTTGCTCACCCTTGCTCCCCCAGAAAGGTTTTAAGTCATGTTAACCTGTCAAGAGCAGCATCACTACTGATCCAGCTGAGACAGAGAAGGAGGTTGTACATCCTCATTATTACCATAATTGGCATCTGGAATCTGTTCAAAAATTCTGATTTACTTTGTAACAGACGATTATGGCTGAATTTGGAGTTCTTTATGGTCTGCACAGGCTTGTGAAATTCAAATATAAAAACTGTCAGTTAAACATTTCATGAAAAGCCCTACCTTATACTAATCCAAAGAAACATGAACAAGTGCTTGAGGGGATGAAAATCCACAATATGTTTTGGTAGCTAACCACTTACAGAAACATTAACATTCTTGGGCAGGGTCACCCTTGTGAGCTTCTGAAGTAACTTAGGAGCCAGAAGGATTCAGTTCTCAGCAGATTTCCAATACCCTGAAAAAAATAGTCAGAAGCCTCTAGTATTTATGAATTATTAATGCTGGTTTTCCTGGGTTTTTTTCCTTAGTTTTGCTTTTGTGTGTATGTTCAGATGAGTAATTCGGTAGACTGATAGAGACATGAATAGATATGCTAACTAGCATGAAGCACTAACCTTTAAAGTTCGTTAAAGCTGTCAGCTTTCAATGAAATATTTTCATTTTTCTTCTTCTGAACTGGAATACAAACATTATTTGTACACTTGGTGCCAGCAGGGGTGCCCCCAGGAATCAGCTTTTAAGATACCTTTTTTCAATGTAGAAAGTAGGTTCAAGAAGGGTGTCAGTTTTACAATCCTCATTTACAGTCCCTGTCACAGGAATGTGTTCATGTTGTGCCAGTAGCTTCTCTCGGTTCTCATTACAATCACTGTCATCTAAAGGAGGTACTGAGATTTGAATACCTAACACATTGTCTTCCTGAAACAGCAAGATCTGAGGGGGTAAAAAAAGAGAGGGAAAGAGGAAGTTTTGGGACCTCAGGATGCTACACTAGTATTTGTGTTGGAAGTGAAGAAAAATTTCTGACATTTAAATAGTTCAAAACTATTTCTGACCAATTGAAGAGAAGGCAGATTCCCTTTAGAGTTCCCACTTCACTCTTATGATAAGTTGATCCTTTCAAAGATTTTGATGTGTGAGAAAAAGATAAGGATCTCGACAATCCAGAAGTTACTGTGTTGCATCCTTACTAATCATTGTTAAACTATAAAAATAGCTACCCATGAAACCAAAGTATTTGAACCTAGAATCTAATCAAATCCCAGTATTATTCCTATGTGGCTGAGTCAGGCACCAAAATACAGGGAGTGGAAGCAAGGGAACAAAGTTACAAAGACTAAATTCCAACTTCCAATAAGACATAACTGATCTCTTTTCCTCTTTTCTACTTTTTTTCCCTTCCTCCTTTTGCATTACATTTGAGTGAGAAGTGTCACCAAAATGCTTGAAAAGTCCAATACTGAGATTTCTGTATTCCTGTTCAAATGAATGGATACTATGACACCAAATTCACTACCTGCTTCAAAATTTGAAGTCACTCAGTCCTGTGAAGGATTCAGACCCATCTGTTGTGATGATGTCTATGCTTCACAGCCATCTCAAATTGCAATTGCAACACTTGGAAGGAAGACTGAATTTTTGTTATAAAACTATGCTTCTGTTCAGGTTCACAAATAGGCTTCCTAAACCAGCTACAATTTGGATCTCTGTTGCTTGATTTTGGCAAGACAATTTAATATTTGCAAAATGGAGAGTTCACACTCACAGTGACAAAAATTATGGTGGCCCTTTTTTTTCAATAGAAATTAATATTATCCTAGCAGGGTAACTACACCAGAAAACTGATTACTACTTCAAATGAAATAGTCAGATTTTCAAAGTATAACTTACTTGATTGTGATCATAGTTAGGCACAGCAATCAGACTTCCTGGGGTCAGGTACTATAAAGACCTCAGATACCAACACACCAGGCAAGGACTAAGACCTGAAGTAACAAGTAAATATAATAGACAGGCTGGAAGAGTGGGGAAACAGCAAGCCTTCATGACACATTACAGTCTGTGTGCGGTTTTCCTGTTGTAAATATTTTTATGGTGGTTTCTGAGAAAATGGTTCGAAATTGAATGCCAGTCTTGGCTATCTTGCAATTTGATGACCAACTAGCATCTTTTACAGAAATCAAAAAGCCTATTATTACCCACTGTGTGGCACAATGTTCTCATCCTGAACAAGTCTTTCAATCCATGAACTGTGATATAAAATGGAAGTGCAAAATGTGCATACAATATCACATAGAAAAAAAATCTTAGGAAAAAATGTGTGATACCAAGCATATTAAATATATCCTCTATCCCTGAAGTCCTTTGTATATAAGAAAAAGCTGTTGGACAGACCCCAAAGAAATGAAGGCTCTGCTGATGCTCAGGTCATGAATTTATGTTACTCCTACTGCTATTCACGACAAAATTACTACCCCAGTGAAGTGAAGGTTGATAAATTAAAGTTATGCGATACTCAGCTAGTTGGTTTGGGTTTGGGTTTGGGTTTTGGTTTGGTTTGGGGGTTTTTTTTTCAGCATTATTTGTATCACAAAGACTCGTCTTGCTTAGCACAATTTGTACTTTATCTATCTGCCACTCAGGTCAAGTTTGGCTAGTAAATTATTCTTGACCTTTCCTCCAAAACAATTTTAAAAGTTCTTTCCTCATTTTGCCAGATGCAGGGCAGAGGCTTCTGACTACTTGTTTGTAAAAGGTTTCCAGTTTGCTTGCGTTTAATGTGGTTAAGTGAACTGAGAAGAAAAAATCTAAAAGAAATACTTTTCATAAGTGATGTCCAGTGAATACTATATCTGTCTGTACATATCTGTGATCAGTCAGCTGGTTCAGCAGACAAATTTTTGTCTCTTCTTCCTACATATTCCTCTCCATCAGAAGGAACAATTCCATCAAGAACAGTAAACCCCAACCTATTTTGACTGCAGTTGACATACACACTTCTTAGGAGCTAAGCTTGGGTAGCACCAATCAAGGTTTCTAGAGATACTCTGCTGTCGTATGAATCCTTTTTTGTTCTTTTTCTGAAATTCATATGATTTAATCTACTTTCCCTGACACCATAAGATATATCTAAACATATTTTATATTTTTGGATCAGCTAACTGATTTATAAAAGTTTCTAGGCAATTATTTCTTACTGTGCCTTTATTTAATTTTCTTCTTTTATACACAGAGGGAAAAAAAATGGTGGGGGTGGGGGGTGCAGGACACCAAACAAAAAACCCCAGACAAACCTGCCAAAGAACAACAATATTTTCCAGTAACTCTAACCTACAGTTTGCTATTTTTATAATAATCTTCTGAGCATCTCAGGGGTTTGGCAAATTTTGCCTCTGAAATTTATGTATTAGTAGTATTTCCAACAAATAAATGACTTGTTGAATTATATTCTTTCATCCAAACAGTCACACCAGGCTAGGAAAAAATATTGTTCCTTGAAAGCTGATAGAATCTTCTACAAATCCCACATTGCATCAAAGACCCGACAAGGTCTTTAAAACTCTTTCGTGCTCCTGGTATGAGAGAAAGATGAAGATGGAAGTGGAGAGACAAAGAGCTATCACAGTGCAACTTACATTGGTGCATAGGGACATTATAAACACATTTGAAACTAAAGGAGACCACTTTTTTATTCTAATCAATTCCAACATTAGAAGAGGCTGACAAAACTCGTAAGATAGAAAACTTGCACAAGAATGGAAAAACAGTTTGATCAAGACCACACACTAGCCAGTGGCAAAGCCAGAAACACACTGAACAAACTTGAAATTAAACCTGCAAACATTTCAAACCATTACTCCAAACAGACAGATGTGAAATATGTTTAAAACTTCCACACTGCTATTCCCAATGAAAACGGTAAGACTATGCACTTCCTTTACAAAATAAACAAAGACAGCCTCTTCATGTAAAATTATAAAGTTCCAAAGTTAGAAAGTATTAGTTGCCATTTTTCTAAGTAAATCAGACACTACATCATGTCCCCATTTACTATGCTATTTAACTGCTATGGTACCTACTATGAATTTACACAGATTACAGGAACTTCTGTTTTGGAACAAGAAATAATCCATATTTAATTTATCTGTGTGTTATACCTACATATAAATCTTAAGATTTTAATGATAGCAACAGCATGTGCCCATGTTTTCTTTTGGAGAAAAAGCCCCATATCTACAGTCAGACATGTAAAGTCATTGCTGATTGTCTAATATGGCATGAACTCTTGGCCCTCCAGAAGCCATCCAAAGCTATATGAGTTACACAGTAGGTAACACTGAATGACTAAGAGTTGTGAAGTCACAAAATCCAATACTGTTGTGGAATATTGGAAAGTTACATAGATGTATGTATGTTTCACTGAATCACAGAATCACAGAATGTTATGTATTCTCTCTCCTGCACTGCTGCATTTCTGGAAGTCTGTAGACCATGTTGTTTACCAAAGATGTAATTTTTAAGGGCTACAGTCCTTTGAACAACGAGTCTGGCCAACCTGTTCCTTCTCTTGGCCAACACAGAATAATTTGCTCTGTTCTGTAGAAATTACACAAGACGTTATGTCAATGAAGAGTGAGTTGAGGATGGATTTGTCAAGAACGAATAATCACTTCCCACTTTCTTTTTCTCAACCCTTGCATATCTACTCATGTCTGGGAGGATGCACCGTTTGTTTTGATATATGGTTTCTCATCTCCCAGAGAATCACTGTGCTTTGTGTGTTTGTTTTTTCTGATAGAAATGTTATCAAAGGGAAATGAAAGAGTTCACCTCTGTCATTTGTGGCCAGGAACTTCTGTTCAAGCAGAATCATTTGAAATAGAAATTGCTAGTTTACTATGCATAGTTTTGAGCAATAATTTTCAGAACCCACAGTAATCTTCTACAAGTTCCAGATGGGCACACAATATTGGAACACTATGACTGTAATACAGAATTTGCCAGGTTTGTAAATCATCATAAAACCCTATACATACTTAGTTCTATGAAAATATACTGCATTAGGGGTGAGGCAATGTATAAATAAATATATTACACTTAAACTCTATCACAGCTGTGAGACTTCACATTGCAAGTCATAAGAATGAGCAAAAATGTTTGATTGCTAGAATACTGCTAGCATTTGACTTATCCAAGAAACTGCATATTCACACATCTCTCTGGTTAACTCTGACCTTCCAGACATTTGTTTCAAAACAAATTGTGTTGTTCTGATCAGGCTATCAACATCATTAAAAAGAAAATTCATTAGTCTGACAAATTCTCAACAATAAGGTCTCGAATCACACACACTTTGTACCTCTCTCGTGTGTTAAACAGTATTATTTATTATCATTCATATCATATATAACAGTTACACTTTGCAGTTGATATGGACATGTTAGCAACAGACAAGTTGGTTAAGATTGAAGGATTAAAGTGTTCCGGTATTAATAACTGAACAAACATTGAAATGGAAAAAATGTTACTCCCCCTTTCCCCAAACCTACAGGCTAATTATCCTTTGCTTAATGAAACTTTCTGCTGCCTGTAGTGTCCAGTTATGGAACAGGGTGGAGTTTATGTAGGAAACAGACTACCAATAGAGAAAATGTATGGATTTTTTTGTCCAAGGTGGGCTGTATTGGCAAGAAGACAAATTTTGGACTTGGTTTTTAAACTAGAAACTTAAAGATTTCTGAACATAGACCAAGAGTAAAGTGGGTTGATCCCTAAAAAAAAAAAAAAAGGGTATGTTAGAGGAAGGCATTTTCACAAAAGCACAATCTATTTGAGAAAGAGTAAGCTAGGCTTCAGTAATGAAAGGGGAACTTCTGCTAATCAAGCTAAAAGGGCATTCTCTGAAAAAGGATATACAAAATGCACTGACGTCTTCGCATATCTTCTTGTGATTTGCATTGGTAGGTAGATAAATTTTCTAGGTAGGTAGATAAATTTGAACCTTCTGTCTTTCTGAAGCCCTCAAGTGTAGTTTCATTTAAACACAGCAGCAATCTTCCTGCCCTGTCTCCAAGAGTACACAGGTGAACAGCTACTCTGTTCCACCCAAGTAGTGCTTGCACTTCACTGATCAGTAAATTGCTGAATGTTCCTTGGTTTTTTCTAGAAGAATTTTCCAACATTTAGTTTTGTCTTGAAAACCACTTTAAAGTCCTACATACAAAACATGATGCTTTAATGTACAGGAATACAGGAGTGTACTGGGTACATACAACCAAGAACAAAAATGTAATGGATGACTACAAGTCCCTTTACACAGAAGAACATTATACATCATATACATTAATGCATATTACTCAGTTTCAAAATCCTTAATGGAAAAAAAACAATAAACAAAAAAGAGAAATAAACAACTTTTAATTATAATTACATATCTAATAATCCCAGTGGATTTATCCATAGAAATCTCTCTGTAAACTAGTAAACTGTAACAAAACACTGCCTAACAAGAACAGCATAGTTTATACATATTTCAGTTCCTAGATTATCTTTTTTTCACAGTCCTTTTGCATAGGGCAACAAGAAACAGAATGTACAGAGATTAATTTAGGTAACAATTACCACAATTCACAATTGCATTAGCACCTATTAAGATTCATTGTTCTGTGGAAATTTTAATGATACATTCCTGAGTGAATAAAAGCAGAAGATGATTAGAAATAAAATTGTTTCTATGTATGCTGACAGGACTGCTGAGTGTAATTATACATTTCTAGGGCGACCTGTTTGGAGTTTACTCCATAATTTTATGTAAATTTTAATAACTTCATTTTCTCAGGTTAAATGCTAATATGTTATTTCATTGCACAGTTGAGTTGTATGAGTACTAATGGACACATATTGCAATTGATGGAGCTGGCATCAGATAAAAGTCTAGAGCATTTCAGAATGATGGACTTTTAATTCATTGTTTCTTATGCCACATTCTTGTTCCTGAACGTGCTGCCAACAATTTCAATCGGTTGCTCACTATTAGCTGTATTATCTATATTCAGAGCAAAAATCCATTCAAATGAAAATATTCTTTAGTGGGGTTTTTTGGGGGGGGGTTGGTTTGTTGGTTAGGATTTTTTTCTCCTTGTTTTCCTCATTTATTCACTGCATGATGCAGGCTTAAATCAGCTTACACAGCTTCTTGTAATACACTTGTATTAAGCTGTACATTTTAAATGGCAAGCAGAAAAAAAAAAATCAAATACACTGAAGCTAAATATATGGGATCAGAGCTATATAAAATCTGTCTGCTTAGATTTGTCCTGGTTTCAATGAACCATACACCAGAAATCCTCAAAGTGGTTGATTCTCTTGCAGGTTGGAAGACAAAATAATGGAAGACAAAAGTAAGTCAAACTACAAGAAACTTGCAGGGAAGGTAAGGGAAGGGAAGGGAAGGGAAGGGAAGGGAAGGGAAGGGAAGGGAAGGGAAGGGAAGGGAAGGGAAGGGAAGGGAAAACATCTCACTTTGCACCTATTTTCTTTGTTAACTCCTGACTCCTTTTCTTCAATCTCCTCCACACCAGGATTAAATCTGCTCTAAACTGAGCATTCTTCCTCTATTGAGGAAGATCACACTCTAATCTCCCACCAGGAAATATGTGCAAATTTTTTTATGATCATGTATCATTCTTGTTTGTCCATATCCATGACAATTTGCTCATCTTGTGCAATTGCTTTCATGAATGGAGAGGGAAGAGAAAATGTGCAGTAGCAGATTTGAATTTCCCCATTATTATTTGATCTTAAGAAGTTCCAGGCCAAGTGTAACAACATTGCTCAGATCCCCTGTAACCTGAATTCTTTATTGGATATTATTAATTAACACACAAGCCTTTCAGCAATATAAATTTGACTACAAGGAACAAACATAAGGGAACTGAGTTATACCTTGACAAAAAGCTACTGTAAAGAAAATAAGACTTTAAAAACTGTCAAATATTAGACTACAAAAGGAGACCATGTGAAGTTTCCCCAGTAGATGTTGGAGAGGAAAGATAAGTCAGCTGTTCTTTAGTCCTTCATGAAAAAAGGCTTGATCAAAGTCACTGGACAAGGAGTCTGTTGGGAAGTGGGATTGTGCTGAAACTCAGTGATTTCTTTGCAAGATTTTACCTTACAAACTGTAGGCTTCTGATGTCTCCCAATTATGTGCTTGTCTTTCTTTCCCCTTTTGCTACAAATGAATGCCAGAATCTTATCTGTCCCAGTAGAAAATAGGCAAAGTTTGTGGTTTTTTAAGACTCTCTAGCTTGGATTATATATTTTACTGGAAGAGATAAGAAGACATGAAACTACTCTGATAAAATATTATGTGTAAATATAAGTGTACAAGTGTAAATATGATACCTACTACAGAAATCTATTTCCCCCTAGCAAAGGTCAAAAAAACCCCAACTATCAGCTTAGTCATTAATGGCTGCAACTGCTCAGTAAATGGGAAAATGATTTTGCTTCCTTAGACCATCTGTTTTGCCTTGTCACATATCCTTGTGACACAGAATGGCTCTGCATCCAACATTCAAAGTTGAAATCTATCTTTCTCCGGCAATTAGATTTTCACCCATCTATTCACATGATCTTCTCAAGTGCTGAACATGACTAAGACAGTTCAGTTGAAAACTGAAAAAGGAAAAAAAAAAAAAGAGACTGAAATTTTCTGTTCTTGCTCCAATTCTTGTTAAAGAAATTTTCAATGTAAGATATGCTAGATAGAAGACAGTATTTCTCATACACAAAGCCTGTTTCAAGGGAATGCATTTCAGATCAATCATTAAATTTTGAACAATTTCTCATTTTAAAAACTGTGTTTTTTGACATCACAACAGTCCCATAACAGGAATTTCTAGCTAATCTTCCTACCTCTTAGTGGTATCCATATCTAACTATCCCCTTTCTTTAATTCTGCTTCTACTGTACTCTGTAGAGTACTTATTCTAAGTAGTAAAACATGTTTACTAGCTCTGATGATTTTTAGCGCTAATTAGATTTTACATTTAGTCACAAACAGAACAGCTTTATTGGTATGACAGTTATTATGGACCTTAAAGAAAAATGAGTTCATAGAATCAGAATATCCTGAGTTGGAAGGGACCCATAAGGATCATTGAGTCTAACTCCTGGCTCCACACAGGGACAGCCAGGTCAGAGCATGGGACTGAGGGCATCGTCCAGACGTTTCTTGAACTCAGACAAGCTCTGGGCTGTGACCGCTTCCCTGGGGAGCCTGTGCCAGTGCCCAACCACCCTCTCAGTAAAGAATCTCTTCCTATCTAACTTAAACCTCCCATCTCATCTTCATGCCACTCCCTCAGGTTCTGTGACTGGTAACCAGAGAGAGGAGATATATGCCTACTCTTTCACTCCCTCTCATCAGGAAGCCATAGAGTGTGATGAGGTCTCCCCTCAGCCTCCTCTTCTCCAGGCAGAACAAGTTGGAGATTTTGTGTAAGAGGAACACACAAATTGCTGTAACTGTCCAATTGGTTTGAACCCTGAGGACATATATGAGTAGAAGCTAATGTTTCTAGGACTTTAAAAGCCAGAAATAACATTTTAATTATTTCACAAGTATTCCATCTCAGTAAGAAAAGAAAAAAATCCAAATAAAAGAGCCTGAATTGCCCATCTCAAGCCTGATAAACAGACTCTGTTCTTTCCTTTTACCTCCTCATTCCTGAACTGCTATGACATTACAAATTAAAATAAAGCCCTTGGTCCCATTTTATATCCATAAACCATTTCCCTGTATTTGCCACTTTGATCAGCCCATCTTCGCACCTTTTTTGGCATCTAGGCACGGAGTCATCAGACAATCCTAGTGTGAAAACCTCCATAATTTTCTAGTCCATCCTTTTTCCTGGTGATAGAATCAACTATACCAGTGTTCTCCCTGAGAGACTTTACTTAATCTATTTAAGAGTAGTCAGCAAACCTTCAGTTTCTCTGGGATACAGTTTGGTCTTTTCTGACATCCAACCTGAGTTTTTCAATTCAATTCAATTTTCAATTCACTCCAATGCTAGTCTACTGTTTCTAAGTCTGCCCTAAGTCAATGGGTAACAGATTATTCAGCCTCAGGAATATAAAGACTATTGTCACATCTTTCCTCAGACTTCTCCTCTGTGGGCTAAACAGACCACCTCTGTGGGCAACCTGTTACAGTGTCTGATCACCATCACAGTAAAAAACAATCTTATGTTTAAACTGAATTTCTTCTATTCGACTTGTACCTATTGTCTTATGTCCTGACAGCGGGCAGCATCGAGAAGAGCCTTGATCCATTTCCTTTAAACCATCCTATCAGGGGTTTATGCACACTGTTGAGATCCCCCTGAGCCTTCTCCAGGCTGAAGAGCCCCAACTCTCTTGACTTCACTGCAGAATGTCCATCTTTCTTGTAGCGGTAAGCTAAGACCTGGAGAGAGCACTCAGACATGTCTCATCAGCGCTGAGCAGAGAAGCAGGGATCACACACAACCTGCTGATGAGGCTCATCTTAATGGAGACCAGGAGGCTATTGGCTTTCCTTGCCACAAGGGTGCATTGCTGGCTCATGGTTCACTTATCCACATAGATCCCAAGGTCTTTCTTGGTGAGCTCCCTACCATCCAATTTCCCCCAACCTTGTATTGGTGCATATTTTTCTGCAGAGGCAGGACTTTCCTTTTTCCTTTGTTGAATTCCATGAGGTTCTTGTACAACCTGTTAATATCCCTCTGGATGGCAGAAAAACCATCTGGTGTATCAGTCACTCCTCCTAGTTTTGTGTCATCTGCAGACTTTCTAAGGATCCAGCTTATTAATGTAAATGTAAAACAGTACTGGATCCAGGACTGACATCTGGGCCACATCACTGGTGCCTGGCTTTCAGCTGGACTTTGGGCCACTGATCGCAGCCCTTTGAGCCTCACAATTCATTCAGTTTTCAGTGCACCTCACTGTCCACTTATCAATACTTCAATATGAGACACTGTGTTGAAAGTCCTCATTTCAGCTTCTGATCAGCCATAATCACTACCCTTCTTCTGTTCAATAATTGCACTATTCAGCTTTTCCCATCTTGTCTATGTTCAGTCGGCAATTCCTGCCCGTTGATTTGCACCTTATATTTTCTAGCTGTTCATCCACACTGACAGCGGTAGATTGTCTCAGGACAAAGTCTACATCTCTTTTCACTAGTGTCATCTAGGCCATGCGTACCCAGCTTTTTTATTAAAATGTGATGTAATGTGTCCAAAGTCTTACCGTTTCATT
Source organism: Hypotaenidia okinawae (assembly GCA_027925045.1). Classification (NCBI taxonomy): domain Eukaryota; kingdom Metazoa; phylum Chordata; class Aves; order Gruiformes; family Rallidae; genus Hypotaenidia; species Hypotaenidia okinawae. The sequence continues at coordinate 47,258,072 of BSDF01000005.1, read as the reverse complement.
TTATATGTGGATTTAAGAGTACATCTTTGTAGGTTTGATCATTACTGACTCCAGATAGACAGAGTCAAAGACTAGCAGCTCTGTTTCTCTGTAGGATGATCTAAAAAAGAGAGTCAAACTCGTTTTGGTAAGACAGTTAAATTACATCTTTAAAGACAAGCAAAAATTAGGTCAAGAAGAAGGAAAGTGGGTACGACATTACACAATAGAAGTGAGTACTAATTATGGGGTGACAGTGTGGGTTTTTTCCATTGAGAAAAAATAGTGTGGAGAGTTAGAAACTGCTTGCTTTCATAAAGCTTTATGTTATATTACATTTATTACTTGATGATGATGATGACATCTTGATGAGATGACATGTTAGTAAGATGCAGCATAAATGGGTCTTAACAGAGGCATCAGCCTGCCCTTCAGATGCAACATTTGGAAAAAAAAAAAAAAAAAAAAGACAAACCCTCAGGAATATTCAGATGCACTGTGATAAAGCCACTACTGCTAAGTGCTGTAAATCAAAAAGTCATTGCTGTCATTCTGAGCCTACCTGCCTTTCTAAATGGTTTGGGTGTGCCACAATGCCAGAGCTGAAACATGGCACACAGATTGCCAACCAAGATACTATTTTCTTTAAACAGGTCCAGTGGATTTGTTATAATGGACTTGCCTAGGGCAAAGCTCTGTTCACAGTGCAGAGTTAAGAAGTGTTCACTCATGGGTTTATATTCTGAAAAAGATTACTACCAAGTAAAACATAGTGGAAGGAACAGAGTGACTGAGGATCTCAGTGACACAAAGTTGTGTGTAGCAGCTCATCATTGCCTGGGAACGCTTGTTTCTGTACCACATTCGCTTCAGCTTTATACAAGAGATGAAGTGCTAGAGACTGGGTGAAGGACCATCTGCAAGCCTCTAGTTGTACAGGTTCAGCTGATACATACCCAAGTTTAGCAGTGTCAGAAATCAAACTAACTTCAATACATCCAAGAGGAAGGGAAGAAAGTTTGTCTCAAGTTTCTTTCAAATGTATTTTCCAGTTTCTTGACAGAAAACAAACTAACAAACCAACCCAAACCCTGAACTTGTTGATTTAGTCAGTATGATGATTCAGGCAAAGGAGGAAGGTATGACGTTTTCCAGTAATATTTACAACAGTACAGCCCTGAGCACAGATTCATGAAAAGGACTACAGAATTGTTTATAGTAATGACACTTATTGCGGAGGAAAAATGTTACAAATGTAGTTCAGTGGATTCAGACCCAGGTAGCTCCAGCACAATTGTGTCATGACACAGTGGAGATTTCACCAAAATTCAAGCTCCAGTGATTTCAGGAATTTCTATAAGTGGGCTTTACTTACTCCTATGTCTATAAAGACTGTATAAACCTGCACAGTTCTGAGTGAAGACCGTCCCACCTCTGATGAGGAGGCAGGCATTTGTTGTTCTTGCCAAAGAGCCTTGTAATATCATCGCGCTTTGTAATATTTTTTCAGGCTGTGTGTGGACCAAAATGTTTGATTCTGACTAATCACACTTCACAGGCAGTTAGGCCACAGAGTAAAGTAAACACCTCCTAGTATTACACTACATATTTAAATAGCCAATTCATCTGAAATGCAACTATACATAGAAACTGATGTTTGTCAAATGTAATGCACATAAATCCAAGAGGGCATGAAGGAATAATGAGCAGAAGAAATCAAGGCAGATCACTGTACCTTCTATCAACTCCACTTGCACTAAAAGGCATGAGATACTGTTGTGGAAAGAAGACCCTCCAAACAATAAACACAGGTTGTCCAAGTTTGTCCACCTCACTTTGCAAAGAGTCTTAATGTGTAACCCTCAAATATAAACTAGCAAGTTCATTTCAGCAAGCCTTAACACTATTATCATTACCTCACATGACCAGTGCTAACTACTCAGCTGTTTAAAGCATGAGGGGAAAAGGGCAGTATTATATTGTCACTTGTGGAAAAACTACAACAGGCAGGTTGTAGAGAAGAGTGGGAAGATATAAATTATGCTGACTAGAGCCCGAGTGACATAACAGTGAACTGTCTGGGTGTAAGGGAAGAACAGCTTCACTTTTCACATGCTGGAGGAGGAGAGGAATCAGCTTTCAAGCCTTAGGAAACACTAAGGATATATTTGAGCTAACTTTAGACAGGACAGAATAGCATGCCCTACCCTGCACAACCTCAGAGCTAGTAGTTTCTGGTGCTCAAGACAGCATTTCAGGTATATATTCTTCCATGAGTTTCTAAGTGGGAGATGATTCACCTCCTGGTCCTTGAAGCAGAGCAACTAAAACAATTTAATGAAAACTGCAAACACACTGTTTAGCAGCTCGGGCATTATGATTTCTTCAGAAAAGTGTGGGGAACACTGACTGAACTTCTATTTCCCTGTGGCACAAGCCAGCTGAGGCTCTTGGCAGTAAACTGGTGGTATTTGCACTTCAGTCTAATTTACATTCCCTGGCAACTGAGCCTTGTAAGAGCCCAAGAAAACATTATAGCTTGACCTTGCTCACTCTAGAGCTCAGAGTGCACAACCTGAAGAAAGAAAGGGCTCAGCTGGGCTGTAGCTTAGTGCAGAGAGCCAAGGGACCAGTCTCTGCTTCATGTTTTCACAGTGTCACTTAAACTTCTCCTTAGAAAGCATTCCTGGGAGAAATGAGTGAAATGTCTGTTCTCAGTGTTTGCAACCCTGATATTATTCCAGACCCTAAGCAGTCCACTTTTTGGTCCTTTTCCCATACTGTTCTCTTTACAGCCTGATAAAAGGGAGAGGGCTATCCCATTCATGAATCAGGGCAGTGTCCTTCACTCCATTTTCCCTGCCCTTGCCTGCACAGGCATTGGGCAATCTAAAATGTTAAAAAAAAGAAAGGGGAAAAAAAAATCAAATGAGCATGACCAGTTGTCAGGGTATTCAGGCTGGCCAACGTTTTCTGTGCTTAGGGGAGGGAATGGAAAAGACTAGGCTGACAGAGGATGCGGGAGCAGGCAGCTTTTGCTGTAGATGGTGTGAGTTGGCAGCAGCAGCTGATCACTCTTTCAGCAATGGGAAAGGGGTGGGGGTGGGGGGGGAAGAAGTGCCATATCAGATTTCTTTCTACAGGCTCTTTAATAAACAGACATGTCTTTGTTGTCAACCAGCAATAAACATCCACTTTCACTGCTTCATAAAGGGCCTTATTATGTTAAAATAATTTAAGCAAAGGACTCTAGGTTTTTGCTTTGTTTGGTTTGGTTTGGTTTGGGGTTTTTTGTTGTTGTTGTTGTTGTTTTGTTTTCTTTCATTGAACGTTGCTTAACAAAACAAAAACAGAACAGGAAACTGTGAATGAGACAAGAGCTTTGCTGCAGACACCCGGTGCAGTGCAAAACACAGCTAGAATAGCAAAGATCCACCCATTTCAAACAGTGCTATCTTTTGTCTGCGTAAGGATTACGTGTTACTTTAACATTAGCCTCATACAGAGGCAAGGTAACAAATTCGTTCATCTTCACACCGGACTGGTGCACCTGTGCGTGTTTTCTATGAGGAAGTTTTATTGAGGTTAGACTCAGGATCCCCCAGTAAAAATAAATAATTAAGTAGTTAAATAAATAAGGAAATAACATAAATAAATACAAAATAGCGTTATGCCCTTTTTTTTTCTGGGATATTAATTTTGGAGAAGTGGAAATTACACTGTCATTTACATGGGGGTGCAGGGGGGAACCAAAATGCAAAACAGGTAAACCAAAAATGAAAAACAATTATCAGATTTTATCAGTATGCCTCCATAATTGCCTGACCTCACTTCTGTTGTGCATATCCATGTTATATCTTCTATTTTATTATCAATATGTTATACACAAAATATTATATGCAGTCCAATTTGAGCTTCTAAATGTGTGCTTGGGTAGGATGACTGTGTCTATTGAGACTCCTAGATTACTACTATTAGGGGGTGAATGTCATGCTATTTGTCATCCAAAAGGTAATTTTCCCTAGACTTATATTAAGGTCTCATATTTTATGATAACCTCTGTATTATGTTGATCTGGGCATTTTTCATGAACCCATTCATCAGACAGGTATCTCCAGTGGTAACTGCAGCCTTGCAAAATTCTACTCGCTTTCAGGGTGAATTTTTTTTTTAGTATTATTATTGTTATTTTTTCTTCAGCTTCATCAGTGGTACCAAAAGAGCATTTGAGTCCCTGTGAGCATGCCAGTAAAATTCCAATATAAGCTTCGCACATATTACAAAATTTATATATATATATGTGTGTGTGTGTGTGTGTGTGTGTGTGTGTATGAGACAATTTATTGATCTTAGAAAATACTGTATCAGAAAGGGATCCAAATTCAGACTGGACTAAATGTTATTATCTGGCAGCTGTCTTGTAACCACTGATCTCAGACACAGAATTCAACACCAATACTGCAAAAGAGTTAAGAAGTGCACTGTCTGGGATTTTTGATGCCCTTCTCTGTGATACATTTGTACATGGGTGTAATGGGCAACTGTATGAGAAGGATGACCAGGTTTGAATTAACTGCAAATTCTGCTTTAGACCTGGTATAGCATGAGAAGGAGACCCATTGAAAGAGAATAGCATGCATTTTCTAATTAATAAGCATTAAAACAATTTGCAAGACGTCATACATTGTTTAGAAATTGTACCAAAAAGTTCGCAGGATAAGGGTCAGGGACTGGCTTCAAGGGTGGCGTACTCAATGCTAATTAACCTTTCAGATTCCTCTTAGGTTTCAGAGCAACTTGTGATCCTAATTGAAATTAAATTGAGGGAGGCAGAGAGAGATGGCTCTTGCCAAACTATAAACTGCAATAAAATGCAGGAGATTTAGCTGTGTGCATTAATTTCTTCTTGTGGAGCACTCTGAGGAGCTGATACAGACACTAAATCAAATCCACAGCTTTATCTGACTAGGTGAGGCCTCAGCACTCCAGTCAAGAAGCAAAACAGATGCAGATCCTTTTGCCAACAGCATGCATTTCCCGTGGATAAAGGGAGCAATTTTCTATTCCCTCAGGTGCTGCTCTATGCTAGCATTCAGTGAGCCTAACAAAAAATCCCAGCTGCTCTCACCTCGGAGGAAGAAAACACAAACAACTCTAAACAAATCAATCTAACATTTCCTATAGCCCCTAATGTGGAGCACAGGCAATTCTTTTCTGCCTCCTCTCCTTTTTTACATAATAAAAATCTACCGTTCCAGTCGTCCCCAATATGTCAGAAGCCAGCAACTGTAAATGCAGCCATTTGTATAATTTGAATGATAATTGAAAATAAGCGGAAAAGGAGGATAAATTTATCAAACTTGTGAGAATATTCTAGGAAAAAAAGGAATTTCCTGAGGTAACTGTCCTTGACCTGGCTCTTTAATCGAGTGAAATTTCATCACTTTATCTAATATCATGCTTCATGCTTCAGGCTCCCAGCAATTCTATTTTAGTGTGGTCTAATGGGCAGCTGACACATCCACTCAGCACCAGACTGCATAATATGTGCTGACACACTGTGTGGTGAGCACCCTATTGAGAGCTGTTTATTTGTGCCTGGCAAGGAAAAATTTCATCCAGTAAAGTCTCTTCATAACAATTTCAGTCTCAGTTTTCAGGGCCTCCATGGACTCCACATTTCGAGAGGTTCAGAAGCACTCACAGGGAAATTCAGTAGCTTATTTGGGTGGCTGTACATTATCTGACTTTAGGTGAGAGGTTGTGAAAGCACTGGTTATGGTTGTCTGAAACCTGAATCTAGATAGTGTAATGAAGAGTGTCATTCTAACTGCTTTGGAGCCAGCTCTTCTCAGAACCCCTGATTCAATTTGATATTCTCAGGTTAACGCACTGTATTGGGACTGAAAATAGGAATGCACATGAAAAGCTTTTATATTTATTCAGTTCAGTAAGCATGGCAAACTCATCAACAGCTATTTGTACACTGTAGCATGGTGGGACTTACTTGGATGTTCTGATTTATGCTTTCTATTTTTCCTGCAGTATTACTTTAGAGTAGAAATGGACAGAAAAAAAAAAAAAAAGAAAAAAAAAAAGCTGACGTGGCTCTCAGCATAATAGCAAAGGACATTATCATAAACAATGCAACACGAGAAAATAAAGGAATGATACAGCCACAGATATTCCATCCTTGTGACTTCACATAGCAATCAAATTCTCTTTTTGAGACCAAAGGATATACATTTCCTAGGCATGCACTAAGAGCTAATATATTAAGCCGGTTCCTTTACTTATTAGCTATGGAGAACATAGGTAGTCTGTAAAGCAAGTTATATGCACACATGGATAACAAAAGAATAGGTGCGCATGAATAGAACTGATTAAAACCTATGCCTCGTCAACCCATCCAGACCGAAAGGTATACCCAAATTATATGTAGACATACAATTACTGATCACCTTAGTACTTGGAGTGGAAACAAAATTTATTTCAGAAAGATCATGGGGAAATGATTCTGTGATTCTAAGAAAAGTTATTTCTGATCTTCTCTCTAGCCTTAACAGGTATTACATAACACATGCAATTGCTGCAAGGAAATACATGACATGAGCAGATAGCGAATCTGTGTGTATCATCCTCAAGTGTATCTTGCAGTAAGTGTGTTTTGACCTTGATACTGTTAGAAAAGTAACGGCTTTTTCAGTTTCTTATTTCAGAATATTCAAAGTCAGAACTTTTAACTATTGTCTCTTTAGGGAAAAAAATCACCAAAAAAATTCTGCAAATGGGAAAAAAACTTAGAGGCATCAGTTATTTTTGCCATTGATACATACAGATATATAGAATCAGAATTGTTTGTTTTAAAAAGTGCTTTCTTAGACACTGTCCAGAGACTTTTGGTGAAAAACCTGTGTACATTAATAATGCTTTACATTTGCAGCTACCAAGGAGCAAAATATAGAAAGACTGGTGTTTTTTTCATAGTTTGGGTCTGTGTTTTTTTCTGAAAAAATGAAACTCTGAAGGGCCAAACCCAGATGTTTCAAATGGTATCAGCTTCAGGTTCATTATTATCAGTTCAAATTTTTGTTTGTTTGTTCCACATAATTGAGCTCTTTCTTGAAATACTTAACTTTAATTCTTCCTTTTCCCCCAAGAAGAAAACAGAAGCCAAGAATGTAATTTGTGCCACCACAGTGTTTGTTCCAGTTTCCACTATCTCAGACTTATTGACATGTAAGAAAAGATAACATAACTAACTAAAGACAGGCTTTTCTTTTAAAAGACAACAGTATGTATCACTTACTACCAGCATAATTGATTAGAGCACCCAATAATATATGCTCATTTGCATTTATACACCTTCATCCATATAAATACACAAGTGTGTGTTTATCTACCAACCTGTGTATAGCCTATTAAATGTATAAATGTGAAAGTATCCATTATGAAAAAGTAAAATTAATCTCTTAAAAATAGGAAAGCATTGGAAATGCAGTAGTTTCAGTCCCTACAGGACTTTTCCATCCTGTACAGACTAGGACCTGTATTTTCAGTGCATGTAAAATGCTTGCAGTCTTCATCAAAAACTAGAGAGGATGCACCACGAGCCAAATAATATTATCAAGAAGAATGTAAGTCTCTTAATTTCTAGACATTTTATTTTACCTGTGTAAGTTTCCTTGCAAATTAATATAATTTCATTTCAGGATGATCTCCAATTATAGAGAGAAACCTTTTGGGGCAACTGGAGGAAGGCAGACCTAGCTTTTAATGAAGATTGAGGCCATATGCCATGAGGTCTGCAGCAGTTTTTCTGTATGTGCTCTGAAGATAAACGGCTTCTTTTGCTACTGTCCTTGGTCTCACCTTTACTTCACAGTTGTCATGCACAAACTACCACAGCATCAGTGTAGAAACTGGTGGAGATAGTAGGGTGAAGTGAGGAAAAAAAATGAAGACCGTCATCCAGAAAAGAGGATTCTGGACCATTTCTAAGAACATTCCCTTCTTCCAAGCAAGCACCTCCTTATCTATAAGATATGGAGACGTTTTAGCTCAGCCTTGGGGGTCAGACCTCCCTTTCAGGTTAGTGGAATTTTTGTTCCAGTCCATCAGTTTCAGGACAGCACCGTGGGATTTCACACACCCATGCAGCAAGGTCACTTCCCAGAGACTATTCCCAAACATTGGGATAAATCTCATGAAGATACAGCAGCTAAACACAGGGCAGCTGTACATAGGTTCAGCATTAAGCAAGGAGGCTAACCTTGAGATTATTGAGTGGATCCATATAGCCATGAGTGTAGGCTATCATAATTTCCTAAAAAGAGAAAGTTTAGGAGAAAGCACTGTCCACATGCAGTTTCAGCTCTACAAAGAAGCCACTAGTGATATCAAACTAGCATATCTTAAGTAAGCTTTGCTTTTCCACTTGCACATTCTCAGGAGCAGCCTTCTGCACTGTACTTTGGGTTCTCAGGAGGCACAAGCTACACTGGAACTATTTTTCTCTCTGAAGCAATCATTCCACAGTTGTTCAGACTTACATAAACTGAGCAAATCCTACCAGGAGAAGACACACAGAAACTTTCAGAAGATTCCTCAATAACTTTCCGCTAGAAGAAAGGTACATTTGTTTCAGACTTCCTCATCTGTAAAGGTGAGTCACAGCATGCTTCAGCCTCTAGTCAGATAATGTATTGATCTTTGCCACTCAGCCAGAGTAAGTATTTAGCAGTAAATCCCAGTTTTCAAGGTAGAGAACAGTAATTGTGCACATGTGGCATGATCTTCAGAGGATGAGGTAATGCAGAGAGGTCTTTTAATGAGATTGGAGAAGGAAAGAGGAACTCCAAGAAAATAAATGAGTTGTTATACTTCAACAGTAAGCCCTATTCATGCACAGAATCCTAATAAAACCTACATGCTATTTATCCAAATGTAAAACCAAGAAATGTATTAAGCTGTGGAAGAAGAGCCAAACCAACAAAACAATCAGCATCCAAATAAAAAAAAAAACACAAAAAGACAGAAAATTCTAAGACAGAAAATTCTAATAGTATCTTCACATGAGATTGTAGATGAGAAAAAGTGGAATGACTCTATAGTATTAATAATCTTAAAACTACCAGGAGGGCTGGCATAGAAATCTATTTTTATGTATGTATATGTGTGTATATGAGGGCACATATATATATGCATATATAAATATGGAGGGAGGGGGGAGGGAAGGATGTTCATATTTCTTTTGTTAGGTTGAATCCTTGCTAGCTTTGAATTTTACCTAAACCTAGTAATTTAAAATGTGTTATACAGAGCAATTTTTAATGTCTGATTAATCTTGAAATTATAATAATTCTCTTGCCCTTGTTATGGAAGTTATAACCAGCATATGGTTTGGACTGCAGTCTCTGAATTCGAGTCATAAAAAGACACATGGATTATTTGCAAAGATACATCTATTTCCTCCAAGAACAATTAATAATGCAAAAACCTTGAATAATGCAAATAGGACCTTCCTAAAGGAACATAGAGCTTAACAAGGGCCAGCAAAAAATTCATTTATTTGGCTTTGAAAGCATGTTTCATAACAACACACACGCATTATATTGCTCTGCTTTTTGGCTAACAAATTCCATAAATAATGAATTTAAATTACACAATTAATTAACGAGGCCTAGGGTTCAATGTGGAATCAATAACAATCTTTCCTCTGTAATGCTTTAGGTTAAGATCCCCAAATAAACATTTAATTTAGATTTTCATAAGGGAGTTACTGTGTATATACCAAACGATTATTAAATGCTTTTACAGAATGAGAGATTAACTATATAATAGATGTAACATCTGTTAAACAGGCTTTAATTCCAATATCCATTCCTCTCCGTTTTTAATTCTAAAATCTATTTCAAGGTACTAAACTTATTTTACAGGAATTGTATTAATATATTTCACATGGTATGTAATTGTAAGCCGCTATTTTACTGTATAGTTAGTAGCAGTCTTACACGAATGAGGCCGTATGAATGAACGTGGTCCACACACAGAATCACCAGGCACTCATACAAAGTACGTAAGAGGATAGTGTAAGGGTTTCCTCTCTGCTCTACGTGGAACAGGCTGGAGACAGGTCTGCAGATGCTCCTCAGCCTTATCCCCTTGCCAGGGGCTGTGCAGAAGGAACAAGAGGCATGGCATTTGGCCAGCCTGTTGCAGAGCACAGTCACTTCACTGGTTGCTTCAGCCCTTCGCGGCTCCACACAAGGCAGGCCGCTCTGAATAGTGGGACTGTTTGCAAAGGCAAAAGAAATTGAACAGAAATATAACTGTACCTTTCTCTAGGTGGTGAAGAAAGCTGCGTTTTGGCAACTGCCTCCCTCGCCCTCCCCAACCTTGTCCTTTAAGAAGCACCACCACCATTGCTTAGGCCCCAACAATAAGAATATGCCTGTTAAAAGGTTTTTAATATTACTGGTAAAGGATGAAACTGCAACTAAACAAGATATTACCTGAGTTAACAACTAAACGGGATTGTTTGGTTGGTTGGTTTTTGTTTGTTTGATGTGGAGAGAGAAGGAGCAAACCAGCTTCCTGGCCCTTTATCAGGAAGGTGATGTTGCATTTTAAACAACGCAAGAATCAGGCTACAGATCTCCTGGACAAGTTTAACTCTGTCTTGTGTTAAACGGACTGCTAAAGATGTGAAAGCAATTTGTGTTAAACGAAAACACTTGGACATGGGTGATGGTTATTTCAGAATTGTCCAGTGTGGAATTTCTTGCAGTTTCACTGAAGCTTCTGGGACTAGCATTGTCCAATGTAGAATGCAAGGTTGGATGGAGCCAATGTTCTTGTTAGGTATGGGTACTTTCCTGTGCTAACTAAAATTATCTTTTAATTAAAAGGAATTTCAATCCTTTACCTCCTTCTATACCCAAATTTTGCTCATCTTTTCTGAACAGTTCAGTAGATCCCAGTGGGTCGGTCAAGGTTTTAGACATAGAAATCTCTGAAGCATTTTGGATAAGCTAACAATTCACCAGCATGAATATTGCTAGCAGTCCAGAGGGGTATAAAAAATATTTTTTATAAGAAAACTTAGGTCCTCTTTTAACATAAGTGCATTTGCAGGACATAAAACCTTGACCCAGCTGAATGCAACAGAATTTTGTCACTTACTTCATCAAGGTATCTTCAGGATTTACACAGGAAAAACAAACTATTTGCCTAAGACATCACAGTGAGCCCGTGACAGGGATCCGAATGGTGCCCAGTTACATGAAGTCCCAGTGCAGTGCTTGAATGACAAGGACATATTTCCTAGTGCAGCTGCTCCCTGTCTCTGGGTGAATTCTTGGTGCTCTAGGTTTTCTTTTACATCTGATCAGCAAAACGCACCTATCTTTCAGAGGCTTGATGCACATAATTCATGAAAGTTCATAAAGCACTTTAAGTACCTTTAAAGAAAGGTAGTAGAGAAACATAAAGAATTACTGTTTCCCATGTGCATTGTGAATGAACTCTAATGTTTTAGGGGAAATTTTCATCTTCACTAACTTGTTGGAAAAAAAAAAATCCCACCTTCATCATGTTAAATATTTAGCAGATATTTCCCCTCTCTCTCCTCTCCTCCCTAGAATTCAGTACCACAAAAGCATTGCTATTATTTTTTTACAGGTATTTACCATATTGCAAGAGACAAAGGAAAGGGTCAGGGTCCAAGGAAAAAAAAACTTTCTCTAAGATAAGCTCTGTATGTTATAGTATTCTAAAGTTAATAAGAGTTTTGCTCCTCAGTAGTTATGCTCATGAGTTCATCTGTAAGCCATATACTGATAGGATTTTATAGAAAATCACATATTACACCCAAATTTAGCAACTCAAAACCTGTGGGAATAAAGAGGAACTGCCAATGGTTGAGACTTCCATCCTGTTTATGTCTGTTTGCCAGTATAATAGCAACCGGACAGGATTTGACTACAGGTTATTTCATAACATGCAAGTACTCTGAAGACAATTCTCTGTACTGAGATACACTGTTTTAGGTTGTCATCCTTTCTTTTTCCAGGATATAAAATATATCTTACCCTATCACCTAGGAGGAGACATCTCATTTGAAAATTTTTCTTAAATCTAAGTCTGATGGGGATTTGGGGGGAGGAGTGGGTGAGGACCCTTGGCGCACCTGTAATTTATTTCTGCTTCTAGCATGCACTTTGTGATTCAAAGCACAGGCTTCCTTTCCTTATACTACCATATATAAACCTCCACTTACCTGAAACAAGATCTTCAGACAAAGCACACAACTGATACATTCTTTACACCCATATAAAGTGACTGGGAGAAATTATTAATTTGTACACTGCCATTCACTGTAAGGTTTTACTTTTTTACCATGCTCTCACCAGTTATAACCAGATACACTCTGAAGATGTCTAAAAGGTATAGTCAAGCACAAATACTACGCTGTGCAATTTGAGTGCACCCTCTTTATCTTTAGGGAGTTGCTCATTTTAAGCTGTCTTCAACTTTACTGTGTTTTACAATGGTTTTAATTTGGAGATATATCAACAAAATTACCGGAGATGTATCCCACAATCTTAAAATATATTTAGCAAAATACGGAGAAGGCAAAAAATTACAGGTTCAAATATCTTGTCTGCCTAAAAGATGCAAATTACATCTGCCATGTAAGCTCCTAACAAGCATATGCTGTGACTCGGTGACTGCTTGTTACCTTCAGGTATCATATGTCTGGGTTTTCATTAATATACTATGTTTTAGAGGAAGGTGAACAAGCCAAATTAGACCATCAAGACCAACAAGTTAGAAATTTGAGACAGGGCAATGTCTTGGGAAAAGATAGGTATCTAAATCACCTCAAGTCATGGAGTGACTCATCCTGCATCTCATCCCAAAAGCTGCTGTCATTTTTTTCATTCTTAACTAAATGTCGAACTTCACCTGTTTGAGGTGAATAATTTGAGGACCGCTAAACTACCTTCTTTTTCCTTTCCAGTTAAAAAAATGTAAAGGTTCAAAAACATAACCACTGAGATAAATTACACTGAAAAGTAACTATGATGCAGTTCATTTAAGAAATCAAAACAATCAGATTAACTAGACTATGGAGCTAGAAAGCAATTTCTCAGTCTGCATCCATTCTTCTCATGTATCAAGGGTGAAAGAAAAAAGGCTCAGCCAACTCTGAGATCTTCCCAAATCCCTTCTTAAGTTTCTTAGCTACCCTCATTGTGGTTGTTGAGGGTTGTTGAGCAGCTAGAGCTAATTCTAAAGGGCGTGACACATAAAAGGGACTTGCAGAGATGCTTACGGGGCCACAAAGAGAAACCAAACGACAGACAGCTTTCCATGCTTTTGTGTTCTGTGGTCAGGGACATCTTTGCTGAGGGTCTTGAAGAGATGTACTCTAATAAGGATATCCAAATTTATATTTAAAAGTGGAGAAATTATATTACCATAACATTTGTTAACCTGGAATATTTCTCTTTCAGAAATGATGGGTCTCCATGGACTGGCCCAGGTTTATGCCTATGACAGTATCTTACCCAGAACATCTTAATCTGTGGATGTGAAGAGAGATAACTTGACCTACAAAAATCAGAAAAAATGTGTGAAGTTTTAGAAAAGATATGTTGTGAAGAAGTGGAGGAGGAAAGTTAATGCCAAGAAATGAATGTTCATGTTCTGAGAGCTCATGTGCAAATGCTCAATGTGATGGGGAAAGATGTGAAGAGGCATAAAAGAGACTTCAACCTTTACACATATTCTTGAGGTCACTTCTAAAAAAAAAAAACGGACTAAAGCACTCCAGTGGTCATACCATGAGGACAGTTTAAGAATTCTTTAGTCAAATAATTAGAAATGTCTGTTGCCTTTTAAACCATTAGATTCACCATGTGTAAGGGTCCAAAATCTTTAATCCAGACAAAGTACAAACCACCAGAGACTGATAATATCCAGCAGGGCCAAATAAAGGAAAAATAAATTATCTTTGTTCTACAAAATGTATGAAAGAACAATAGGATTTGTTAGATACACTGTATTCCTGTGTCATGGTTTAGCCCCATTTGGCAGCTAAGCACCACACAGCCGCTCACTCACACAGACACACACAGGCACACACATACAAACCCCTGCCATGGGATGCTGGGGAGAATGGGGAGACAAAGGCAAACCTCATGGGTTGGAATAAGACAGGTTACTGGGACAGCAAAGACAGGCAGAAATAACAAAACCAGGTCTTTATAGCAAAATACACAAAGCCAGTGATACAGTTTCTCACCAAACTGTACAACTCAGTCAGTAAGCTCAGAGCAGTCCCAAGGCCAGACCACCCCCAAGCTAAGCATCCTGGAGACCTGCCTCCCCTTGCTGACTGCCCCTCCTTTTATACCGAGCATGGCATCAGATGGTATGGAATACCCGCTTTGGTTAGCTTGGGTCACCTGTCCTGGCTGTGTCCCACCCCAACTTCTGGTGAAAACTAACCCTATTCTAGCTGAATACAGGACACCCTGCTCTCATCCTTTTCTCTCATGAAAATTCTTCAGCACCCACCATGGCTTTTTTCATGTTAAAATAATAACAATAAACACAAAGCATGATCAGCTACAGTGGCATTTCACACCACCCATCAGTTACAGAGCCTGGAACAGGAAGCACAATTTTCCAAATTGAAAATGTTTGAATGGGCTGTCAAAAAGCCTCTCAGTAAATGTGTTCCATCCAACAGAAACAAACCCTGTGCAAACAAATCAAGTGGTGCAGAAATCCTTTGCACAAGATGATAGGCGAGGCCTCCATGCTGACACTGTATGCAAGCCAAGTTTTCATGTACTTTGATGGCTGACCTCCAACTTCTGACATATTCATTATATTCCAGCATGTTGGGCGCAGATTGCATTGAAGTGATGACAGCTACAAGACAGCCAACGAGGAATATGGGCATTCTGGCAACAGGTGGCCTTTCATTTGTACTGGGAAAGTTAATCTAGTTTATCATCAAAGTATATTATGTTCAAGGAGTGTCATGTTTTGAGAAGTCTAGTGACAGATCAAACAGAGGAAGCATTCTTCCATAGACTGTGACATTTTTGTCGACCAAACCTTTCAAACTGCTCTATTGTTTATGCTTGATTTAGGTCAGTTAAAAGTTATTCCATTGTCTCGGGGTTTACACTGCTGGCTCCAAATTACAGTTTCTGTCCTGTGTCAAAGGCTGATGGAGGCATGCCATAAAGTATGTAACTCTGGGACCACCATCAGCCACATGCTGGGGAGTACTTGATTACCTTGCAAAAGGTGATTTTTAGAAAGACGATACTCCTCAAGGAAAAATAACAGACAGAAGTACTTCTGGGAATGTGCGTGTCTTTAGCTCTGACAACCACATTATCTGCAAATCCAGTCCTGAAAAATCTTACCCCCCTGCCCACTTTGCTTATCTATTTCAACAGACTGAGGAAAATGATGTGTAAAATTGAAATCATGTCAAAGTCTCATAACTCAAGTGGTTGATAGGGACTCCTGGTTTAATTTCACTTCTGCTTTTGGAGGTATGTCAGAGAAATACTGCACCATGGTTAAAGCCAACCATTGATTTTACATGTGAGAATATAGCCACAGAGCTGGCACCAATTTTTCTATCTAAACTATTTCGGGGTAATAAGGTTTTTTAACTGAAAATTTTCAAAAAAATAAACCCACTCGCAATGAAGATTAAAAAGAAGTATACTGAGGAGATACAAACAAGCGGAAAAGACCCCAACCCTAAAACACTTAAACAGGAAATGGAAACCTGCAATTCCTGGTGCAGTCTCCAAATATTGCAGGTTTAATAGCCTAAATCATTTTTTTTCTTCTCTTCTGATCACTTCCTGGGAGACAGACTTAACTGAGGATCTTGGAAATGAAACTAAGCACATCAAAAGAAATGTGATCTAACCAGGGAAACTGAGTCACTAGCAGAACTGACAGACCAGCAGGGCTCAAGCTACAGCTGCTGCAAGGGTACCATAGCAACATTTCCAAATCAAAGTATCAGGCTTTCAGGTTAATTTTTTTTTATTCATTGCTGTCAAAAAAAAAAAAAAAGAAAAGAAAGATTAATGGAGAATGTAAATAGGTGACTTCATAACATAACATTTGCCAAATAGAGAAAAAAAAATCTTAATGTTATACTGTTTGTTGCTAGCAGTGTAGTTAATCTTAAAGTATAGCTAAATAATATCCAAATGTGGTTTGACCAAAGAACATTCTGAAAAATCCAGGCATGTATGTAAATATTATTTTTGCAAAGGTGAATGTTAATCAGGAATCTCATAAGAATATTTGGCTTTTGCATTTATTGAACATAATATTTGAAAGATTTGAATCAATACAGGTACATTAATCTTTTATCTGAGGCAAATGCGTTCCCTGAGGTCATCCCCATCTCCTGCATTCTGGCTTTCACCATGGAGCTCTGTTTGAGTACATAGACCAAACTAATGTGAGGTGCAACCTCATGAGAAAACACGTTCCAGAAAAAAATAGGTCAATTAGATCCATGCAACCAGACCAGAGCTATACCAATGACGTTTACAAACAGTTTCAAGTTTTCCAATAAAGTAATTTATTGTCATATAATTTTTTTTAACAGAAAGATGCTAAGGAGAAGATTTCTCAGATGACAGTACCTTTAAGACATCTCAGCAATGTCCAGAAACTGTGGCAGAGCTGTATAATTTTTATTATATGACTAATAAGAAATCTGAGTCACTTTCTCATATACTTGTTAACAAAGTAAAATATTTTAAGATGAGTCCTGGGAATATATTGGAGTCTGATAAACAAAGAGTACTCTTTCAAGTTAAGAGAAGCAAAAATACACATCAGTTTGAAAGGTAAAGCTAGCTAGGAAAAAGAAATGCAGGAAATAGATCACATGAGTTTGCAGAATGTGACAGATGAAATGGAGCTCAGGGTGTTATCTAATAAGGAAAAGCAGACAAACGAACAGCAAGCATTCTACCTTTCATAGATGAATACACCCAGATCACCACCTCTCCCTGTTACTATGGCCGTTGACACCCATTAGTTGACAGTTGTGAACATCTTTACTTCTCTAAGAACTTCTGTAAGTCCTTTCCTGCATACATAAGAGTGGCTCATGATTCGTCAGCTGCTTGCCACGACCTGTCTAGTGGATTTATAGCTTCTGATTATGATCATCTTTACAATATTGTATGGTTAATTAAGATATATGTGCATTCTACTCTTTGTGTGACTGAGAGCAGAATCATGCCCACAGGCTCTGATTTCTTTCACATTACTACAACACATTTCTATCATCTTTGAGCAGAGATGCCTGGTTTTGCCTCATGTGTGCCTCTTGCTCATGTTGGACTAGCTTCTTACAACTGATTTTATAAACGGCTTTTAATTAAAAAAGATATTATGCAGTTCCTTGTGCTGCTTTCTTATCTTTCCCCTGTGATCCTAGAGACAGAATGTTTTGGAATTTTAATTTAATTTTATTGCAAAATTCTTCCCAATTTTGTCCTTAATCCCTGTAGCCAGTTATTGAGTATCTGGAAGCTGGAAGTAACATGTGACTTGATTAATCAGATGATTTTGCAAGTCTCCCGCATCACATTGCAGTTATGCCATATAGTGTTCACTGAGATAAAAGTTAAATAACAACCATTTTAAATAATTTTTTGCCTACATTTTCTTATAGAGACACTTCCTCTTCTCTGCTCGGTTAGCCTGGGAAAGCAGATCTCTAGCCAGTAAGTTTTATAGTGGCCTTCTGCCTCCTGGAAAGAAGTGTGTGCACAGGTACAAAGCTTCAGTGTCTCAAGCTCAGGTTGCTTGTTCTGAAGGAAAATGGCAGACATAATAAACTTAATTTGATGTATGTTCCTCCTTCATATGAAAGAAGGGTTTGAGTCTTGATACACAATATTTTAAGCAGACACCTAAAGGCAAAATTTGCTTCCTTCATCACAGACATTTTGCCTCTGAACCTCTGGATGAGGTGAAAGAAGATTAAACCAAGTTTTGCCGTCTCACAAAATGTAGGAGCAGTACTGCATGACTTTCAGTGTTGCATAGAAGCATATTAGCTTTCCATGCATGCCTAGGCTCTTCTGAGTACTTACCTTTGCAAGGCATTCCACCAGCAGAAACAAGACTCACAGAAGTAAATTTTGTCATACACAGCAGACAAAGTTATGACTTAATGCTTTTATAGGTGGACTAACAGAATCGGGTACTGATTCACAGAGGGGGCTTGTTGACATCATTCTAATAAAACAATAACCAGTAACATTAAAAGGCAGAGGTAAATTGACTGCAGACAGACAAAATAATCATTGTAAGTTCTCAAAAGTACCTCTAGAGTAAATACAGTTTTTTCTGTTGCCTTTGATCAAAATCTTTTATTCTCAACCCAATTTATAATTTCTTAATTCATCATTAAAATCTTTTTCCTAAATCATCATTTCTAAGAATAATAATTAAAACTGAAATAGATCAGAGTGGCTCACTCATAGCATTTGAAAACTGAGATATCCTGGTTAACAGGACAAAGAAGTCATGGTCTTTAATTATGGGAATTATGGGAAGTAACTCTTAAACGCAAGTTTCTAGTATAAACTCTCAGGATCAAGAATTGTGTTTCTAGGTGTTCTTTTTTTTTCATTAAACAGTACATGCATTTTCTTAAAAATCACTTTCAGAGCAATTGTTTCAACAAGCAAATTCCTTTGAGAGCAAATTATAAATGCAACTAAATAACGGAAAAAAACCCCAACCAACCAACCAACCTAATGTTACCTCACTCAAGAATCCCAACAACAGGAAATTTTTTTCAGTGTTTCCTGTGAAGAACCCAGGTGAAGTCAGATCTGTACCCTACTCCTGCAGTTGACCTCATCTGATGGACCTTGTGCTAACTCTGAGAGTGCTCTTTTTATGCTGTATTTTTCACACAAGTCCGCTGATACCTAGCAGCTATCTCTGTGCAAAAGACTTCTTTGTCAGGAAAGATAACCACTGAAAAAGGGAGCCTACAGGACTCATCCACTTAGGGATGCCATCAGACTGCCCCAAGAACAAAGACTGTGTGTTAGACAATCATACTTGCCTGTCCCATTATCCTGATGTCGTAAAGCAATGTCAACAGAAAAAACTATGATGGCAAGACTATACAGTGGCACCTGTAAAAGCAAACTTCTCTGACTACATTGTGGTGAATGAATCACAGAACCACAGAATCACCTGGGTTGGAAGAGACCCTTTAGATCATTGAGTCCAACCACAGCCTAACCCTGACTAGTCCACCTCTAGATCATATCCTTAGAGACTTCATCTACACGCCTTTTAAATACCTCCAGGGATGGTGTCTCCACCACCTCCCTGGACAGCCTCTTCCATTGCTTGACAACCTTTTCAGTAAAGAAATTCTTCCTGATATCCAAAGTGTCTTGCCTCCCCCAGTCATCCACATAAGTGAAAACAAATTGAATTATGGAGAAATCTTTTATTTTCCCTGCAGATATTTGTGACAAACTTGGCTGACAGGCTCTGATTTACATCCTCTCACTGCCTACACTACCTGGCCTACACGAGGGCTATGGTAGATATTCATTCTCTAAAACCATGTTTCAGATGCTCACACGTCTGTAACAAACATCCCAAAAGCTTATATTGCAACCTTCTCCCAATGCTGTCACACATCAAGTAGTTAAGACTCTGAAGACATTAACAAAACATATATCAAGTAACAAAAATGCATTTTAAGGTATTGTCTTTTATAGAACAGGAGTTCAGATGTGTGTACATCTTGTTTATAAAATGCAATTCAGGTATCAAAATGCATGTTAATATGTCAAATATCTGCAGTAATTTCATGGCATGAGATTCCAATGAGCTTCTGTGACATTGCCACTAATTTTTCTTATTAAGAAAAATTACCTCTACATTCCATCCTGCCAATTTCTGGAGGTATTCACTACAGAACTAGTGTACAGTAACTCAAATTAGATACAGCATGTCTCTGCTTAATTTACTTCATGCTGTTAATTACCCATCTAGAGAGATTTTAATGATGCCACATTTAATAATCCAGATCTGTCTGTGTATAAGCACACATTTAAACTGAGTGGAACTTATTTTGGTTTTGTACATGACCGGCAACAATAACCTGGGAATTTCATTTACGAGGTTGTTGAATAAGCTGGCATTTACTAGTCCTCTTGCATATAACAGATTGATAGTGTAGAAACCTTCCTTAGAAGGCACTTTTTCCTGCTGAAACTCCTCCGTGGAGAGCAATGTCACTTAATCCTTAGGTCCTTTTCACTTTGCAGTTCAAAAAGTCCAGTCACATTTAGTCATGGACTTAATATGCACTCTACAAACACCTATAAGGCAGAGGCAGTTCCTACGCTTTTCTCACCACCTCATTCTCAGCTGCATTTCATCATCCTTTGCTGGAAAATAATGTTGAGTGATCAGAATAAGAGGTACCTCCTGTCAAAGGAGTACTGGCAAGCTACAGGGGATCTGTCTGGGGTAAGAATCCCCTGCCTAAACACCAGAAATGAAGCAGGGTAGACGTCAACATTTTCAAACCATGTTTCAATATGACAATACAGTTCTAAGTGGACCATTCCCATGTTTCAAGTTAAATTCATATTCTAATTCCTGCTGAATTGGAGTCAAGGATTTTTGTCTGTCTATAAAGTATTTTGCAAATTCACATTGGTGATGATTTCACTCATCTTTCAGGTTGTTTACTTAAACTTGGTGCTCTACTGGCAGCCCTGAGGGTGCAGTAGAACACCCTGCTTCAGTCTACCCTCTCCACAACTGCAACTCAGAACATATTTCTTCAGCCAGCCAGTCACTTTCAACATGGTCTATTGCGCTCCTTATGTCCTGTAGACCACAGACACTTGGTGAAGTGACAATTCCTGCTGCTTTCTATCATATTGCAAAATATCATCCTGTAGGGATATTTTCAAAGATCATAGAATCATAGAATCATAGAATGGTTTGGGTTGGAAGGGACCCCAAGGATCACAGAGTTCCAACTCCCCTGCCACAGGCAGGGCCACCAGCCTCCAGACATGATCTAGACAAGCTTGCCCAGGGCCCCATCCAACCTGGCCTTGAACACCTCCAGGGACAGAGCATCCACCACCTCTCTGGGCAGCCTGTTCCAGCACTTCACCACTCTCTCTGTAAACAACTTCCCCCTAATATCCAATTTAAACCTTCCTTCCTTTAGCTTTAATCCATTCCCCCTTGTCCCGCCATTGTCTACCCTTTTCAAAAGTTGATTCCCCTCCTGTTTGGATGCTCCCTTCAGGTACTGGAAGGCTGCAATGAAGTCCCCCGCAACCTTCTCTTCTCCAGGCTGAACAAACCCAGCTCCCTCAGCCTCTCCTCGTAGGGGAGGTGCTCCAGCCCTCTAACTGTCTTTGTGGCCCTCCTCTGAACCCTCTCCAATAGTTCTACATCTTTCTTGTATTGCAGGTCCCAGATCTGGGGGCATTATTCATAAAATAATGCCTTTTTAAATACTGATAAACTGAGCTTAAATGAGGAAGATACATGTTCACGTGTGCTTTTAGAGGCTTAGCCTGGCAGGGGCAGGAAACTTGCTGCCTTTCATCAGTCATGAAGATGAAGCTGAAGTCTATGCAGGGAGGAGTATTTTTACCGCTGCGTGAGGAAAAGTGCTCAGCTTTGTATTTAAATGCAAATAAGCAAAGAGTAGGAAGACTTTAAATTAATTTTTGAAATTTCACAAATAACTTCACAACAGTGCTAATCTATCAAGTTTTCCTTTCTTCATGCCCTGTACTTTAGAGTTCTATTTAATATCCTCAGATCCACAGGGATAGAGAAGTGTTTGGACAAGGAAAATAAAGGTTAGGAGTTTAAACTGAAATGATGCCAGTATACAAGAGGGTTTTGCAAAATACCAAGAAATCATTGTCACTTCTTTATCCAGAGTATTGACACTGCAAACATTTTGCAGTACAAACTGTGCAACTGGCACTTTTTGAAAGCCATGAGAATTATTATTGTTTGGAACTTACTTCAAAAATCTTATTAATCATAATAAACTGACTACAGAAACTGTTAAAGAGAATGCAACTGTTTACACAAAAATCTTTCACAATACTCAGAAAATAAGACCACAGTCTAGTAAGTCTTACAACCACATAGATTTCTCAGTTCCTTTACCTATCTGTTAGGAGAAAAGTTGCTGCTCTTTCATTATTAAGTAATCTTTAACTGCTTTTATTTTATATTTCTAAGGTAACAATTTGGCTTACATCAATTTTGAGACATTTAATTTTTCCTTTTACGTTAGTTGGAACATTTCCCTTTTAGTTCCTCTGCATTGACATCTTTTGGATCTCCTGAGGACATGAAATAAAATTTTTTTTCACATACTTCCTCTTTGAAAGAATATGCCTGTCTTTATGTTTCTTATCTGCAAACACTCTGTAACTTGTTCCTGACAAACTCGACTCATTTTCATGTGTAACAGTAGTCCATTGTGTTCAGTTCTGTTTTGCTTGACCTTGCCTAATGAAGTGTACCTTAAAAGTACAAATGAAATTTAAATAGTCGATGAATGAGGTTCTGTTCTAACCTCTATGGTCTTTTCTTTTTAAGGTTTTAATTCAGCGTTTATTTCAGGACCCCTTTGTTACATTCAGACATTCTACTTATTTAGTCATCTATTTGTATTTGAGGGGAAAAAAAGAAATGGAAAAAAAATTCTTTTATGGATTGTACCACTTATAGTTGAGAGGTTCTCTAACTTTTTGGAGCTCAGTAGGAATCTATTGCCTCTTAGGTGTTCAGATGACCTTTTTTTTTCCAGGGGAGGAGCAGAACCAAATGAAATCAAAAAACCTCAAACCACTATGTAAAAAACTATGTGACCACTTCATACTAGAGAAGATTGGTCTGGGTATTTTAGAATTAGTCTCCTCCAGAGTAATGATACAGTCAGTTCTTAGACTGAAATATATCCAAACATATTCATAGTTACTTTTTTATTCAAAAGTGTTTGAAAGTACCATAAATAGTGTAATGTTCTCTTTTAACATTTATTTTGTTAAACAAAATAGTCATATTTTGTTACTAGGTCTTGCAATAACTTGGTATTATGATTTTTTTTTGCTATGTAGAAAGATGAGACTCAGGGATATTACACAGTTGTGAAGGTAGGGAAAAGATCCATATTTTATTGGCAAGAAAGAGCTTGACATACAACCTCACTCTTAAATTGATCAGATACCATTAAGCAACCAAAACAACTTTTGTACCATTAGTCTAGATGTGAAGCCTGTTTCCAATCTCATTCTCTGGTGTAAAACTCAAATGAAGTAACCAGGTGGGAAGTTTGGTTGATGTGTATCCTTATCAGTACCTTATACACAAAGGGCAAAATTTTAAAGCAAAACTTAGGCAAAACTTCCTTTACATTTACTGTGGGCACATTTACACATAAAAAAATACCACCAATGAAACTCCTAATTCTTGCAATTGCTTTTTACACAGACTCCACTTAACTAATGGGACTAGGTCTTTACTATCTGTCTGTCTCTTTTCTAATCTTTTATTCTTCAGCATCTGAAGGGCTTGACTTAATTAAGATGTAATGTCCCAGACATTGTGCAAAGATATGTTAAATGAGAGTCCCTGCCAAGAAGAACATAGCCTTGTACATCAGAGGTTCAAAAGAGCCTACAACATTGAATACTCTGAGTTTTGCACAACATTCAGCTAAAGATACCTGATTCTGTGTGGACTACAGACACAGAAGATTTGATCCATCTGCCTCTTACAGCTGGCAGGAACTAACTTATTCTGATAAATGCAAGAATGTTAGCTTTTTAAGTCTTCAAGGCCACACTCCTAGCAGGTCATTAGCCTTTGACCCAAGATTAAGATACCTGTTCTGAGGAGCAGCACAATTTCATGACTTATTCATACTTTACTCTCTCCCTTTCCCAGCAAAGGGCTGCTAAGAAAGTACACATAAGTCTTTTCAGAGAAGGGAAGGCCTTTCAGGCTTTGAATGTGGTGAAATACCACTCATGGTTCTTCTAAAAGCATGCAGCCTCTGAGAGAGGAGACACCACTGTGAGAATGTTCGCACTGACTGTCTACACCCATAGCAATTGATAGACTACCGCGAATGACAGGAGATGCTTGATACCTTCCAGTGTCAGGACACACAGGCAACATTTCAAAAAGGCACCTGTACCAAACTCAGCTGTCTGTCATGGTTGGCACAGCAAGAGAGAGAGAAAGGTGAAGCAGTTCCAGCCCTGTGATTATGATAAACAGATCTCCTCTTCTCTGCTTTCACATTCCGCTCTGCTGACAGACCTCCCTAAATTGTGCTGTGGGGAGTGAAGACCTTCATATTTTCTAAACCGTGATGAAATGAGTGATTAAGAGTGAAGTTTTGCCTTTCCTCGTGCAGTGCCACCTATTGTATAAATGAAGGTCAGGAGACATTTAATAAAAGTTTCCTTATGCAGGGATTTCTCTCCTTGTAGCCTATTACCTTATTCTGAAAAACTGAGGAAATATTTTGCCTTTTCCTCCCACCTCTTTCAAAACAAAAAAGCTCCCACAGAAATAAACACATCCTAGCAGAATGTAGAAGATTTGTATTGCTTATTTTTGCCATATGTGGTGGGGTTTTTTTGAGTGGAAAAAAATAAAAGTTATTTGCAATCACGGTAAACAAAAAAGTCTTAAAGAAAATAATAAACTTTCTCACAGCATGCAAAAAAACCCAAGAAAATCATTGGGTTTATGGCTTATTACAAGCTTCTCAGATGTTTCACATATGAGAGCCACTAACTTGACCTATGATTTCATGCCAACATCATACAGATACAACAGTTTCCCATGAATGGAAAAGCAGATAAAACTCAGCACTGGCAGATCTGACATTCAACGTGCAAGATGTGGGAAAGAAAATCCGTTTCTCCATAAATCAAAGAAAATGTTTGCACCAGTGTTTGGGTCATGAAGCTTCTGAGTTATGCCTAGGCTAATTCAAAAGCCCATTACTTCTTTCATGTCAACCCCACTTACAGTTGCGATTCACCACTGCTGTCATGGAGAATATGTCATTCACACATCTTTCCTTTTCAGTCACCTATTTAAAATAGCACGCAAAATGTTTTTTAAAATGGATGTTGAATCCCAGTTCTAGCAGTAATGTGGGGACAGGTCACTTATTTTAACAAAACAAACAAACAAAACCCACCAGCCTTGTGGTAGTAGAATGGGGAAAAGGTGTTCCCAACAGGTAAAGTGAAACAGAATGACTGGTACTGGGAACACAAGGCAGGTTACTTTCCAGCCTCTCAATGCTTTCAAGGTTTCCTGCTCCGTGAAGCAGAAGCAGTCTCTCTCATTCCACCACCCCCTGGAAATCAAATTGGTGATCCTACCACAAAACACCTGGGGAAAAGTTTGCTTACACTGACGTAAGCTCTACCTGACCATACAGAGGGGCCTTAAAAATGAGAATACCCCTCTGCCACCCTGTTTTTTCAAAAGGAGGGTCTTCTCTCCTCTGCTTATTTGCTCCCTAACAGATGGTGCCTTGCCCTCCCCATGAGCTGCTCACACCACAGCAACTTTGATGGGTGAGCTGCAGAAATGGCGCAGGTGAAAGAAGTTGGAAACACAGGGACCAGGGCTGACTCAACACCCATCAGCATTTCTCAGCTCTTTCTACACATGCAATTTACAGACCCCAAGCTACCCTTTGAGCTACACAATAAACAGTCAGCACACGAGTCAAGTGTCTCATTCATGCTTGGTGCAGACGTAAATGAACTTTCCATTATGAAGAAAAACATGGCATTTGAGCTGAGCAAAAGCAGGTCAGAAAACCTATGTAAGTGGCAATTTCAGCAAGCCAGACTGAAAAGTTCGATTCATGATGAGGCAATAAATTGAACTAAATGAAATAATGAAAGCCCTTTGCATTGATTAATCACATTATAATTTTGCTGGCTACATAGAAAGAGGTTTTCAGCCCCAATTGTTTTATTCATGTGTTTGACTATCTGGAGAGTGTAGTACCACCATCTGCCCTTTGAAAGCCTATGAATAGTTAAACCTGACTAATTTCCAGAGACATATATGTCAACATATTGCAAACATATTTTCAAACTCAGTTTAATTCTTCAGCACAGATGTCAGACTTCATCTGGTATATCGGATGATTTTCACATTTAGATGTTTTTACTGTTATTTGCCAATTAAAAGTGATGACCCCACGATGCAGGTGTCTGAAATGCAACTGATCGATTGCATCTTGGACAACCCTCAAAAATAGAGTAATATTTTCCTAATTTTGAAAGAGTGCTCTACAGTCCTGTTGAGATTGTGCCACAGATTTTTAACTCATTTTTGCCACTAACCAAACAGAAACAAAAACCTGTAATTTTCTAAGTTCTTGTAATTTTATCATTTACAACATGCAAGTGGTTCACATCAGTTTCTGACGATAGATGTTTTGAGGGAACCTTTAATGTTGAGAATCTTAATTATCAGTGGAGAGAGAAAAGAAATTCATAGTTCATAGCTGTATTTTATTTCTTTTCTATTACAGTTAATGAGGAGCATAAGTCCAGCCAGAAAACTATTTTGAACTGAAGAGTGAACAATGACTCACAGACCATAACTTGAGCTTCTGTGACAGTTTTTATGTCACCTTGACCTAAAAACCTAACGTAATTTTTGAAAGTCATTCCTCCTTTGTTTTTACAGAATCCTGAATCTTATTCTTTGGACTACAACAAATTCAAGCTTCATGCCCTTGTGTGGTTTTTCAGTGCTTGGTTTAGAGAATAGGTTTCCCACATTGTTAAAAAACAACTTTTTACAAGTTTTTCTGGAAATTGTTTTTCTACTGAAGAGAAAAACTTGGTTCAGACTTCTAAAGATTTTAAAAATTTAAAAAAAAAAAACCAACCTTTTTCTGTGACAACTAAAATATCGGTTTTGTGTACAAACACATGCCTATAAATGACCATAACACCTTGGAAGGGCAAAAATGAATATTCTGTATTCAGTAGTTAAGGTTGAATCCATGACACAAATTGCCACTTCTGAGGATTATTTTTTAATATTTTAATTCAGAACATTGCAGTTTAACAAGTTTATTTACTTGTTAGGAATTTGAAACTGAGGTATATTGGGAACAAGCAAATTCATTGGCTGTTTGTAAGAATTTAAGCTGACTGCTCCACTCTGCAATCAGACATGTGACTCCAGAGGTCAGGTCCCTCAATGCAGCATGAGGTCTTTTTCTTAATGATGGCCTTGTTTGTATAAATTGATTATTTAGGGATTTCAATAGAAGAATACATAGTTAAAATTAAAAAATTAGTAAAAGTCAGACTTACTCTGAGAAACATATAAGGCACTAGCAGTGAAATAAAATTGTCCACAAGGGAATTTTATTTTGTTTTAGCAAATAAAACCCCAAAACAACTTTTTTTAGCAAAAAAAAATTCTACTCAGCTGAAGTAGTTACACTTTTGAATATAGCAAATCCTTAGATTTTCCAAAATAATGAAGAAACCCAAATTTTACAACTCATTCTCCTGAAATACAGAAAATATAGCTAGATTATTTCTTTAATATTCAGTTGGCCTTGATTCATTAAAGTAAGGGTAATTGTTTCCATTAATGCTAAAAATAGCAAAAAAGAATTTTTATATATTGCCATTCATTCTCCCATGGTCTGTCTTTAAGTCTTTTCTGCAAATTGGTATAGCTTTCATCTTTTTTTTCACCTTATTCTTACAAACCTGTAAGGCTAACATTATCAGAATACTTGAAGCAACATATTTCCTGCAGCTCAGCTACTCCTTATTAATAATTAGAAACTTCAATACTTGGGTTTGTTTTAATGGTGGGTTTGGATTTTTTTTCATGAAGTTAAATACTCAGTAATGTAGTTTAAGTGATAAACTAAGTTTCTGTTTCTCTTTGCCCAGTTACTGTACCTCATTTAGTGATTTCACTGATGACTTAGTATTTCCTGAGAGAGGAAAAGAACTCTGACCAAATTTCAACTATTGGATTGCAAATCACTTACCTCACTGAAACTACCTGTATGGATTAATCCACATAATAAAGTTAATACACCTATTGGTCCTTTATTGAAGGCTGTACAGTTTCAGACAGAAATGGTGTTATTCTGCCATAACATTCACCATCATGTCAAAGACTCCATCACACTCAAAAGTTGCTTAGTCCACAGAACCCTAAGCTAAAAACACTGGTCCTTCGGATCCTAAGCTGTGAAGAACCACTCCCATCATGCAGACAACCAGCAGTGTTGTCTTCTAGTGACTCAGAAAATTCAACTTCCAAGGGTAGAAAAGTAACGAGAGTACTAAAGGGTACATGGAGAACGATGAATACATGAACAAAGGCTTCCAACCCAGTACAGAAAAGGAGGAACTTCTGTTGCATTCAATAATAATGAAACAAGAATTGCAATGAGGAGATGAGTCTATTTGCACTGCACAATCAATGCTGTGGGATTTTTGCACACTCCAGAGCGGGGTCTGATTTTGAATCACTCAGTGAGGTTTATTCACCAAACTGCTGAATTTTTTGGTATAATATAAAATTCCATATTCTAATTTCATGATGGTTATAGACCCAAAAGCATAGGTTAAGTATTCATCTGCATGCTCGTATCTTTTATTTTTCTACACATATTTGAATGAAGTGATAAATAAAATGGCAAGACTAACACCTTAACTACATTGCTATTAAAATGCTGTGCTGCAGTACAGGATTTACAATCTGTGGCAATTAGTGGCTGACCAAAAAGATTAACAACAGGCATTTTTTTTTCCAATGTTTATTGGATGGAACTTAACACTAATATTGATTTTGAATAAGCATGGCAATGTAGTAACTGTAAAAATACTGCAAGGAAGTTTATTACCTAGTGATTCAATGAAGTGACTACCTGTTTGCAAGCATTTCTTTTCTAAGTATTTTTTGAAAAGTTTATAAATGGGTCATATGAAGTGTGTTTCTGATGGAACTCAGAGTGCCAAAATTTAGTCTAATAAATTCTAATGATACATCCAATAATGTTGTTCATTATTGTTAATGTTTCTTTTTTTTTTTTGTAAAGACGCAGTGCAAAAGTGATCTTTATACATAGATATACATCACACACAGACACACTGATGATTCAGGATTATTTCTGAAGTTTTCATTAATTAATATTTACCTCCTAAAAATAAACAGAAATGTTTGCAATATCTAGTAATGAAAAGGAAATTATTTTTGTAGTATTACTGTGAAAAAAGCTGGTCTCTTTTTTTTTTTTTTCCCCTGTAAATATTAGTGTTTATGGCAGAACTACATAAGTCAATATTTTTCTTGAAGTTTCAGGTTTTTTACAGTCTTGCAGAGATTACCTGAAAGCTTAAAAATAAAATTACTTTCTCATAAACATGTAGGAATGCTGATGGAAAGCTAAATGACATATACAAATAGTTTACACATTCTGTTGTTAAAACCTCGACAGATATTTTGATCTGGTGTGAAATAATAGTAAAAATAAAAAAAAAACCCAGCCAAAAAAACAAAAACAAAAAAAAAAACCCAAAGCAAAACAAACCTAAAAACCCTAATCAAAATCAAAACCTTTTTGCTAGAAAAAGGGAAAATCCAACTTTTTTGAGCCATGTGGGATGTGGACAATGTTCTGTCCATTTGAGAGGCTTTGAGGGATGTACAACAGTGGGATAAGCATCCAGCAGAGAAAACCTGCAGAACATACTGCTCCAGGCACACAGCTGCATCCTCAAATGGCATCTGACTATGCATCTCTGAGGCCAGCAGTTCTGGAGGCACCTGGCCTCTTTCTCGTCCATTTCCCTGCAGCCCTGATTGAGACTAGTGCCTTTGCATGATGGTGCTGTGTTTGCTCTCTTCCTCTCTCCACAGTCCCATGCTGGGGTTGGTTAGAGCTGGAAAGAAAATGGTCAGCACCAGGGAATGTATAGCATATTCTATTTATAGTCACACACTTCAAGCCTGTCCTGATGCTACAACCCATATAGCAGTAGTGCCCCACCTCAGCCACCTACCATCCCTCCAGTGCTAGAAAGCGGACTAAGTCATACATCTCTAGCAAGTCTGCTGTCTACTGTTTTAAAGACAGTCTCTAAGGATTTGTCTATAATGAGAATTTCTGTACAAATTATGTCATATTGGTGAAATACATATCCCCGTGGCTAAGCTTGAAACAATACTCCCACAATCAAAAGTCACAGTATGAGGACAAGCACTGTCCTTCCTGAACAAAAGTATTGTGGAAAGGATGAATGTTTTACAGGGGGAACCCAAGCAAATGAAGTTTGGGGAGCTATAGAAAACATGCATTAAAAAAGATTATTTGTTAGATAAACATATTCATGGGGGTGTATCATGAACCAGATCCGATAAACACTGGAGCACAAGTTTAAATTTAAGCAGTGACTGCAAAGTGTCTTAGGTGCATGCTTAAGTGCTATGCTGGAACAGAGATCTCGCAAGTGAAGTTGTGTTTGCCTACTTCACTGAATCACAACCTGTTACATTTTCTGCAAAGAACAAGAATACTTTTCTTATTGCCATCATTCATTTTTAATGGTGGAAATGAACAATTAGAAAGGAATCCTTGACATAGATATTGGGCCCATGCAAACTAAAAAAACCTCCTGTTGTGCTGCTTGGGAAAAAAACCTACATGAGGACAGTAACAGTAGCACTATACTGTTCTGAAATGATTAACAAGGCTAAAAGGATTCAAATCTAGTATTAATTTTATGAGGGACACAATGGTATTCTGAAAGATCCCTTAGAGAAATCACTTGCAAAAAATCTGGATTTTTTGACGAAGGTTTTCATAAGCACTATTTGTAATTTCAGAGCATATGGCTGCTGGCAACTATTGAAAAATGACATCATCTCTGACCCCAGAAATACAAGTGATAAATATAAGAGGATTTTAAACTATTTTCCATAGAGTTTTAATGCTACTTCCTAGCTTGTCAGAAATTACTGCCTTAGAAGCAAAGTAGTAAATATTTAAAAGTCTCCGTTGTTGGCAGACTTAGCTTGTTAACTGTGAAGACAACATTAGCATAAATATCTTCTAAATAGTACCACTATTTCTCTCTGTCTGTTCATATGACCAGGCCAGATCCGAACTGATCTTGCCACCACCGACCACTGGGAGAGGGCTTGTTACATATTTTTGAAATGACTTCTTTGCTGTGGTTGTGGCTGTGGCTTACCCTCCCATCTTATTCTCCAGGCTACCATTCCCATCCCTTCATGTCCAAAGTCCCATGGCTATGGTGCAGTATACTCTTAACGCCTGTCAAACACAGACCTCTGTTCATTCAAGGGCCATATCCAGATTGCCCTGGATGCACCACCATGGAGCCATGCTTTGCACACACTGGCTTGACAATGTAAAGCTCTTTATCTCTATGCATGATGAGCATTAAGGAAGAGATTAATATCTTTATCGTCCGTCTTGAAGCATTTTGAGAGAGTAGGCATTGGGGTTTATGCCCCATCCAGAATGCCTGGACTTTCTTCCACCTCCTATAAGCTGTAGAGAGCAAATGGCAGCAACAGTAAAAGAAAGCAGGAGTCTGACGAAGTATATGGGTTTTGTGAACTTTGCAAAACATTTGACATTGACATCCTGCATGGCATTGTTGTTGCTAAACTGTATGCAATGGATGGACTGCTTGGTGGATAAGGCGTTGGCTAGATAGTCACACTCAAAGAGTTGCAGTTAACGATTCAATGTCCAAGTGGAGACCAGCGATGAGTGGCATTCCTCAGTGGTCAATCCTGGGAACAGTGCTGTTTAATATCTTCATCAGTGACATGGACAGTGGGATAGAGTGCACCCCCAGCAAGTTTCATGATGACATTAAGCTCTGTGGTGCAGTTGACATGCTGGAGGGAAGGGATACCATCAAGAGGGATCTTGACAGACAGGGTTGAAAGGTGAGCCCATGTGTACTGCATGACATTCTGCAGGCCAACTGCAAGGTCCTGCACAGGGTTGGTGCAATCCCAAGTACAACTACAGCCTCAGCAGAAGACAGATTAAGAGAAGCCCTTAGGAGAAGGATTTGGGGGTGTTGGTGGACAAGAAGCTCGACATGAGCCAGCAGTGTGTGCTTGCAGCCCAGAAAGACAGCAGCTTCCTGGGATGCATCAGAAGAATTGTGACCAGCAGGTCAACGGAGGTTGTTTTGTCCCTTTAGTTTGCTTTCGTGAAACCCCTCTCGGAGCACTGTGTCCAGCTCTGGGGTCCCCAATATAAGAAGGACGAGGCCCTGTTGAAGTATGTCCCGAAAAGGACTAGGAAGATGATCAGAGTCTGAGAGAGTTGGTTGTGTTCAACCTGCAGAAGAGAAGGTTCTGTGGAGAGCTCATAGCAGCCTTCCAGTACCTAAAAGGAGAACTACGATAAAGCTAGAAATGGACTTTTTACAAGGGTCATGAGGCACTGGGAGAGGTTGCTCAGACAAGCTTTTGATGTCCCCTCCCTGGAAATGTTCAAGGCCAGATTGAATGGGTCATTGAGTAAACTGGCTTAGTGGAGGATGTCCCTGCCCATGTGTGGTAGGTTGACCTTAGCTGGCTGCCAGGTGCCCACTGAAGCCGCTCTGTCACTCCCCTTCTCAGTTGGACAGGGGAGAGAAGACAAAATCAAAGGCTCATGGGTTGAGATAAGGACAGGGAGAGGTCATTCATCATGTGCAAAATAGATGCAACTTAGAAAATAATTAACCTGATTTATTACCCAAACAAAGCAAAGCAGAGCAAGAAGAAATAAAACCAAAACTCAAGAACACCTCCTCCAATCCCTCTCTTCTTCCTGGAATTAAATTTACTCCCAGATTCTCTACCTCCTGCAGAGGAATCTCTTCTCCAGTGCCTGGAGTACCTCCTCTCCCCTGCTCTTCACTGATCTTGGTGTCTGCAAAGTTTCTTATATCTTCTCACTTCTTTCTCTGGTGGCAAAAAGTTGCTGCTAGTATTTTTTTTCCTCCTTCCTAAATGAAGGACTGTGCTATGACAGTTGCTGATTGGTTTGGCCTTTGGCAGTAGCAGGTCTGTCTTGGAGCCACCTGATATTGGCTTTGTCAGACCTAGAGGAAGTTTCTGGCACCTTGCTGCAGAAGCCACCCCTGCAGCCCCCTCCTGCTACCAAATCTTTGACACATAAACCTAAAACACCATGGCAGGGAGGAAGGAACTAGATGATATTTAAGGTCCCTTCCAACCCAAACCATATGATGATTCTAGAATTTTACACTTCTACAATTGATGCCGTCCCATGAAATGTTATGCCAGACTATTAAACAAGACAAAAAAGTGAATTTAATATATTTTCATGTATAAAATATTTATAAACCTCTCATTTAGTTTCCTTTTCCATAGGCTGTTAGAATTAAAAACAGAGTATTTTTGTAAATTTAGCAGCAGGATATTTACATTAGACACATTTTCTCTCCAGGGAAAAGGAGAGAAAGCCTAATATATTATTTCATTCTTGTATAACCTTGCTTTATTTATTTATTTTATTTCACATGTATTATCAAGCAACCTAGTGTCTGGAATAGAATAGTGTTTATGTCTTAAAATTTCAAGCATGTAACATTTTGTGCTACAGTCCTATGTGCAGGAGAAGAGCCATGAAATCAACAGGATTATCTACTATATCTGGGCACTACACCACATTTCATTAGCTGTTCACTACTAAACTGTATCCCTAAGCACCTCATCTACCTGTCTTTTAAATGCATCCAGGGTCAGTCACTCAACCACCTCCCTGGGCAGCCTGTTCCAATGCCTGATAACCCTTTCAGTGAAGAATTTTTTCCTAATGTCTGATCTGAACCTGCCATGATGCAGCTTGAGGCCATTCCCCCTCGTCCTATTACCTGTTGCTAGGGCGAAGAGACCAACAACCACCCCCCTACAACCTCCTTCCCAGTAATTGCAGGTGGTGATATGGTTCCCCCTCAGCTTCCTCTTCTCCAGGCTAAACAACCCCAGTTCCCTCAGCCACTCCTCATAAGGTTTGCTCTTCCAGCCCCTTCACCAGATTGGCTGCCATTCTAATACTTGAACTCTCTCTCCAAAGTTCTTTTTAATTTCCCCTTACAATACCTCTTGGCTATCAGTCTCGTTCCAGTATTTAGCCTTAGATGGAGTTTACCACCTGCTTTGGGCTGCATTCTCAAGCAACCCGACTCCAACAAGCCCCAGACCCAGCACTCCGCAGGGCTGTTACAGGCCTCACAGTCTTAAGGCTGCAGCCTCAATCACAGGGACGTGGGTCCCCTGAAAAGCACAGCTGGGAGGGGAACTCCTGTATGCCACATGGCCTGCGTCCTACCATGTGGCAGGGACTCAGCACTGGGCTGATGTATAAAGCATCTCTGCAGAACAGGAATTGCATGGGGTGGACTTTACAAACTAAAACCATCTGCTTCATGTCTGTCCCTGTTTAAGGGTAACTTGTACAGGTAAGGCAGCAGAAGGCTGAATAGCTATAAACCCAAGAATACAAAGTATGCACCTGCACTTCCCAGGAGAAGCAGAGGACCTGCGGCTCACCTTTATATTCCTACAAAGTCAGTTCAAAATAAAGCAACTCACTAACATTGAATGAAAGGAGCTTCCATAAAGATTAATTTTAAGTAGGAACCATACTGCTCAAAATTCAATTTCAGGTGAAGGCAATTTGATATAATTAATTTTCTCACATTTTATGTTTGAAACTGGTAAGGTATTGCAGTTTTTCACAGAGTTATTTTAAATAATTGATGATTGTTTACCAGTGTCAGCTTACCCTTTGATGTTTGTCATATTATTTCTCTTTTAGAAAGCACTTACAGCTGCATAGTAGGATTGTTTTATCGTCAGTAAACTGACATATCATAGATTATTGCTTACACAGAGCTCCACTCCTGATTTCACCAGATCAACAGGAAATATCACATTAAATTTAATAACACTGAGATGAACATTTCCAGCTTCTTTCAGCTTCTTTCAACTTTTTGGCCAGAAAGCATACAGAATCCCCATCCCCACCTGCACACAGACCTGGGAAAGTCAAACACTTTTTTCTAACTAACTCACACAGTCAACTATATGTCCCTCTATCTGTTAAAGGGAAGAGAAATCTCACACTGATGGAATCACCATTGCTATACTATTGATTATACCTATACCAAATAAACTGGCGACTCAGATGTCAAGATGTTAGGCAATCAACTGCCCTGTGTCTCTGCCTTTCCTACCAAAGGAATGCAGACTAGAAAATGCTTTGATCATCAGGGGCTTTTTGCTTTGTTTTCTTTTCATTTTTAAGCCAGCATACCTAAGCACCACTTGCTGGATAAAAACTTGTCTCAAATTCAAGAGAAATACATATTTTGTAATCATCTTTTTGCAAGGGACCAAGAGTGTCCTGAAAAGAAAATAGCAAAGCCCAAATAGCACAATGCAGGAACCAGAAAGGAAACAAAAAGAAGTCAGCATCGACTACTCAATATTTATTACATGGTATTTTGGGGTCTAGCTTATTAAATTCTTTAACCTTTGAAAAACTCAGTTCACTGTTTTTATCTGAAGCACTCCTTGAGTCTTAAATTCTTCTCTTTTTTCCTTTTTTTTTTTTTTTTGGAAACTTATTGGAATTTGTGGAAATTACAAAAATGCCAAACAATAACACCGCTTGGATGAGGTTGTCTTTTCTCAGAAGAGAGATGATCAAGTTACAGGGAAGGCGCAAGACCCAACCACGCTGAAGGGAAAGCTGCTGTGCTTAGCTTCCCCTGGCTGATCTTCACCTCCTCCAGCCGAAAGCTACCATCCCTCCAAATTTTCCAGGTGAGCTTCCTAACAGGTTATTTCCAAAATGAATTGGATTTTTTTTACTGTTCTGGCTGACCTGATGCATTTGGGCCCAAGCATTTTGAAGAACATTCAGATAAACAGCTTTTCCAGCAGTATAGGAGGTGTGAACCTCCAGATGGAGGGGAAGGAAAGACACAATGCTCAGTACAGGCAAGGGGACAACTTTGTCAGTCCCTGTTTAGAAGTGCTCATAGAGCACATTTGTCTTCCTCTGTCTTTCATTTTTATCACAATCTATGTACAGCCTCTTTGGAAAAAAAAGATCAGTTTTTTTAACTTGGAGTAACAGAATCTCTAGAAAAAAAAATGATAGCAATACATTAAAGAAAACAACAAATATTTCATTTCAAGGGTCTGAAATTATATTTGACATGAAAATAACTTTCATTAATATCTGTCAAGTTAGTTTCCAGAAAATATATACATATGTGAATATTCAGATGACTGAAAATGATCCATTATCATAACACTTTCAACTGGAGCAGATCCATCTTCAGGTCTGTCTGTGATGTACACATGCAAGCTTGAACATCTGACTACGTGATTGCATCTCCATGATCAGCCATTATGTTATGGAGGAGCTTCAGATTAGAATAGACGGGAATCAGCCACATGAAGAGGAAGAGCTAAAGGATCTGAAATTAGCATATGCTACATCATGTAAGGGTTTGGAAACTTCACAAAGAACCACAGATGATGCAAAATATAGTGCATGTTTGAAGAAATTAAAATTAAAAGTTATCCCTCAAAGCTAAAAAAAAAAAAAAGTAGTGTATGTGTATGTCTGTACACAAGTGGCAACTGTAAGAAAGCCAAAAATTGTAAACGGGAATAAGCTAAGAACAAGATCAACTGTCAGGAAGATCTAAACAAAACCAAACCCCAACAGCAAAGAATGCATTGAGACAAGTGAGAAAGATCTGATGTTCTTGCCTGATTTAAACTAAAAACTAAACTGAAAACGTGCAACAGCAATGCCTTGTCAACACTAAAACAGAATATGGAGCAAAATGCACAAAGATAATTAGAGGTTTTCAACACCTCTTGCATAAAGATGATTTTCAGTTGGCAATACCAAAAAGGCTGTGGTGATAGCCAACCAG
Organism: Hypotaenidia okinawae; assembly: GCA_027925045.1. NCBI lineage: Eukaryota > Metazoa > Chordata > Aves > Gruiformes > Rallidae > Hypotaenidia > Hypotaenidia okinawae. The sequence continues at coordinate 47,220,927 of BSDF01000005.1, read as the reverse complement.
GCCTATGTATAGATCACCATCTGGAATACTAAGGCTGGTGGAAAACTTGAGAGCAGATGATTACGCTCAGATCTTACATAGCAACTTTATAAGCGTGAAACAAGAATGTTACGGACCTTGTCTATTATAAGCTCAAAAAACATCAGCAATCTTCAAACCAATTCCTGCAAAGAGCTTCAGCTGGAGAATGAAATGGACTGTTTCAGGACAGACAGAATGAACGAAAGAAGCCAAGAGCGACCCATCTACTCCCCACACCTCCTTGACATCTATCGTTTAGTTTAACTTCCCATCTCAAAAATAAGAATGCTAATATGAAGATCATGTCACTATAATAAGGACTGTTTATGGGTTGAGGTCTCCTTCATGCTGCATCTGGTTTTCCTGAGTTTTCAGAACATAATTATGCAACTTTGCACTGCTCTTATATATCTTTTCTGTATGAGTTACATTTTTTAATGGTAACATAGAAAGCTAGTGAGAATGAAAATGTAATATTACTGTCTTGGAAAAGGGATTGGCAGCTTCAGTCATGAAAATAAAATTCTAGCATTTCTGACATTTTTATTTTGATTGACTGACAAATAACTTCTTATGGCTTTAAAGCAGAAAATTATATGTATGTGTTTGAAATATAAAATACTCTGGCTAAGTGTTTGAAAGAATAAACGTGTGACTCTGCCAAAGTCTCATGTGACCAACTATAAGGCCTTCTGTAAACAAACAAACAAAAAATCCTGTTCAAATGTAAGAAAAAAAATAGAGATTTCATAAATGGCCAAGTGGCTAGAAAGCTGCCTGGCAGAGAAGGACATGGGGTTGTTGGTTGATTGCAGACTGAATATGAGCCAGCAGTGTGCCCAGGTGGCCAGGAAAGCCAATGGCATCTTGGCTTGTATCAGCAGCAGCATGGCCAGCTGGTCCAGGGAGGAGATTGTGCCCCTGTACTCAGCATTGGTGAGGCCGCACATCAAGTGCTGTGTCCAGTTCTGGGCTCCTCACTACAAGAAAGACATCAAGGTCCTGGAGTGAGTCCAGAGAAGAGCAACCAGTGATGAAGGGGCTAGAAAGCAAACCTTATGAAGAGCAGCTGAGGGAGCTGGGGATGTTTAGCCTGGAGATGAGGAGGCTGAGGGAAGACCTTATCACCACCTACAATTACTTGAAAGGAGGTTGTAGAGAGGTGGGTGTTGGTCTCTTTGCCCAGGTGATAGAATGGGGGGTGGGAGGGGAGGGAGCATGAAGAGGTGGGAGGTGGGGAGCAGGGGTAATGCTGCACCAGGGCAGGTTCAGATTAGACATTGGGAAACAGTTCTTCATTGAAAGGGTTATCAGGCACTGGAACAGGCTGCCCAGGGAGGTGGTTGAGTCACTAACCCTGATGTTTTTAAAAATGGTTAGATGAGGTGCTTTTGGATATGGTTGAATAGAGGATGGGTATGGTTTGACTCAATGATCTCAAAGGTCTTTTCCAAACTTGAGATTCTGTGATAAATATTACAAATAAAACTAAAAATAATTTACTCATCTAATAACAGAACAGTCATTAAAAAAAGAAAGCATGACAGACTTTTATATGGCTGTACTACTTGAGGAACCCTTTATAAAGAGCTGCACTGTGTTTATCCTGCTTGTAAGAGAGCTCTGGACCTATAAAACACAATGGCTGTGCCAGTAGAAGATGCAGCAACTCCCTGCTTCTCAGTACTACATTTTGTCAGATGACATTGTTCTTCCTGGATGACCATCTCATCTGAGCCTAAATGACATAAATTAGCTGCCCAAACCAGGATCTATAGTAGGTCTTTCTTTCATTTGGCTGAAATAAGCTAGAGAATATGCACTGAAACAGCTGTGCCAAGAAAAGTCACCACTGCTAGGGAGCTGGCGATGACAGTTGATAGGATGAACCAATTCACCTGACAGAGATGCATTACAAAGGGGATCTATTTCAACGGAAAGAAAATACTTGTCTTGGAAAGCTGGCATCGCAGGAAGACCACACAGAAAAAAAGGGGATAGAAAAGGCTTGGTATATTTTTCCTCATTTTTTAATGTGAGAGGTTAAGTAGCAGCGGGAATATTCTCTCTGCTCCACGAAACACATGTCTTGCCATTGCTGGGACATAAATCTGTGCTCAAGCCTTTTGCCAAAATGTGACCAGAGCAATCTGCTTGAGGTTATCCCTGGAACGCAGAGAGCAAATGCTGTGTCCCAAGCCTCAGCCCAGAGTCTTACTGGAAACAAAGACCTCCTCTCACCAAAGAAGTAGCTGAGCATGGTGCAAAACATCTTCTAACTTGACTATCCCTACTCAAGATCTTGTTGCTAACAGAGGCACTGACGGGCTTTACCATTCTTTAGAAATATTGGCCTCCTTTAGACCGATCTTCACTTGGAGAAAAGCTCCAAATTACTGCACGACACGTCCCCCCTTTTCCCCCTATCCCTTCCTCCCTGCCTCAGCATTCATCTCTGGTACAGTGCATTAATGTACCTTACATTATTCTCGAAATACTGCTATTTTAACAAAGCAGGGATATCATGTTCACAGGGGCAGCTATTTTCCAAAACAGAGTGAATAAGAAAAAGAAAAAACAGACTATTCAAAGAACATGCCCATCTGTATCTATATTAAAATTTACGAAGTCCATTTATCTAAATATTTAAAAGTCTATTCTCAAGATCCAATCCACACACTTTTCATTCAGAAATACCACATTATCTATGGGAATTTGACAGACTTAATTCAGTGTTAGACAATTCTTGGTCTTGAAGGCAAAAGTAACATCTGCTCCATGGCCATATTTTTCATTCTTCTTTCAACAGTCATGAACACTTTCTCAAACTGATAATGAACAGGGCTGCGATTCAGAAATTAAGATTTCTGAACTCTGAAAACTGTACTTATAGTTATTCACCAAATCAGGAGAAAATTGATTTTATTCCCAGAATGTCACACTCTATACAAGTGCTAGAGAAGGTTTCAGCAGTTTTGCTCATCCATTTGCTTTTGAGTTTTGCAATCCCAAGAACACCAGTGATGATAAGCATTCAGGACTATACATTTTAATCACCTCAGCCATTTGTGTCACATAAATGCTCAACAGAGCTGCTGAAATCCAAAAATTCTTCACACTAAAAAAAAACCTCAAACCCAAAAAAAACACCCCAATAGTAAGTTTATCAATGATGTCTTGGGTGTAGACTACCTTTGGGAAACTAGTCCTGAATGTATCTTCTCTAAATACTCACACTATGGAATATTACATTACCAAATATAAATGAACAAATTAACATCTCCCTTTTCTGTTTCAGGAGATTGTTAACTCTCAGGTTCTCCCACTCTAAGAAAGGGATTGCATATACATTTACATAGGGTATACAAGCAGTGCAATATACTATCAAGGAACAAATATAATTGTCAGGCAAATGAAGTGTTATGTAAAAGGACAAGTTCTGTAGAACATATAAAATCTTCCTTCACATATAAGTACAGATCTTCTGGACAGAGAGGGACAAAAATAAATACTTGTGTGATTTTCTGAAGCTGTTCCTTGGGTGACTCCTATTAAAAAAAAGTGTACAAACCTTTCTCTATTATAAGAGATATAACACCAAACTCACTTTTTTTTTTTTCAAACTTAAAGAAATCTCCTCTCTCCTTTATCCAACATAAAGAAAGAAAGAAAAAAAACCTGATACTTAACTTTTCTCATTAAGATCGTACTTCTGTTTTAAGAACTGTCATCACATCAGGCTCACCTGAACTTCAAGTGACACTACTTTACAGGACTTAGATTTCTAAGACACAATTCTTCTCTGAAATGTTTCACTTCCTCTTCCATTTTGCAACAGATGGAGCAAAAAGATTGAACCAGACAACCAGGCAAAAGTTTCAGGAAAGCTAAAAATCTTCAAATTAGACCTCAGCCAGGCTAGAAATGTATCCTGCAACAGACTCTTCTAAGCAACTACAGAGTTCAGGTTGTGGTTAATTTGGAAACCCCAACTAGAATGTGACTGACAAACAGAAATTGTCCCAGACCCATCTCCTTCACACACACCCAGTTTACTTGCTGTAGACCAACCTAAACGTCAAGATTGCAATCGAACCAGTATTTATGAACTTCACCTACCACAGGTGTTTCTTCTTGTTAATTTAACAAGTTTGATCATCAGGTTTTCTGAACAGTAATCTGGCTGCTAGAAGAGAAAGCTCTGGAAGCCTCCAGAGATTCAAAGAGAGTGATATGATGGGAAGAGTAAAGGAAAAAACGAAAGTAATTTCATAAACAAGTTATATAGTTCTCACAAGAAAATAAAACTACACCATTACATACATGAGTTGTCTGAGTGAGGGCTAGGTTGTAGAAATGAATCATCTCAGCAAGGTCATACCTTAAAAAATCCTTTGATGACTGTTGCCAATAGTCAAAAGCAAAAAACAGCCATCAGAAACTCTAAAAAATGTGTATAAAAGCTGACAAACACACACACACACACACAAAAAAAAGGTCAAAAACTTTTAGGCAGTCACAGCAGACTGAGGACATGCCTGGCATGAGATGTCCCCAAAGAGCACTAACCCTCTTATGACTTGAGAAATCCAAGGTATCTAACTTATTCCTTTGAGATAGCAGTCAGAAGGAGTATCACCAAGAATTGTGCACAGCTTTATTTATCACATGCAGCCTGTATCTGTAATGCATCTTTCTTGACATCTCTGTTAAGCAGTTAAAGACACTTACTAACTTCAAATGAAAACATGGTTTCAGACCACACATCTGGCCTGGTGCAGTTCAGCTTTCCAAAGAAAACCAAGTCAGCGTCTGTCAACTTTATCCCAATATCTTAATAATTTTCTTCCAGACTGCAAGAAAAGTTCAATAATGCAATATAGCAATACAGCAAAAAACCCAAACCAATCCAAACAAACCCAAGCAAACAAACAAAATGAAAATAAAAAGAAAATAAAAAAAAAGACACCCCCCCCTCCCCCAAACCCAACCATATTTGGTAAAGAAATCTGTCGTAAATCCAGACCCTAGGGCATAGTGGAAGTCCCTCCAGCCTGGGCTCTCTTGTATTTCTAGAGACCAAAAGGTTGGAAACGTGCAAGTGAAGCCATTCACCCTTCCACTCTTTTTGTTGTACGGGAGAAGGAGTGAGGGAGATGGTCTCAAAGCACAGTTTAGTAAGGTACTCCCGCTGCCACGTTATCCATTATAAACTGATGGGACTGAAGTGGCCGAGTGCCTTTGAAAGCATTCCCTCTAATTGCTTTCGTTTAATTAAGTCTTACAGTGAGTAATACTTCTTATGTCTTATAAGTGACTAATACTTGTTACAAAACTAATAAGAATCTAAGCTCAGGTGAAAGACTATTTATTTCATTTGCAGAGTATCTTGTAAATATTTTTACACAGCGTGAACTGCATAAAACGGTGCATCACTACAGTTAAGTCTGAAGAATATCATAAAAAATGAAGTTTTTACATTTTGAAATGTTGTTAATATAATCAATGAAAATAAAATAAAATAAAGAAACAAGCCAAAAACACTAAAAGGATTCAGTGACTGTATTTAATTGGTTTTCCACAAACTAAGACATATTTCCAGAGGCAAGTGTTAGTCTTTCTTGTAGTAACAGACTTCCTTTTGTGGATCCTTTTCCTGAGCTGCCAAAAACATTTGCCCCTTGGCAGGCAGCCAGCACTGATTTTAAGCCCATAGCAGGAGCTCTTCTCTAACATGGTTGCTTCCACTGAGAAGAGCTTTCTCAGCGTTGTCCTGATGGTTTCTGCAACAGTCAGCACATTCTTGGAAACATGCTTTAGCTCTAAATTAGGGATGAGACGCTGTAATACATTGCTCTAAATTTTGCACACCTGTCAGCAGTAGCTTTTGAAGCTTTGAAAGTGCTGCAAGATGATCCTCATTTTCCATTGCCTTCTTGCAATTTAAGGTCTCCTTGAAAGTGGCAGCAAATGGCACCAGAGCCAGGTACTGCTCACCCAGTCGGTCTCCTCAGTGGAACACCTCTTCCTGCTCTCACATTGCATTTCCCCTTACAGTCAGTCCCAGCCAGAAATACTGGCTGAAAATCAAATCCCCAAGTGATTTTCACACCCACCATGGATTAGTAGGGAATAGACTTCATCAGAATAATTTTTTTTTTTTTTTTTTTTAATGCAGAAAAGAATGTGAGGTGGTAGGAGGTAGAGGTGGGGAAAAGAGGTTCTTTCTATCATGGTGAAGAGCAGTCTGAGATAGAAAAATACCTTTTACACTTGTTTATTGCTCTCGCAATGGGCAGATTACTGCTGCAACACATGAACCAGTTACATGCTTGTAACTCTTGTGATTTCAAGCAGCTAGGTTACCAGGACTCCGGCGTGACTTCTAAAGCATGCCTCTGTATATTGGGAAGATTGCTTAGCGTTTCTTTACGACCACTCAAGCTCACCTAATCACTCATCACTAGCAATCACTAGGTCCCTGTTGTCCCAACACAAGAAAAGGACCAAAAAATTATGAAATACCCTTTTTTTTTCATAATTGTAGTGTGGCCAAATTCAATTCTCATAAGCCCCAGCCACTTGTACCACAAGTGTGGCTTTGCATGACTTAGCTCTTGATCTTCTGCTGTTTCTGAGAATTACTTGATTTGACCTAAAAGCATTTCAGGTTAAGTTTCTTGGTGAGTGCACGCAACAAAACACCGTATCATAATCAATAAGTAGATGTCTGAATGCTGAGATAAACCTCAAACTATGCTCTTTAAGACCTTTGTCAGGAATTCTCAGGGAACAAGATCAGGTAAGTGGCATTTATCCTTTCTCCTGCTGAAGTAAAGAACACGTCCATGAAGATTGTTAGAGAAGAGCTATTTAAGTTCCTCTTTTTCTTCCTCTCCTTCCATCACCACACACAGAAAACACCAAAACCAAAAAACTACAACAAGGCCACAGTAAAATAGCCTATTAAAACATGACTGTTGACAATACTGCAGGGAGAAGTGACCAAATGATGTCTTTATCTACTTAAGCTTTTCTGCAGTATTATTTTCTTTAAGAACAGATGCTTAGGAAAGAAAGGCAGCTTCGAAGCCACAATCATCTGACAGTTTTCTTTGGACATTTTAAAGAGAAGAGCAGAAAAACAGAAAAATCATATTCCAGCCTTGTTTGGCTTAAACAAAGGACTCCTTCTTTAACTGCATCTCCTTTTGTAATCTGTATTTCAAGTATTTCCTGGCAAGTTGTACAGATGGAACTATCTGGAAGACTGTTGGCCACCTTACAACTGGTTCAGTTGTAGTAACATTTTATTTTTAGCATCAGAAATCTATCCTTCCTGTTGATTGCAAGCAAATGTTCACCTATTTTCTGGAGAGCACATCCCTAGCTTTTTGTGTACTGGTTTTAGTCTCCACATCTGTATCTTTGCATTTCCAGATACATATTTGCTTAACATATGGATTGTATATTTGAGCACACCTTTCAGCAGCCTACTGTTCATAGAGAAAAAGGGGATTTTATCATCATTATCTTTCCCACCTGTTCTGTACTTCACATATGACTTAGTTTAAAGAAAATAAATCAAAGCTCAGAGTATTTTTCTACCGTTTTTTGTTTGGTGAAGATGAAAACAGGTTGGGTCGTGTGTGGGGGGGTGGGGGGTGGGTTGACTGTTCGTATTAGAATTCAAAGGAGGTGCTTTTCAAAAGCATTCTCTTACCTCAGGTGTTAGTTGCAGAGCCATAGAAGACAAGTTGTTAAAAAGTACAACTACAAAGCCTAACTGTACAAACTCATCTTGGATCTAGACCTGAGGTTTTCTCCTGAAGCAAAAATACACGGAAGTAAAAGGTAATTCTCTCATGCCAAGGCTAGATGAAAATCAAGAGACTATCCCTTTAAGAAAAATATATCATCCTTTATCACTCTGAATGGTTGCATTACAGCTCTGCTACTTTTGTGCTTCAGTTGAGCAAGTTACAGATATTAAACAGAATGGCACATCACAATAGGACATGAAATGAATTATAGCATAATGAGTGAACACATCTACTGCATTATTATACATAGTCACCTTTTATGTGTTATGTAAAAGAACCCAACTTGAGAGATCTAGCTCATTTTTCATTTCAAAAGAAATTTGTTGAGAACAGTTACCATGTCAATTACATCAGTATCAAATAGCAGCTTTTTTAGGGGGTTTTTTTTGGTGGGGTTTTTTTGGTGGGTTTTTTTTAAAGCTGCAAAGTGCAGCAGGGTCCAAGCAGAGGTAAGCACATCACCAGTCACTGGGATAACACTCGCCTTAAGGCACAAGGATGAAAAGCCACCACAGCAAATTTCAGCACGGTTTTGCTATCTGGCAGTGTTAATTGCCCTGCTTGGGACAAATGGCAAAGTGGTGTCAGGACTCTTGACAGGCTAGGCAGCGGTCTTACTGGTGCCTTGGGAGGTTCTTCACAGTTATACCCACCATCCCATTTTACAGGTAGCTGCTTGCACTGATGAATGGGATTTTATTTAGTAAAACTGATGTCCCATGGAAAGCAAGGCAAAGCAAAGTGGAACAAAATGTTCCTTTCCAGAAGAAAATACCATTCCTGGCGGTAGCTTGCAAAAATAAGGTTCCCTGCAGCAAAGAGGGAGGCAGGTTAAAACCCGATTGCATGTTTAAAAAGAGATGACAACTTTTTCAGGATTTTCCTACTTCTACTCAGAACAAAGGAGCATCACATTCTTCAACTGTCAGACACATGTACAACCTAATGGCTGGGCCACCGATAGACCATCCTTGCACAAGCTCTAACCTATGCCCATCAAAATTCACAGATGCTCATACAGAAAATAATTGTATTTGACTTTAACTTCATGAATTACCTTGTGGTGTTTCAGTTGTTAAAAAAAATAAAAAAATAAAAAAATTAATCCTTAAATAGGTCATCAGAAAAAAGACAACAGACAACAGAAACCATATGCTATACGTGGAGCCTCCAAATTAAAATGACACCTTTTTCTTTTGTTGTTCAAAATAAAATATTTGGCTTATACATGTCATTCATTTGTAGCTTATCTGCATGCAAGTGAAAGGACAATCGGATAGGTGAAACACTAAAAGAGGCTAACCGTTTTTATACAGCTGATAGCGGTTTAACAACTGCAAGAAATATAGTCCTCTTTAGAGGAATAACTTCATAATCTTTTGTCTACTGAAATCCAAATACGTTTTAAGGAAATTATAAATATTCCTTTTATCTTACCATGATAAAGAGATTTACTGCAAACATTAACATACCTACCCACCACACATAATTTATAACAGAGGAAGAGCTTGAAATACTTTTATGTAAACAATAATAGATTTTCCTATGGTTACTAAAAGGCTGTTTAAAACTCTTTAGTAGCAGGGGACCTTGAAAAACACTGTTTCTAGTAAATCTCAGTGTTTCCTTTTACTTTTGCAAAATATTTACCTCTCTGACACCATTTTTGTCTGAAATCCTTACATAAACAATGTCTGTAATAAAAGCAAATACATTTTTACTGGTTTCATAGAAAGCGGGCTTTGGAGTAGAAATGCAAACAGAGGCACTGGTGTAAATTAATGGAAGCATCTCCTAGCTCCTAGACCTCATCAAGTACCTTCAGCCACCTCCTTTCACTGAAAATGGCACATGTACCCTAACCAACAGAACAAGAAAATGCACAGGACTCGAAATCCCATACAGCAACCACACTTTCACAACTACCACCACCTGTTATTGTAACTGATGAGCAAGGATGCACTTGAAAGGTAAAGAGAGACATGGTTACACACTTGCTCTATGCCTTCTATTCACATAACAATGTCTAGAGAAGGCTTTCAACTGCGAGGCAGTCTTTTGCCAAAGTTCACCCATCCAGAAACTGGGTTCCGAGAAGGAGAAATGAGACTCCAGTTGTGATAATCTATTTATTAGAAGGATGTTTAGAGGCTCAGAGTGAGCTTAATATTTTAAGTTTCTGGCTCTGCCTGGGCAACTTCTGCAAGCCTCCCTGTTACATTAAGTCCTCCTAGGAGACTAGTACCTCCAAGAGTAACATCACAGTGTGCAGCAAACAGCAACTGACAGACATTATGATACTCCTCAGGGACATTCCTCATTTTATACATGATTCTGCATAATGAGACACAACGTGTAAGCATTCTGGATTCCGGGATAACTATAGACATGTCAGGCTTTCACACTAGCTTGTCTTTTGATCTCAAATTTCCTGAAGCAGACCAGTTAAAAACATGTTTCTGGCCTTTATGTAATCTTTAAGCAGAAATAATGTTGCATGGTTTATAAATGAATGTCTAAGTAAAAGATAATAGTTGCACTTCCTACTTCTAATCCATAGGTATCAAAGTGTCTCATAAAGAAGCATACTTATCAACTATATTTTAATAAGGGATAAAAGCTAAGTTAAAGCAGCTTCATAGAAAAAATTCCAAGGTTTCAAAGGTAGACATTATCTGAATATTTGATTAGGAGCCACTGTGGAATAACTGATCTGTTACGGCCATTACAGAAAAAGAGAGACATGATTTACATCAGAGTATAATATCCCATACTCCAATGGAAGTCACAGTTGTAGTTAATGCAATAGAAAGCAACATCAAACATGCTTTTTAAGATCTTCTAGCTTGACCAGAATAGGATTGTCAGAGTTGATATTATGCCTCCTAACCACCAAGACAACAAAAAAGAGTCCCAGGCCCACCATAAGCAATTGATGCGAAAGTTTACTATAACAATCAACTGTAAAAGAGATTTTTAGATCTCTAGAACCAGCAACTTGGACACAACTTATTTATGTTCTGGTAAAGCACAAAGATCTCAGAGAGTCCCAGGCAGTGCATACACAGAAGAGAAGGCAATCCTTGCATTTAAAGAGGCTGCAGCCTAGGAAACAATATATGAAGAGACACACGGGTATGTATCTGATGGCTAGCGTCATTAGCCTGAAACAATGGCAACAGCCAGCCGACAAGCTCCAAGTACAGCAGTGCAGGGCACTGAACATGTGCCATCCATCCCAACCAGGGTGATGCCCAGAGTGGCCCTCATGTGAGAAGGGAGCTAGTCATTTCAGCACAAACTGAGCTCCAAGTCATGAGAAAGCTCCCCAACGAGAATTTGTCTAACATAAAATTTTCTGCCTAAACAGTGAATTATCATTCATTATCTGAGGTTTTTTTGTCTCCCTTGCTCCTTTTCCAATACCAGGATAAAAACAAAAGGGTGAATGGCTTCACTTTTCCATGAAGAAAAGCTTAACACTTTTCTTGCAACATTTTTAGTTTGCTTGGGGGCCTTTTTTTTCTTTTTTAAAGATTTTAACTAGCTGTAATTTAGAATCAGAGAATCATAGCGTATCTGAGTCAGAAGGGACCCACAAGAATCATCAAGTCCTACTCCTGACTCCACACCAGGCAACCTAAAAGTTAAACCATGTACCCAAGAGCAGTGTCCTAGCATCCCCTGAACAGTCTCCGGCTTGGCCATGGCCTCTCCCCTTGCCTGGGGAGATTTTTCCAGGGCTCAATCACCCCCTCAGCGAAAAAACCCTTTTCCTAATCATAGAATCATAGAATTGTAGGGGTTGGAAGGGACCTCGAGAGATCATCGGGTCCAACCCCCAAATAATATCCAATATGAACTTCCCCTGATGAGCTTTAAGCTGTTTCCTCGTGCCCTACCAGTGGGCAATGGAGAAGACATCAAGCATCTTCCACCTCACTCTGCCTCTGCTAATAGCTGCCTCACACAGGCCCAGCAATGGCTGCAATTCAGGGACAAGTGAGTTTTCCCTGGGCTCCACCTATGGTTCGTCAAGTCCGCTGGCGAAGGTGCTACATAAATGTCACTGGTTGTTTTAGGTGACCGCCTAAGGGAAAGCTGCTATAAATGATGTCAGGAGTGATTGTTACCACATAGCGAGTAGTAGCCACGTATCCTTTTAGGTCCTCAGAAAAGTCTTCAGCAGTCTCCTCTCACAAACCATCACAACAGTGTGATGAGATGTTACACATGCGCGACTTAAGCACAAGCTTCTGAGCTCCATCACACACACACAGGGTGCTGGAAAGTGGGGTTAATTTCTTGGTTGCTTTTTTAATGTGGCAGGTACACTCAGCCTCATGACTATTTTTTGCTTAAAAAAATCCAGCTATCCATTTATTTTCATTTTTTTCCTGGGTGCTCCTCTTCTGACCTGCTGCATTCCAGTTGGGTACAATTCCAGGTACTTCAATTGCATCACACTTTTTTTTTTCATACCTGACACTGGTGTGAGGTTGCACAAAACTCAGCTGACATACAGTGTTTGTTGGTACATTAGCTGCGTTCTTTGAAATGTCTGCAGGTGGATGGATGTTCGGCTTCAAGAAAAGGAAGGAAGGGAAGGGATCAGAAATATTCCTCTCACTAGGCATGAAATAAAGGAATGCCTGATCTAGAAGGCAAAGTTGGTAAAATTTAGCGTGGTGTGAGAAGGCTGCCTATGTTTCACACGGAACAATCTGGCTTCTAATACTATTTTCCCTTCCCTTCCTGACATGGTAAATAAAGGGACTCTCAACAATCCTTGTCCTCAAGCCGCATCTCTCACAGCAGTGCACAGTAGCAGCCAGTACAACTGACTATGCTGAGCTGTAATCATCTCGCCTCCCTCCTGTGCAGTCAAAATCATACTCCCTCCTCTTCCCTTGCTGTTACTCTGAGCAGCTATCAGAGTAGTAGAGCTGCTGTCTGGGATACTCCACTGATCACAAGCGCTACCAACATGACCACTGGCAGACGTGGAGGAGAAGCATCGGCTGGCCGTATCTCCAAGCTCAAAATGAATCCAAACACTTTCACTTATGAAAGAAACCATGCCACCTGCCAGGGCTGGTGGAGTACAAACTCGGTGCCTCTAACTAGGCTGGAACACGCTACATTAGAGCTTGAATAATGCGACATTTTCTTTTTAACTATTGTTTTTAGATAAGCGGTGTCATAATAAATAGACCTAGGGAGAAGTGCTCATTTTTCAGCTGCAGAGAAACACTTGAAATGAGTGTTTTCTGTTTGACAGCCCTTCTCTCCCACTCTCTTCACCCACCTTCCTCTTTTCCCTCCCTCACACCAAACTCCTTTTTTTTTTTTTTTTTTTACAAATAAACATTCCTTAATTCCATCAGCATTATACATCCTTTTTAAACGCAAGTCAAGCACGTAGGAAGGACTGGAAGAGACCTGATGGGCTGAGGATGCCCATGCCCTTCAAGTGCACACACCTCTTCATACATGTATCGTGCTCAATCTTATAAGCAGTCTGCTTTTTCTCAGCAGGCTCTGGATTACAAACCCAGTCCAGAGCCCCGCCCTGCTCCAATGTGAGCCTCTTAAATTCCAGGATACATTGTTTTGCCTCACTAGTATTTTCTTTCAGTTGCAATACCTTTTCGCCCTTGATAAATCGGCATTTGAAGCTTTTTTAGGTGACATTTGTGTCTACTCTAGGTCTGACACTTTGCTAGATTGAAAGGGCCTAGGCTTTTCCTACATGACAAGTCCTCCATCCCCTTGGTTTTCCAGTCTGCCCAGTAGACCCTTCTCCCCAACAGTGCCCGTTACTGATTATTTTTTTTGAACACGGGTGGCCAGGTTTGTACTCGCTATTCCAGGCGAGGTCTCACCCGTGCCTTGCATAATGGCAGCAGTGCTTCTCTATCTCTGCTGCAAATGCCTCTCCTGACGCTTCCGAGATCACATTTGTCTTTTTCATGGCTGTCTCCAGCTGGCACTCTGAGCCCAGCCAGGACTCCCGGCTCCTTCTCCTCCTCCGGCATTTCCAGCTGATAAGCACCTGTGAAACTTGGTAAAGCAGAAGGGTCAGCTAGGCAGAGGACTGTTGCGACTGCAACTCTTTATTTAAGACTGCTCAGAGGAAGAAAGGGGCATAAATGAGCCTGTAACAGCTGTCACAGCAGTTGTTACAGCCAGCCAAACCCTGCGAACGTTTTCCATTCCCGTTTGCTGAGCAGCTCCCAAGATCAAGGCAACCATGCCACAAGCAACAGCATCTCTCGAGCTCTCAACACCAGGTTCTCAGTCAGGGAGGAAGGAGTGAGAAAGTAATGGTGGTGTCACATGCAACCCCAAAACCCCCTGAAACTGACACGATGTAGAGAAGCTCTTCTGATCGTTTCTCAGAAGTCTGAATGGAACGTGCTGATTTGCGATGAGGGGGGAGAGCATTTATTCTACTCAGGCCAAGCCTTGTGCACAGGTAAATGGGAGGATGACGTTAATATTGCTTTGGAAAAAGTATTTTAGTTAAAAAATTAACATCACTGTCCACACTTAGTATAAAATGAGCAGACTTTGTGTGTGTGTGTGTGTGTGTGTAATATGGCTTCATGTGTTGGAGAGGAGAAAAGCTTGTAGAAGCCCTCATTCCTGTTACGTCACTGTTTCCTGTAAGGTCACTAGTCACGCCATCATTAGTATCACAAGCTCATTTCCTTTATTCTAAAATGAAAGCAAATTGGACCTCATGCCCAATACCTTAGAGCCGTGCTGACACACACAAGGTCCATCATCTTTGTACCATCTTTGTAATTTGGGAGGTTTTTTCCTCCCCACTCCAGCAGAAGGATGACAGTTCATAGCACAGCAGTGGAACCACCCCGTTTGTGCACTTGTAGTGCTTGATGAGGGGCTGAAACATTTGATTCCCCAGAGGTGCTCTTTGTTCCTTCCCCAACAGAAAATGCCTCCCTGTATTTCAAGACAGCTGTGAGAAATTCTTCTAAATAAGGCTCAGCCAGCCTTCTGACAACGCCTTTCATACCGGAGAACGTAAAAGCACTTTACAGAGGGCTCATGCACATCATTTCGCTGCACACCGGGCAGAGCCCAGCATCAAAAGGGGAGCAGCCTGTTCCACATGGCACTTTCTGCACACGGCCCTGGGACCCAACTCATCTCTGTGCACCATTTCAGGCACCAAATGCATCCTATGTTAATATGAAATGATGAAGACAGACCTGCTGAAACTCCTTGAAGGTTCCTTATGCCATGCCAGACAAAAATCCGTACTGCTTTTGCTCAGGGAATGAGGTTAGCACCTTGGACCCCAAAGTCACATTTTTTTTAATGGGAGCAGCACGGTCTAAAACGTGGCTTTTAATAGCAGCCGTATCACCTATCCCCATTTATAGAGTCACTGCGGATTGCACTGCAGCACATTTCCACAAAATTCTTCAGGAATAATGACAATAAAACCAACACAATAACTCCTCCAAGCACTAGCACTGGGGTATTTTTTCAAAGAACAGATTTGATTGAAAGGTAAGGATTAGCTTTAAATTCCTCCACCCCTTCTTTTATTTGAATATGAAAAGAAGGTGTAATACAGATGCTTACCTTGATATGACATTAAAAGACAGTTTGGGTCAATATAATTACCGTGGAAGAGCAGAATTTTTTTAAAAATCCTTAAATATTTGTACTTGCTGATTTTTACCCTTCAGATGCATTGTAGCATTCTGGGGTAAATCACCCAAGTCCAAACCACAGATGCAGAAGTAACTACTAGGCAGCCCCTCGCTTAACGCATAGACGATGCATACGGTATCGCAGGTTAATGCTCCCCCGAACCACAAAAACCCACCATTTCTGCCAACAACATTTTAGGACCTAACTATGTGAGTCAAAGTGACCCCCCAAGAAGAGCTTCTTTGCACTTGACAGCAGGTTTATGGACATGTTGTAAATGTCAGGCTACACCATTTTTAATAATAAAAAAAGACACTATAATACTGTTTCCTTGTATCCAGGACAGAAAATCATTTGGTAAGAGTAAGAACATTTATTGGTTTTGACATAAAAATTTCTTGCTGTGAGGTGGAAACGCTGTACTCCAAATACCGGAAGAAACGTGAAATCTCAAGGGTTATGTTCAGTAACTCCTGGTTCAAAAGCAGACGCTGCAGGTGCATTATTTAAGAGCTTGTCAGAGATGTTCTTCTGCAGCACACTGCTCCAGGATTCCTCTCCTGCTATGGCTGGGAAGGGGCTTCTCATGTAAATATATGGCGGAACTGGCTAGCTGCAGGTCACGCCCATACTGCCCAACCCTCTTCAGTACCGCTGCGGTCACTGCGAAACGTTCGTGTCAGAGAAGGTCCTTGGTGCCAAAAGGCCACTGCTCCTCCCAGACACACCACCAGGGAGTGGCTCTTTGGCTGAGCCCTTCAGCGAGTGTTTGCACTGGGAACATGCAAAGCCACATTTTTTGTTTCTCAGTAGGCACGCTTGAGGTTCTAACGCGCGTTTGGTGTTGCCGTGTTCAGTGCCAACTGGGTGAGACACAGGCCTAGCATACTCAACACAAAATAAGAAGCACTCGCAGCCCAAGCTACGGTTTTGAAATTCCCAACTCCTGCACACAGAGAAACTCGAGCATATTTTATTTACCAATTCTTTTTTTTTTTTTCTTTTCATTCTGTCAGAGCATAAAACCTTGAGTAGAAGGTGGTCAGATCAGGGTTTCAGTAGGGATGTCCACAAACATACTAGTAGAAGAAACAGAAGAGACTCGAAGGACCAAACTATTAAAACAAAACAAAACAAAACAAAACAAGAAAACCCAATTCAAATGGGTGAATCGGGTGCTGTATGCCGACAGCAGTATGCTAGACTTTCACCTGCATGAGCCATGGGAACATCGTCTTCAGCACAGGTGAGCTCATCTGTGGAAAGGATCTGACCTGTGTTTCTGAAGAAGATACTCCAGAGGCAGACCTGCACAGCTACCTGCCCATCTCTCTCACATGCCCATCAACATTTCAGGAAGAAGGAATTTCCTATGTCTTTTGGGTGCCAGAGTGAAGAGAAACAAAAAAATCGATTTTGAACTATTCCAGTACAGACTTAAAAATCCCTCATAGCGGAAAATCACGGCGGGTAAAATACTTTTTCTTTTTTTTTTTTTTTTTATGGAACCGAGTATCTTAAAAAGAAGTAAGAGAGAAAAATCACTTTCGGCCAGGAAGAAGCAACAGAAATACAGTTTTAAATCGCGTATTTTTAGAAAATACTGTTTTGATGTAAAGTGCTCCCCTTAAACGTGTCTATACTGTCTGGTCAGAAAGGATACAAAGATTAGAGAAATGGCTTTCCTAATGTATCATTGCACTAAACAACATTTGAGAGGGTAAGAACAGAGGGAAAGCAGTGGCAGTGCCTTGCACATGGAGTATGCTGGCCACGTTTGTGGCACAAAAACACTTGTAACAAACCATTTTGCAAAAAATTGTGCTCTGCAGCGGCGAGGGAAACTCAGAATGAAAGAAGGTGACCCTATGTGTGCTTAACTGAAAGCCAGAAAGTAGCTCTGTACCATCTCTCGCTAGCACTGAACCCTGAAGGGGGAAAAAAATTAGGATGATTACACATTTAACTGCACTAATCCTGGATTAAAGCATTTAATTCCTAGGCTGTTTACAAGCCATCAATACAAACATTAATAAGCAGATATATGGCAGGCTGCTTTAAAAGTGTATTACTTAGCTGTCAAAACTAGCTGCGGTACAAATTCGGGAGTATGCAATGTTTTATTCTTCTTAGAGAAAGGGTTTATCTAAGGGGTTTTAAGTAATCTCTTATGCCTGAACTACCAAATAAAAATATTACATCCTCTGCAAACACTAAGTAGGTGTTTTCTCTTTTGTTAGCAAATGGAGTACACCCTAGCCTTTTAAATTTCTGAATGGCTTTGAAAATAAAAGGTGTCTCCAATATAATATTTATAACAGGTAAATTATATCTCTTCAGACAAGAGTAACAATTAATGGAAAGCATCTGTACCGTGTTTACCTTCATGAAGCGTTATTGTACTAAGTAGCACAGAACCTGAATACAAGAGAAAACTTGCCTTATTCTGGGGGGCACCCAGGAATCTCTTCACCATTCGCTCTAAGGAAACCGACAGCTCTGAGGGAAACTTGCCTCAGTTCGCCTCTACGCTCTCCTCCATCAGCAGGTATTACGGGCAAATGACCTCAACGGCGTAAGCCTTGTTCTAGCATTCAAACAAAAAACCAACCCGCAACGAAAACTTTCTCAGCTTGTGTTGGCGTGCTGTCCGTCACCACGGGCTGGCATGTCACAGCCGGACAGGCTTACGTGCCTGGGAGTTTCCACCATGCACAAAGCTGCTTTTCAGAAATGGGTTACTGGATAAAGATTTATTTCCAGTTTCTTCTCACGTTTTTTTTCTATTTCTGTTTATCCTGCTATGAAAAGCGCAACTCCTCCCATCAATTCCTGACACCCCCCCATAGCGTATAAATTGGTTTCCCCTAGTTCCTTTTGCCTGTGGCTTAACTCAGGGGAAGCTGGGTTCAATTCTGGATCTAAACCCAACTGTAGCCAAGAGAAGCCTTTCCATGTGCATGAACAGGTTTTAGCTCTGCACGGGGAAAACCTAGGTATGATGCTGCAGTGGAACACCTATGACCTTCAGCAGGCGTGGAAGCAGGGATCGTACCCAATTTAACTCTCTCTGAGGTTTGGGTTAACTCAAAGCCTTATATCAGGATGGAAACTACACAAAGAGGAGGTGTCAGACTCCTGGGTGACACGGCCAGAAGTCTTGTGGCTGATACCTGGAGAGTTCAGAATCATTGCAGCCAGCTACCTTGGGAAACAATAAATTCACCGATTTTGCTAGCTCGGGGAAATTCTGTGAAACTTTACCTTGCCTCTCAGTGACAAAACCATAAAGCATCTGCAGTGGCATGCGCTGCGACTGAATGCCTGTTGTCCTCACAGACGGCATTCTGCACGCGTAACTGGGATTACTGCACGCAAAAAGAATGAGGGAGGGTAAGAAATAGAAAAAAAGCATCTTAGAAGTTACTTATGTTTAATGCTTAAAAGTCTGAATGCACAAACAATAATCTACCATTATAGAAGTACTGGTGGTCAATACAATGCATTAGAACTATGTACAATGACACAGTTTAGTATCAAAATCTTTCTACAATGTAGAGTATTACGAAACTGTTAATGACATCAAACACTAAGCACTTAAGACACCATTTTTTGCTACCACATTTGGAACTTCAATGAACAGTCCATTTTAACTTGCAGCATCAATCCATTTCTAGTATGAAATTAAGTAATTTTCTACTTATACAGTAAGATTTATCTACACGGGTCTTTTGATTTTGATCCATAGCAGCAAAGGCACTGTACATCAGCAGATCCACAGACTTAAAGATTTTTTTTTAAAGCATTCAAAAAAAAAAAGAAGTCACAGATCATAGTTTAACAGCAACAACAACAACATAAAAAGATAACACGTTGTCTCTGGCACAATGGCTCAGTCTGCGTCCGTTTTAGGGACATCCAATCAAGACTTGGATTGAACTGCTGGCGAACAAAGCAAGTCCTTATCCCAATGAGAATCCATTCCTTTTTGTATGTCGGAATGAGTACTCTTGTAAATCCTACCTTGGAGGTCATTGCTTTTGTAGTTTGTATATTGGTAGGCATCCATTCTTATTTCAGTGCAGTTTCCAAAGAACATATCAAATATTTTTCATAATCTCTTGTAATTGAAAAATTGCCCAAAGACACATATCCCCATTTTCAAGGAAACATTGCAAAAGTTTCCAGAAGTAACAAAGGTGATTCTTTGAGGCAACTTATTGTACTCTCTACAATATAACAAAGAGAGGTGTTTATATTAAAAAACCTAGCTTGACACCAAAATGCTTTATGTTTATCAACAGGAAAGCATTGAGAACAAATCTGTACACAAGATGCTATATTAACATTGCAAATATATAAATTAGCACATTCTTACTTAAAGTGAATTTAATTTAGATGTGAACTGAATTTGCCATTCATCACAGGCATGTAGATTACTGGCTACAGTTTGCAATTTCCTAATGTTTCCAAGACTGTCTAAAATAGTTAAGATACAGCATCTTCCCACCAAATAATTATACTGTAATAACACTTAGAGGTCTCATCCAAGAACAGGACTAAAAAATATAACAAAGTTTATTTTTTTTAAATAGAAACTACAAGTCTATTTAGTGTAACTTTTAGCTATCTCCTGAACATCCTTCTCCATGATCCCCAATTAATCCACCTGCAGAAACACAAAAGTATACAATGCGCTTTTCAAACTAAAGCCGGGCCAGACAGCTTTATTTAGTCAGTTCATTGTTAGAAAGCCTTCTTTAAACAAAATAAATACATTACAGCTATAATACATAATTAAAGAGTCAAGTTCACTGTTAGGTATGCTTATCTGTTC
This sequence comes from Hypotaenidia okinawae, assembly GCA_027925045.1. Taxonomy (NCBI): domain Eukaryota; kingdom Metazoa; phylum Chordata; class Aves; order Gruiformes; family Rallidae; genus Hypotaenidia; species Hypotaenidia okinawae. Next base: position 47,200,557 of record BSDF01000005.1, on the reverse strand, counting down.
CTCTTCCAAGTGGATAACTGACAATTTGGTATCACAAGTTCTTAATGAGCATTCACAAATCAACAGCAAGTTAAGAAGGTAAAAATAAATTCCACAGCTGAGATGAGCATTTATGTTCTCAGTTTAGAAAGAAAGAAAAAAAAAAAAGGAAAAAAAAGAAAAGAAAAGAAAAAGAAAGGAATATACAGCAAAGTGCTAGGAGAAGGAGTTCTGTCTGCATTCAGATTTGTCTCTAATAAATAACTTCATAGACTGTAGCTTTCTTGTCCCCAGAGCCAGTGACAATGTATTTGTCATCCACAGAGATATCACAGCTAAGCACAGATGAGGATTCTTTGGACTGCAAGAAAAAAAGGAAAAAAAAAGAAAAGAGAAAATTACGTCTTTCCAACCCTTCAATCTAGAATGACTCGAAGATTAATTAGAAGAGTTTACTGAAATATACCGAAAGATCATTTGAAGTATCAGTACTGTAGTGACAGCTTTGGTTACTAGAGTGTTTCTCCAAACTTACTCCACCCAAAGCACTATGGCAACAAAACCAGAAGCAGAAAGGGAAGTGAATGCTACGGGCCTAGAGATAACCTATCAAACAAAAAGCAGCAGTCTTTTCTATACAAAGTACAAGCAATGAGCACTTATTAATATTTTATTCCTTGGTTTTCACATAAAAATGGATGAAAAAACATGTTATTTTTCTTCTTTTCTCCCTTTTTTGTTGTAAACCAGAAATCCATATAGAGAAGCCCTACCCAGCGACAGGTATGAAACAAAGAGACTCTTCAGAAGCAACTCTATCTCCTTTCCTGTATTTCCACATCACAGACAACTGCAGCCTCCCAGAAAGGAATTTACATTATCAGGGACGATGCAAATATGAAAAACCTGTGGTGGAACAGGATGCAAAGCAGCATAAAGGAGATGAATGGTAGACAAGATACACCAGGATGCAGTAGCTCTGAGCCTCCCAGCTATTCCGACTTCTCTGAGATGATGTATACATTCCACACACTGTTTTGGTGTCTGTTTACACAACATTTGTCCACATTCTTTTTCTGCCTGTCACTGCCAGAGCTAAGCACTTCCCAATCACGCGATAGCTTTGCCAAGAAACCTTTGCTGCACTGCACAGGAAGTTCCCTTCTCCACTCCTTATTAAGAAAGTTTCACAGGGGTTTTAACATCACCTTTAAGGTAGATATGTTCTTGATTTGGGCTTTCAGGTGAGACCTGACCATTTAATCCAGAACAACAGTTAGATTAATTAAAAAATTCCCAGCCTAGAGGTACCTGGAGGTGAAAGGGGAGAGGGCATGCCAAAAAAATCCCACTTTTCTTAAATGGCCCTGAGGTGTCACTGAAACTGGGCACTGAGGGTTTGAAGACTACAACTCCTCCATAATGATACAGCCTTCAGGTCAGCCCACAAAATACACATGTTGAATAGGACTTTCACTGTTTTGGCTACGTTTTGCACCTTCACCTAACAACATGACTCAGATAGTGTATTACAGCAATATGCACAAGAAGGTGAGAAAGAAGGGTATTAAAAACAATTTAGGATTAAAGAGTTACTTTATTCTAAGAGCTAAATCTCTCAGATGTTAGAAAGGCCAAAAGCATGTATCTCTTTAATTACTGACAAAGTCTTAAATAAACATAGCAATTAGCCAAGAATTTCCATTTAAGAACTCCTTAAGCTAATGACAGACCCTGAGATGTGCAGCTCTACTGCACTGTAATGTATGTGGAAAACAGCTTTTAAGAGATTATTACCTGGAATATACTGGCTCCATAAGGTGTTCTCCAGGCATTAAGAAGATTATCTTTTCCAGTGCTTACAAACCATTTGCCTGCAACAGATTGTTTAAATATTATTGTTGCATTTTCCTGCCAAGGACTGCACCCAAAAAACAGATTAATGATAAGAACAATGCATTCATACATTAATGGAAAACAGAATAGTCACATTTTCATCAGGTTGCACTATGCTGTTTGATCACAGCATAAGCAGTCCACACAAAAAAGCAGCAATATAGAATTTTAAAACTGATTTTAATACTTAAAGGTAAGATCTAATTTTTAACTGTACCCCTCATTTCATTTAAAGGTAATCTTGCACGAATTTCTCAGGAGGGAAAACACTGGCACAGAAAGATTTGCTTACCACAGTGAGCAAATTTGAGTGACAACACACAGCTCTCATGAAGATGCAGCTGGTACTTGTCCGGCTTAGTAACATGCAGCACCTCAACATTGCTGTTCTCCATTCCTACTGCCAGCCACTCACCCGTTGGACAGTAGCCCAGTGAGAAGATCTGGAATTAGCACAGCACATGTCTCAATCAGTAAAGGAACGAGTTTGAGATATTCAAACCTGACTCTTGCCACGTTGTTAATGCTACACAAGAACACATTTTGGTCATCTGAAGTTTTAAAAACATGATGATTCAATTACTATAGTGATCAAGACAAATTTGTAAACAAAGCTCAATTAAAACTGTAATAGTAAAGCACTGAGTCAAGCTATAAAAGTTAATGTCCTAGCTTATCTGACAGCATTTAAAAATATTTTCCTAAAATATTTTTGAACAAGAATCTACAGAAATGGGAACAGACTGCACACAGGAATACTTTAATTTGGCAATTCTTTTATAAAAAGGGTTCTCCAACTGCTTTCAAGGGAGAAGTATTAATCCATCAAATTGTCATAATCCAGAAAGATGTTTAGGTGCTACATTAAAAAAAAAAAAAAGGAAAAAAAGAAAAAAAAAAAGAAAAAAAAGAAGAAAAAAAAGAAGAAAAAAAGAAAGAAGGTGAGACTCAGTGAAAAGTTCTTTGGAGTCCCTTTGAGACTGCTTTTTTTACTATTAAAAAACCCCAAAACGGAAAAGTGCTTGTTCCAGAAAACCCCTTTTCTTAACCTGCCAAACTTTTGAGATCGAACCTGTGATGTGAAATCATGTTGCTGTAGCTGTCTCCCTTCTCTGAGATCCCAGGATCTCACTGTATTGTCCAAGCCTCCTGTCCATAGTTTGGTGCCATCATTAGAAATGTCAATACAGCTCGCTCCGTCTGTGTGGCCCTGGAATTGCCTGAAAGTATTGGAAGAAGATACGCATGTTCTCACACTTGAAAGAGTTGGTCCCAAGCACATAGACAAAATACCTCCTTTTTATTTCAGCGCCTGACATGCAGCCATCACAGAGAACAGAAACATGGGTTCCAACAGCAATCTGAGATCAACAGAAGCTCTGAGACAACTAGGTGAACTTTGTGACAAACTGATGAAGCCATCAGTCCAGACATCCAAGTGCCAATCTGACTTCAAAAAGCACGCTTTATGAGTCACATAGTCTGGGGATCTTTGCTGCTGACTGTGTGATGCCCACTACTCAACTGAAAATACCCTCCTCCCTCTGAAAAAATAAAGCATGATCATTAAAATTCATGTAGTTTAAGAAGAACCTGCAGGTCAGCAACGATTTTAGAAAACAAAGAGCAGTCTAAATGGTAACATGAGGGAGTAAAAGGCTGTCTTTACATGCAAAACTGAAATATTACACATAATGACACACACAGAGTACAGTGCACAGAGAAGCTCTGTATGATTGGTTGAGCAGCAACCCATACTCCTAAGAAGCTAAGTTTGCAATGCAGTAATTTACACACATCTTTACCCAAGACGTATTTGCTAGAGCACTGATTAAAGAGATTGGAGTTTGAGCACAGTGTATTGCATGGAAACAAAGAAAACCATCTGTTCAAAGAACCTACAGCAATGTCAACACAAGCTGATCTTAAGAAATTACAATTATTGGGGCTGCTCAACAGGCCTGGAATTCTGAAATTCTCAAAACCTATAAACAATCATACAGACTTTTTTTGAGGTATTACCACGGCTATCACCTAGCAATGAAATATTGGAAGCAGCCATGCAGACACCACAGAGAAAACAGCATATGTACGCAGAAGAGCACGTAAGGCCTCATCTGATTAATTCTTCACAACCTGATGAGCCTACCTTACTAAAGTCTGGTTATGCAGATCCCAAACTGCGATGTTCCCATCACTACAGCAAGAGAAGCAGACCTTGGAATCAGGGCTGATAGCTAGGGCATAGCAAGCCGGAGCAGAAGATGTCAGCTCTGCTTTGATGCGAGGAGTTGGAGCTGCCAGGTCCCAAATGGATAATGTGCTGGCTTCCCCACCAACAATCAGGGTGCGGCCGTCGGGGAGCAATCTGCAGGAACGGATGTAGTTATCTCTGTTCTGTGGAGACAGAAGCCATCAAGAGATTACTCATGAGGAAAGGAAAACAGCATTAACATGAGAGCAGAAATCCATAAAAGTATTGTATTCCCTCCTGGTTTTAATGAGCCATTTATACTTATGACAATGATAAAGTGTATTAATGCCAGAAAATTACATGACATTAGGGAAGTACTTAAACTTGATCTACAAAATTCAGTAGTGAGAGATATTTAATCTTAATTAGCATCAAAACGCGAAGACCTGAACCCAGCCCAAAACAATTCAAGATAGCTGTATTCGACAGCTTGTGTAGAAAGTTACATTTTCATACTCTGTTTATTTCAGCACATTAACCTCTCGGCATGGGAGAGTAACAAATTCCCTGCACACTCCCCCCTCTGTTCCAGTGAGACTTGCTGCCACCATCTAGAAGATGTCAGAGGAAAATATTTGGGCAATTTTCTTCATTTGTGTAGCAACTTGTGTAGCAATTCATTATATGTCTACATGTGCTGCACAGTTCTCATTTTACTGCCTCTGTAACAAGAAGCAACATTTTACCAAGAACTGGTAAATGACACTAGAAAAGCTGCTAACAATGGTTCATCTTGTTAGCACATTCAGATAATTTGTGAATAACACTCAGGGGTATTTTTAATTGTCACATTAAGACAGGGCAATGCATTCACACACATACGCAGACATAAAGTAAGTGACACAATCTTCAAATATTCTCAGAGAATACAGCTGCAAGACAACAATTTTTAGCATGATAGCATATCAAGCTTTAAGATTGTCAACAAATGTCACAGTTTATAAACAATATTTGCTCTACTGTCTTTGATCTTTCTCCCTTCCAATACAATTTTGGGATATTAAAGATTTTTTGCCTTATTAGGGGGAAAAAAAGTACTACCAAGTACAAATAAGTACAACCAGGAAAATACTTCCAACTCAACTCTAAAAGAAACAACAAAACTGCAAATGAAATATCAAGCTTTGATACCAAAGACAGTACTCAAATAGCCACTGTTTTTTGTACCTTAATGTTATCATTTCAATCTTAACACAACCTGTTATCTTCTTCTAATATCCTGTGCCCCTGTTCACATACCAGACAGTCCAGCTGAGAGACAGGGCTCTTGTTGCCAGGGTGGCTGATGTCCCAGACTTTGACGCACCCCTTTCCACCCGTGTACACGTGTCTCGTGGGGTTGCTGATGGTTACTGCACACACAACCTCCCCGTGGTTCAGGGTGTTGATCTGCCGGGCATGGCGGGGGATTCCTGGACCGATGAGGGCATCAGGAGGGAAAGGAACTGGCTGCATCTGACCATCTGCACTTACATGAAATGAATATGCTCTGAGGGGGAAAAAAAAAAATGGGGGGGCGATTTAAGAAGTTTTTCTACAAGCCTATTAAAGAAAACAGAATTAACAGTGTCCTTCCACTGTGGGCATTCAGGTTGTGCCATCAGCTCTTTACGATGTGAAGAAGAAATTATTTATTAATCTATAGCATGGCCCTCACAGCATAAACTTAGGTACTCTTAACATGGAAAGGGAAGCACCATCCACTGAAGAAATGAGCTTTTACAACTCATGTAATAATAACTGCTGGCATGAGTGAGGATACAGGACGCTGACCTTGGGGCACAGGGGGTCCACCACATGCAGAGAAGGGAAGGAAGGTATGTCAGGGCCCCCTGGAAAACAGAAGCAGTTGGCTGGCTGCTGCAGAGCACAGTGGGTAGCTGAACGCCTGGGGACACACACCATGTATTTGGTTGCTCCCATATAGACCAATGTGCAAATCTCAGCCTGACTGCTGACAAGCTGCCCCAAATGCACCAGGGGTCCCATGCCCACCCCTCAAGTTAAACAAAAGGAACAGTTCCTGACACATGACATGACAAACCAACAAAAATGCACTGGAATTTTTTTCCCTCTTTTTGGCTTGCTTTTTTCCTTTTTTTTTTTTTTAACTCCCTCCCTTTTTTTGTGTGGACCTGACACAACAACTAGAAATTCCATTTTTTCTTGCCAGAATCAGGGCTCTCACTGAGAAAGAATGTGTTGTGTGACTGTCAGTTATGCCACCTGTGAATAACCTATCAACAGCTTCATCTCAAAATATTTTCCAGGGAGAACAGTTAGGTTGCAAAATTGTCTTGTTCGGAGATGCTACCTGACACATCGCATCTATTACAAGAGCACAAACTTTGTAAGAGGGTTCACATACACATACCGAGCTACAGTTAATGGAAAGCTTTAATTTCCTCAGGCCTTAAAAATCATCATAGTACTGATGACAAATCCACTGTCACAATGGTGGGATGAGAAGAGTTCACCAAAAAAAAAAACATTTTATGAGAATATTTAGGAAGATCACTTGCTTAATTGTTGCTTCAAAGTCACCGAAGAAGGCAGTCTTCAGGACTCAACTACTAAATTTAAGATTCACAGTGCATTAAAACTAGAACAATAATTTTTAGTGGGACAAAATGGCAATTGCATTTTCACCTTTCTGCCCTATTCCCAGAGCTTTACACACTCCTCTCATCCTGCACTCTGTTTCTTGTTCTGGCAGGTCTGAGTGACAGATCGGATCATCACTCTTCATTTTTTGACATTAAACACATTCAGAAACGGGTAGGACAGGTTTCTGTGGTTGTCAGGAGCAGCAAACTGCCAGTACAAGTAGAATTAGGGTTTGATTATCACTGCAGAAATTGGACATACCTTCTTTGTTATCACCCCTAAATTCCTGTTTGCTGCAGTCAGGTACTGAAAAAAGCATCTGAAATCTCTAACAAAACAAGTGCAACTTCATTATCGTCTCTTCTGACTTCTGTATGCAGTCACTCTCTGCAGAGTGAGGAGAGCACTGAGTGCAAGATACTTTTATCAACCAAAGTGATTTTTAGCAGGCTTGCAACATAAGCGGGGAACACATGTAACAATTACAGAAACAGCACTTAGCTCTGCAGTGTTCGGTGACTACATTATTCTCACTCTATCCCTTACTCCACAGCAGCATGTGTGATTAAACTGTTGCTTTGCTGTTTAGTTTTGTGGTGCTTGAGTGTCTTTGGGTTTTTTTCTTCCACCACTCTGAGAACTAACACTGCATGTTGCTTACTTGAAGTACTCTAAATATCTTACAACTACCTGACACTATAAACACCTGGTGAGCACTTCTTTCTTCTTTTCACACTAGCTACCTTCTTCTATTTATACATCGCACAACCCTCAGCATTTTGATGTATCTCCAAAGTAAAAAGAGAGTTATTAGGGTCCAGATCACTAATGTCCCACAGGCTGCCAGCTCCATTTCAACAGACACTCAACAGTGCAGAGCATTTATACAACTTTCGCTCCGAGGAAAAAGGAAGAGTAAATGAGAAAGCAACAATCCTGAATGATAGCTGTGAAAAGCACTGCACTTAAGATGAAGAAAAATCAATATAATCATACTAAAACAACCACAGTTTTCAATGGGTTTGGGCCCTACAGCAGACAAACGATGGTTACATTTAAATGTTTAGAACAGTCATCAATATATCAACAACAGTCAAAAACCTTGAGATGCACGACAATTGAACCTGTTTGATTTCAGTTTGCCTCATATTCTATTCCCTCATCACCTCTAACACAAGTGAGATGTAACCTCTAACACAGAGAGGTCTCTATAGGTATTGCCATTTCTCAGACCACAGCAAGAAAAGCCTGGTAGAACCACTCATCCTTTCTTCCAGGTGACCAGCTCCATCAAGGATGAACTTGCAACCAGTGAACATTTGAACGTTAACGTAAAGCCATTTCTAAGTGTTGCTGCACGTTGTAGGACAAAGATCTGTGCCCCACAGAATTTTTAATGCAAGCAGTTGGTCCAGAAGCCACTGCACACCAATTTCCAAACTTGCCTTATGCAATCGTATGACTATCAGAAGAGTCACCATGAGGCAGTAAACCAGTGTGTGAGGTCTGAGATGGGCATGGTTTATGATACACAGGACACAGACAGAAGAGGAGTTACAGGCACTAGCACTGATTGCTTGTTACCATATTTCATGTTATTAATCCTCCACGTCCACAAGATCACTGGCAGGTAAGCATATGCATTTACTCGCATGCAAGTGTGTGACTAACCCCAAACACTCCTATGCAAACACATTCATGTATGCAAGAATGAGAGAAGAATGAACAAACATCCCCTGCCCTTCAAACTCTTCAGCATTAACTGGTCAGAGTTTCCTGTAAGTGTCACACAAGAAGTGGAACTGGAGGACCCTTACATAAAGTCTGGATCAATATGGTTTGCATCGCTGTTTCTTTCCCCTCTCTAACTCAAGAGGGATGTGAGCACAGAGTTCTTCATATCTGTGTAATTCCTTTTCTCAGACTCACAATAAGCAAAGCCTGGTAGCACAGGTCACCTTTTACGGTCAGTTCCATCAAGGATGAATTTGAACATTACTATACAATAATTCTTTCCAGTATTTTCAATCAAACAAAACATTTCAGTGTTCCTTTCTCTGCACACAGCTGTTCATAGCAACTGATAAGTTTGCAGGTAATTGCAAGGCTTCTGTGAACAAAGAAATCATTTTTTTAAAACTGAGAAGGAGAGTACAGTGAAGATGGAAAGCCAAGATCCCATTCTAGGTTTCATTTCCATGTAAGACCAACCAGTCAAATTCAGCCTGTAATGCCTCAAAGTTCAGCTCCTTTTTTTCCATTTATTTCTGTCTCTTTTACTCTGTATCACCAGTCCTTGTCAGCTGCTATTAGTCTTCAAAACAAATTTACAAATGCAATGTTAAGATTAAACAGTGGTTTTCATGCCCTTGCTAAACAGCTATATTTATTTCTATTCACACAATAGTTTTCAATAGCTAAGGGGAATTCCAACTGGCAAGGGAACACAACCTCAACAGAAGACTGACTTTTAAAGTTGAATGTTTTATACTCACGGTTTTCCTCCTGGGATGCCTGTGAGGTTGGGAGGGATGCCTGGGACTCGCATATGATGATGTGGATCAAACCCAACCTACAGTTTTCCCCAGGTAAAAGAAAAAGGTGTATTAACGATGGAATTAGGCAAAGAAGTAATTCATGTTCTCCACAGCACACTCCCCAAATTACAAAGAGACTGAACTAGATTTAACTTCATTGATCTTACAGTTAATATGAACTGCTCCCAACACAGAATGCACTGGCAGCGAACACTTACCACTGGAGATCTCCCGTAAGCTGCCGCTGCTGCTGCTGCTGCAGCTGCCGCACTCATTTGAGGGGAAATATTGTGTAGACCGGCATAGGCAGCTCCAGGGCTGGTCAGCTCCCCATTCATACCAGCATGGGGCACGATGCCAAATGGAGTAGGGTAAGGACACGGCACTGCCATAGGTGTCCTTAAGCCTGAAGCTATTGAGTGAAAAAGAACGGAGAAGTCACATGTCCAGCCCAGAACCATCAGGTGTAATATGGGTTTATGTATGTGTATATATATATATATGTATGTATATATACACAGATACACACACACACACACACACACACACACACACTGCCTCATTACTGTAAATTTAAGGGGAGCCTTGTTAGGGACAAATGATCACTGTTTCACACCACTGAAATACATGGACACTAACCTAGCGGGTCCACACCTGGGGGTTTGCCAGGCACTGGCCTCAGTCCGGGAGTGGAGTTGCTGCCTGGAGTTGGGGCATCAGTCCGTGGAGTTGGGGTATTTGATTTAGACACAGGAGTGGTAGATTTCTCATTCTAATCACCAGGGAAAAAAAAAAAAAAAAAAGGAAGACAGTTTATTAGTTATTTTACCTTTTATCAAGTGGTTGGAAAGAGAGTCAGCAACAACAACCAGAGTGTGTGGGGTTACTGGTATTTAGCTTTTGGGTTTCCACAGTTCCTGGCAGTGAAGAGAAGCTGCAGAGACACTGAAAAAAGACAGACTGGCTTCGGGAATTAACTACAACCTTCACAGCTTTCCTTGTTGGGGCCATCCGTATGATTCAGAATGAGGTCAATGACTGAAAATCATTGCCATCTGACAATTACATTAACAACGTATATGAAATCTGTTGGTGGTCTCACTCTACTCATGGAGGACTTGCTCCCATTACAATTACGAGTTTCTGTGAGAGGCTGCTGCTGGGTGGACAAGAAAAAGAGAAAAAACCACCACTACTGACCAACAACTCATGCCCAAACGAGGTACTGGAAACACAGGACAGAGACAGTGATGGGTATGAAGTCAGGAACTGTGCTGTGCTTTTCTTGTGACAAGCTTGTTCATCAGACCAGCCACTGACTCCTGGGCCTGAACCTGTCATTCCATCACCTTTCCTGAGCACTACATTCACTTCAAGCTCTCTTCTTATTTATTTTATTTCTTTAAATAATCGCGTACCCTGACCTGTGAAGAACTGAGAAGGGAGTACTGTGCAGCTCAGGAAGGTGATTAACTGTGGTCACAAACAGGAAAGGAAAGAACATCTCCCAACTTGCAGGCAGCTCTTTTTTCTGCATTGTGATTTGCGATGCAAGTCAAGGAAGGCTCTTGTAAATGACAGATTACTTTTTAGATAGAAAATAAAAATTATTGTTGTTGTATATGGCCTGGTAGTTCAAACAAAGCTAACAACCAAATCACATCCAAGCAGGGAACTGAATTTGCTGTAAAGCACAGCACAGGAAAACAGCTCAAGGAACCCCTGTGTACTTTTATTTATTCTCAGAATGACAGTTTTTCATATGGGGGAGGAGGAAAACATCTCTCGGCACAGCACATCTATCATCTACCCACACCACAAGTGAAAATAACCTCTTCCTATCCCCAAAAAAAAGGCTGTGGACTTTCTCCTTACTATTATATTGAATTTCCTTGAAGAGATAAATTAAACAAATTTTAAACTGATACTTCATAGCGCTTTACTGATAGCTGTGGAAATCCAAATTACATCCAGACAGAAATCCAGTAAGCCTGTGTTTCAGCATATAATCACGGGTCAGGAGCATTCTGAAGCACTTACAAGGCTAAGTTCTTTGGATTTGGAGGAAGGAGTACTGCTGGAGGATGCAATAGATGCCGGACTAATTGGTGCATCTTTCTTCAGCAGTCGAGTCTTGTCCAAGCCATTCTCTCGTGGAGAGTGTGCTGGGCTCCCCCGAGGAGAGGAAGGATCCTAAACATGAGCAACGTGGTTTAGTTTAAAAACTTCACACTAGCCACTAAGGCTTGTCTTGAGCAATTTTCGCTTTGGAATGAAGATCTGTCCTGAAAAGTGACATCTTCCTTCAGTTCTTAATTGATTTAGCTGATAAAATGGTAAAATCAAGATGGGTAATGAAAGAAAACCTTTTTTTTTTAAAGAAAGTTTTAAAATTTGATGCCATTGACCAGGAAAAAAATATTTAAAATCTCTGAATATTAAAATAGGCAAGTAGATCTTATTTTTCAGGTAACAGATTGAAACGGTTTGAACCTGGTAAAGTTCACAAATGAAGTCATGGCCAGAGTGAACAGAAAACAGACATCATTACAAACTGCATCCTATTTGCTGTGCAGGACTGGCTTCAAATATCTCAAGCAGACTTTAGGTTCATACAAGAAACAAAAAGGTGCTTTGTAGGCTTATGTGTTACAGATCTGATTTGCATTCTAAAGAAAGACAATCTGACTGGGTTCCCTCAGGCATTTCAAGCTCCTTTACAAAGATGAAGGATGTTATCTTATTCATATACCCAACAAGCACAGACACCACTGAAGACACCCCCACCACAACAATATACATAAACCACCATTGTGTTTACCTCATTGGAAACATCAACCACCAAGTTGTCATCGCTCTTTTCACCATCGCTGTCCTGCAATGACAAATCACAATGTGTCAAAAACCATTTATTTAATATTCCAATGTCTCTTAAGTACTACGAAAAAAACCCAAACTGATTAAATTGAAGGCTGTTCATAACCATGCAACAAAGCACATACTTCAACCAAGATTTATGAGGTAATACAATTATAATATTTACATCAACTACAGGGATTCTGCTTAACAGGTCACCAGAGGTGAAACATTCTTCCTAGTTTTCACATTCATGAACAAGGATACAGGATGAAGATCCTCGTACAGAGTTGCACTGCACTGAGAAGCGGAGCCAAGCTAGAGTCCAGATCTGCTAAGTCCCAGCCTAATTAATCCTCAGTCCTCTCCTCACACACCTTCCAGTGCTGTCTATTTATACTGTTAAAAACACTATCAAACCTACACAGCAAAGCCTTCCATGCAGCACATGTTAGATGCAGGCATAAGAACCTGTTAAAAATTTGACTCTCAATTTTAAAATTAGTTGCACAGCAGGAATCAGGTGAAATTACAGAGAAAGACTTAAGTTCAACAATGCACCGTGTAGACAATTTACTCACGTAACGAGCAGCTATTTCCTTCTCTTCTGTTTTTTGTTTTTTACTATCTGAAGAATAATCTGTTGAATTTCTGTGCTTTTCTGCTGTTCGGAAACTGGCTGAGGGAGATACAGAAGAGCTCTGCAGTCAAAAAAGAAGAAAACATCACCAGATGCTCATTCAAAACAGTAGTTCATTTGTCACTATCCCTCAATACAACATAACCTGGTAATATGGTTTTAACCCAATAATACGATTTGGAACTATTCTCATAGACAGCACTTATAGCTAACCAGCAAGTGCCTTGTATTAAAAGTGCACGAAGCATGGCAAGAGACAGATAAAGGCAATCGGCCAACGGATCATAGTTGCTATCTGCAGCGTCAACAGTATGACTCTAAAGTTATGCTGTAGTTTTGCATGGCTGGGTCCTGGTGGAGAAGGCAGAGGCTGCAGGGGTGGCTTCTGCAAGAAGCAGCCAGAAGCTCTCTGCAGACCCCAGAGAGTAAGCACCAGCTGGCTCAATGATGGAGCTCCTGCTGACCAAGGCCGAGCCCATCAGCCATGGTCACAGCACCTCTGGGAATCACCTTTAGAGGAAAACAACACCAGAGAAGGGAGTGAGAAGATGTAAGGAACTGTGCAGTCACCAAGGTCAGTGAAGGGGTGGGGGGAGGTGCTCCAGGTGCCAGATAGAGATTCCCCTGCAGCCTGTGGAGAAACCCATGGTGGAGCAGGTTGTCCCCCTGCAGCCCATGGATGATGACGGGGAGCAGAGATCCCATCTACAGTCTGTGGAGGACCCAATGCTGGAGAGTGTGGAAACACCTGAAGGATGCTGTGACCCCATGGGAAGCCTGCACTGGAGCAAGCTCCTGTCAGGACCTGCAGCCTGTGGAGAGAGGGGCGCCTGGCAAGGCAGGTTTGCTGGGGGATGTGGGGGACCAGGCTGGAGCAGTCTGGGCCTGAGAGACATGCTATGATTTATGACTGCACCCCATAGAAGTGACACACACTGGGGCAGCTGGTGAAGAGCTGAAGCCTTGTGGGAAAGGACTCATGTTGGAGAATTTCATGGAGGACTGTCTCCTGTGGGTGGGATCCCATGCTGGAGCAGGAGAAGGGTGTGAGGAATGCCCACCCCAGCTAAGAAGGAAAACAACTTGAGTGGAACTGTTCAAAACCCCCATTCCACGTCACCATGTGTGTATTGCTATGGGAGGGAAGAAGGGAGCAAAATCATGAATCTCATTACCCGACTCTGGTGTCACTGGGAGTGCAGTGCAGTGTCATCAATTAGAGAGTTTTCTTCCCTTTATTCTGTGTTGAGTCTGTTTTGCCCATGATGATGATTGCAGAATGATCTCTCCCTGTCCTCATCTCAACTCCTGAGCCTCTCAATACATATTTTCTCCCCTGTCCAGCTGAAAAGGGGAGTGATAGAGGAACTTTGGTAGGCATCTATCCTTATGCCAGGGCCAATCCACCACGAACTACTTTGGACAATTTCATGAATACTATGCACTGGCCTGGTTTTAGCTTGTTTCCTCTAAACATATGCAGGCTTAAATCAATACTCCCAGAAGAGAGGGGTGGGTGCTTGCTTGTGTACATCAAGAATAACCAAGTGGCTGAAGGGAAGTCACACTTCAGAAAATATCTAAATGAAAATTTCTAGCAAAGAAAAAACCAAGCTTCTGAACAGTCATATAGCAAGAAAGAAAAGGGTGAAAACCACCTAAACCAATTTCATTTTGGCACATTTTATGATTACAGGCTATGCCTGCAGTAGACACAAACTCAAGGTAATGGCTCAGGAGTCTTTTGCCATTCTGCAGCCATCACTTAGTAACCATCATTAAAGAGCATGCATATGGGACAGGAGAGAAGGAAAGATACTATGTACTATCATCCAACAATCTTTACTCCTTTAAACAAGGCAGGAACGGCGACTGTATTTCCAAAACTTGGTGGAGCCTGTACCTACGAAAAAGGAAGTAATGAAAGATGCAAATTTCTCTCTAGGACTGACTTTAGCTGCAGCAGCAGCTTTTGGCCCTAGTTCAAGAAAGCATTTAAGCATGCGTTAAACTTTATCTCCCACTGAAGTCAACAGTTGAATGTACTTAAGTAAGGATGTGTTCAGGCATTTTGCAGAATTGGACCTGACAGCAATGAAGCTAAAAGTAATTCTCAGGTGAAACCCTGCTGACTGTTTCCAGCTCTCTTACATAAGGAGGTGGGAGGAACAGCAATCAAAGAAGTCCTTACTGCCAAATTTTAGATCCTCCCATTCATCCAGAAATGGCAGTTCTGGGATTTTCCTCCGCACACTATGGACAACACTGTTGTTTGGTTTGAGGGGTTTTAGTGTGCACCTCCTTCCTAGGTTTTTTTATAGCTACTACCAGGAATATCAACCAAGAAATTGTGCAACTTCTGTTCCATCACTATTACCAAATTTTTTTTTCTTCTCAACTTGTTACACCACAAACTTCTGGTAAGTATTAAGAACGCTTAACCACAGAAGTTAAGCTGTGGTTTTTGCCCAGGTCACATGAGACATTTCCTCCTGCTGAGACAGTCAGGTCCTCCTTTCCACTTCTCTAAAATTTCCAATTTTTGTCTACAGCAACTCAGATTAATGAGTGGTAGAACTTGCAAAAATCTTCCATCCTTTTGACTAGTAATTCTTCATTACCCTCCAAGTACACTGAGTGGAAATAAAAATGTTAAAACTAGTGCTGAACACAGTCTCTGTCTTTCCCATTTTCCTGCCTGCCTCTCCCTTCCTCCCTGACGGTATCAAAAAGGTAGGCAAGGATTTCCCACCCTGACCAAACACATCTCAAAATACTTTCACTGATTTAGCCTTAAAGCAAATCATTAATCAACTACTATAGTAAATGACACAAACTAACAATGTTATTTTTTGGACTGAAGAGACAACATATGTTAAGGCATTTGGAGAGAGTAGTGGCAGTAGGAACATAAGCTGCTACAATAAAGGCCAAGTAGAAATGCAACATTAAATGAACTGATGGCTTCAAAAATGTTATTTGTTTGCTGCAACGATAAAGCATAGTCTTTTGTAAAATATTTTAATAGTATGTTCCTATTACATTTATATTCATTTACAATTTGGGAGGCTGTAGCTTGAAATGTGAATTCAATTCATTATTTCTCAACTTCACCCTACACAAAGCAATTTGCTTTAAAACGAAGAAAAATAATCACCAGTAAACTACAAATTAGAGTGGTGTCTAAAGAATTAAACTACTGCACTTATTTAAATAGAAATATTTATTTTCATAAATTTGAACCCATATAGATTCATTTTTCACAATCTAGTTAGCTATGTGCTATAGATACCATTTTAATCTTTGATTTCACTGCTTAATAAAGTAATAAATTAAAGCTCCCTACTAGAATGATAAAGTAGCTAATTATCACTAGCATATAAAAGATGAGCACCGCAATGGAGCAATGCACACTGCTTAATGGGTTTATTGCTTCAAAGATGGATCAGACCTGATACCAATATGAAAAGACCTTGCTCTATGTAGTACCTCACCTCACATTAGCAGACTCCTCTATCGACAGCAGGCAGATTCTCATTTCCCAAACTGAAATATGGCAAGTGTACTAGGACCAACATTACTTTGCCTCAAAAGTCAATTAAAACAGAACAAATCTAAACAGCCTCACTTTTAACTGTCCTACTCCTTTACTTGCACGGAGCTAGTGATTCAACACCCTTGCCATACTAGCTTCTGTTCACTTAAACATGTAGAACACCTGCTACAAAAAGATCTCCGACTTCATGGGATCTCTGGTACTGGTGCTGATAGACCTAAATTTATCTCTTTACACTAGTAATAAGGATGCGTCATGTACAAAGCTATGATCTAGATCTTCCTATGGACCTAACAGTATTCTCAGTGTGCAGGAGACATTACTATACCACTACTGTTTGCAATAGTTTTTCAGCCTATGAACACTTGTAAGGACCTACCTTCAGCAAGAAATGCTGGGAGGTAACAATGTCCTCCTGGATTCTGCTGAATTTGGATTCCCACATATAACCCTGTACGCACCCACGCCTTGTTTCTTGCATGTGCAAGTCTACACACTACAAGAGAGGTCCCTGTATTTACCGACTTGTGCAAGAAAGTCTCCATCAAAGCACGCTCCTTAGTTGTCAGACCCTGCCTTGTTCCTTGATTAAAACACTGGTGTTCTCCTAACAGCTGCCTTTAAGAAGCTGGAGTAGGATAGCTACTTAGAGAAATTAAGTGATTCAGCATTGTGACTTGGCAGGCTGTAACTTAATGGGCTGGAGTCCTCATTTTACTAACTATTAAAATGTATAGAGAAATAAAGTCTTTTCACACTGCTGTTTTCTTCAATCAAATGCGTTAATCTACTAGAGAGTAGCGTTTTCCTAACCAACAGTGAGCTTGCTCACATGTAATAATTAGATCAGACATAGGAAAAAATACTCTTTGTTGAAAGTAGGTTATATTTAGTTTCTGATTTAGCGAAACGTACAGGTTTTTCACATTCTGCTTAGGTAGAACATCTTTATTCATGTTAAATACACCACAAAATGCTGACAAAAACCAAGTGAACACACACATTTACAGAAAGGCTGAGAACATCACCTTGTTCAGGTAATTTGCTTAAGAAGTGGAACGGCACATTTCTAGTGCTGGACCCACAGTATATTTTGCATTAGGCTGTGAAGCATGGCATGCTATTCTTCCATCTCTGTTTTGGGCAGTGAAGAACACAGCGCTTAGCAAGAAGATCTCCCACCAGTAGGACCACTCTGCTTTCCCTCCAGCATTGGCAGGGTGCTGCTGCTGGTGGAGTACCAGCGCCACAGAGGTGTTACATGAATGTGAAGTTAATAAACATGAAGAGGGCCACACAAGCCTCTTACACAGCTGTAAAATTCACACCAGAAAAAGAGCAAATATTGGTGTCTTCAGTGTCTATTTGGGATAACTCATACTTCAAATTGCTAGGAAAAGGAAAAAGAAGTTTACTGATTTATCCTCAACTTCCACTGAAAGTTACTTGCATTAACACAGATGACTCACACTGTAACATGACAGAAAATAAATCAATACAGTCAGATTGCACAGCCATCTAACTGCTCTCAAATCCTGCTTCCCAGCTCCCCATATGCTAACTCCTGCAGATGAAGACCTGGCCTAAGCAGACTATGTGATAATTAAATGAAATCAGTGTTAAAAGTAATGACTAGAGATGACAGGACGAAAAGCCCTCCCACATGATAAAGCTGGTAACTCTAAAGCATTCGTGAGTATGACCATTCCCCAGTGTACCCTTACTACTATGCCAAAATGATGTATTTGGAGTGTAATAATTAAAACAATAATTCCCAACAAAGTGGGAATTACGAGATAATTGACCATCCTGAAGTATTAAGCAAACTGCAGTAAAAGCCAAGGATGCTCAACGCTAAGGTCAATTACAGTATAATTATCTGAATGACATTATTGCTATTATAAAGTCTGCTGAAAGTATAAAAGAAACTATAAAAATGGATACAATATGCATTGCAGAGAAACGACCAGGCAGTATTGCCACTTGGTTGGCTGATGCCAATGTTATAGATGGATGTACCAGTGCAAGAGCTCAGCTCCCTATGAGAAGACCGTATGCTTAGATTAGTAAGTAAAAAAAAAAAACAGAAAGAAACTTCAACGCAAAAAAACATGCTGCAACTTCTGACACGCCAGGGATGAGATAGAGACCACTCTAGTGAGTAATGAGTGGTACAAGGTAGCAGAAGTCCCACAGGAGAGGTGATAGGACAGGGTGTAAGAATTACTCAAGAGAGTGAAGGGCAGTCTAGAGCAACCCACTGAGACCATGTCCCTGGGAAAAAAAGCCCTGTAACCAAGAGCTCTCATATAGCAAACCTTCTGCAAGACTCCTAACTATAAGGCAACACCCTCTCATCTGAAAAAACACATTAATTTACAAACACCCATAGGCACAGGTACCTTGCTTTTATTAAACTGAGGGAGACTGTGTGAAGTGCTGTGGGCTGTTCTACAGACAACATATGGAGTGCTGTGCTCCACACATGAGGTCACCCACACCTACACTGCTGCTATGGCTTTTTGTTGTTGTTACTACTATTGCTATAACTACATGCCAGTATCCACCTCCAGCCTCAGAGATTTTATGTTCTTTAATTTTCCAACATCCTCCCTTCTTTTGTCCTTAGTTAGGCAAGCATGTACTCCTTACCATGCTGTACCTTTCATGTGTATGCAGTGGGTCGTGATCAGGCTGACACAGATCAGGCTGACACAGCCCAGTGTGCACCTCTTCAGGAGTCGCTTGCCACAGGCGGGGGTGCCAGCAGCTGAGTATTGTTCCCACATATGTACTGCCGGTCATGGTGAACTTTTACAGTATTTTCCAACTTATTTCTCCACATATCTAAATTGAAACTGAACTTCCACTCAGCCATACCACAATAATTATTTTTTTTTTTCGGTGTCTCATTCCCTGCTTTTTCCCTGTAGCAGCATTTTCACATACCAAAGCCTCACTAATTGTTTGTGAAAAATGCCACTAACTAGCTAGGAAAAATACACAACAAAGCTGGTATCACATGACCCTGTCTGAGCTAACTGGATTGTGCTTAGTAATCAAGCGTATGATAATTATTTTTAATACAAACTATGATTAGAATGCAAACTTTGAAGTTTTATATAGCATTTTTACCCACTAATTAACTTCATTAATTGCAAAATTAATTAAGTTAATTAGTGGATAAGAGTGTCATAAAAAACTTCAAAGTCTAGATGTGCAGTGGTGCGGCAAGAGCAATGAGACAGTCATAAAGAAGTCCAGAAGAAAGAGTATGTTTCGAAACACAAGTGTTCTCAAAGTTTCTGTGAACAGAAGGATAGAAGTGTGCATACACTCCTGTGTGTTGTTTCTTTAAAAATATCCACGTGTGACACTGCAGTATTTACTCTAAGCTAATTAAAAGCATCGAAGTCTAGATGTTACGAAATGGGTGATAAAATGAACAATAAACCGTTACAGCTGTACATGTTAATTCCAGTCATGTATTTCAACATACACTTATCAATTTGCTGGAAAAGCTAAGCGGGCCACACAGCAGAAGTTGGAGATACCTAGCAATTTTGATGTCTAATCCTATCAGCATGTGCTGTTGTTTCTCCAGCCGCTCCTGGTGTAGAGCTGCACAGTGACGGCAAGAAAAGTAGGTGTTTAGAGCAATGGTGAGGTCTGCTGGCTAGCCTTTCGCAGATGGATTTTTGCAATAAATCCTTTAAAATACAGCTTCTCCAGTAATCACTGGCTGAGGGACATAACACACATAAGGCCTAATCACTACTGACACTGTGAGGGTCAAAGGATGGCGAGAAGAACCAATGCAGCTTAAGTACAAGCAGTGAAGCAGCAGAGCAACACAGCTGTGAGGCAAAAAGGAAAGACAGGTTTAGGTTAAAGTATATCTTAGCGCAGGCACATGAAGGTAGTGAAATCAAGGAGTGTGGTAAGAATAACAAGAACCCTTTGGTAAGCAAGACAGTTTGAACAAAGGACCTCATTTCAGCAGGGAACAAAAGAAAAAGAAACAGATGGGAAGGAAAAGGAGTTAAACACTTCTGATAGGTTTACAGAAGCTTCAAAGTTCACAGATTACATTTACCATCAAGTCTGCTCTCGTCCACATCTGCCAACTCGTAAATATTGAATTTAATTGATGGTAACACAACCCAGGCATCGTCAAACGTCTTTCCCTTTAATCCACAGGGCAATTCACCTGATCCGTTCTCCATTGACAGCGCTCCCTCCCCACCCCCACCCCGCACTTAAATCACCTCCCCTTTGAATAGACCCCAAACTAAGACCATATGCTTCAGCAGGCAGCAGAGCAGGTAATTCAGATGGAGGCAAAAGATTTGCGGGAAGGTGTTAAAGCACAAATTATGACTGGTATAGGCAGTACAGCGGGTGAGCCTCAGGGCATACGCAGGCTGCAAAGGAGTTCTGTCCCTAACTACACCAGAAAAGATACCTGCTCCAACTGCATAAGCGTGCAAATGCTACCAGAGAGAGAAAACCACACAGCTGGCGTTTTAGAGAATAAATGCCAAAATCTGGGACAAACCTGCATGCCAGTCATCTCAGCATGCAAATCCCTAAATGTTACTTCAACCAAAACCGGACATGCTGAAACAGAGGGTGAAAGGCCACTGAGTTACACAGAGCGATTCAGAAGGACTGAGGGCAAATACAATAATCTCTGGAAATCTGAGGAACACAGCAGTGCCAAGGAAACACAGAACTGCAGTTCTCCCACTCCTCAAATATTTATTTGGGGTTCCAATTACTGATCTTTCATGCTATTTCCTTCAGCAGAGACCTGAAACAGTTTAGTGGCTCTAGCAAAACAGAAACACGGAGGAGAGTACTGGGAGTTGGTGAGAGAGGAGCAAGGGAGAGCACGCAATCACAGGGTAAGAGAAAAAGCTCAACCAGCTGAAGCATTCAATGCAACAATTTAATTGTGGGCTCACCACCATGAAAAGGAGAGAGCAGGATAACCACCAGCCTGCAGTTAAGGGTTTTGATTCAGCACCGTGCCACGATGCAAGGGAAAGCAGCAGCGCTCCATGAGCGTTCTTCAAAAGCCGATGACAGACAAGCACAGAAAATTCCCAGCATACAACATATCTCCAGAATATTAACACTAATTACATTTTCATAACGACTGAATTTAAACAGAACACGCAAGTTAATCGTTAAGTTTTTAGAATAGGAAGAAAACGCTAAAGAGGGAATATTTTATGACATTAAAGCCATTAAAGGCCTGTGTCAGTATGCTTTACACTTTGTTAAGAAATATCTGCAAGAATCATGAAATCCCTCTGAAGAATAACCAGCTTTTGCTCAGAGCCCTCTTTTCAGACCGTGCACCACAGTAAAACTGTTACCCTTTCACTTTTCACAGTGATTAAAATGGACTGTGCGGCACTGAGCCAAGCTGAACGCAAACACTTTCCTGCAGCGGCTCAAGCCACAGGGGTTATAAAAATCTCGTCAGTACCAGCAACAGAGGTTAGGAGGTAAAAAATACACACACCTACACCCCCCAGATTTTTCATGTTGAAGTAGTAATGATCAGGCTTTAAGCATTGCCTTCTCCAGGGATTGCTAAGTGGATTCAGTTTTCAAGTGACAGGTCCTAACAACTTACTCCTGGGATTTATGTTTCCTATCTAATTCTTCATTTTGACCAGAAGGATGTAACCTAGCACTAATTAGCCTTTTTTTTGTTGTTGTCAATTTAAAACCTCAGAGATTATGTCTGAAGACAGTCCCACAAGACATTCCACTTAGCTACTTTCAATCAGGTACTGTGCCCCAGTGCCCCACATTTTTAGTTTTGGTTACATTTAAGGTAGGCTATATTCATGGCAAAAGCACCACTTCTGAGTTTTCAAATTTCTGTTCCTTTCCAATCTATCCATATGTATCAGCCCTACAGGGAAAACCACTTTCATTTTCTTTCCTTCTGCCTGTTTGTCTCTAAAGGATTTTATAGTTGTTTTGCTGCAGAGATGACCTAGGAGACAATAAGAAAACAAAGCAAATTATTGTTTTAACTGAATACTTCACAGATAGAGCTGATGATCTCTTCCCACACTTCCTGATTTGTTCCCTCCCTCCCCCCATTTTTAATTCTATTTGTTCCCGACTTGATCAGTAGAAATGCGATGGCAAAGAGAGGCAGCCTTCAAGAGACTACCACGATTACAAGAACACCCTAAAATTCAATAGAAACATTCACTCCAAATCTCAACTGCTTCAATAAGCAGAAATATGTTCAACATGTTTTTCTCGGGTATTAAGTAAGGACTGGCAATTCTCTCCTCTCCTCCCCTAGCAGATCTCGTGCAGCTTCTGAAGACTCGGTGTTACTTTATGTTTTTCTAGTACCCTACGTGATTTAGGAAGCCAGATCCACTAAGCACAGAGTGAAAACAGAATTCTTTACCCAACCAGTCTCTTAATTGGGCAGGTGGGTAAAACATGGCCAGCTGCTATAAGATATTTGCAAATTCCAGTTCATGCTGATTCTGAAGCAAAACATTCTCTCAACCATCTATAAAAATATCTTCCAGAAAGAAACCTTTGAGCACTACCGTTCGCCTCTCTGCCCAAATAACATCCAAGCCCATTATATCTGCCTCACTTCATCTACACTCACTTACTTGTGTTCCCAAGACCCTTGTTCAGGAAATTATCCCATTTCCTATTCAGGAAAGCACTCAAGCAGATGCCAGATTTGAGGCACATACTTTGATCTCAGTAAAGTCACAAGGCAGATAAAGAAATCAGAGGAACGTATACATGTGCTGAACTTTAGATGCCTACGGCACACTACCCTGAATCTGGACCTCAGCCTGCTGCAAAAATAATTGTCCCCAGTCTCATTCTTCAAATCAAAGACTCTGGTAAGTGGAATGGATGGAGGAGCAGTGGGAACACAGATCCTGCAGTCTGCCTTAAAGCAGTTACATCAGTATATAATAGCACATTATATGTACAACACCTACTTTGATGACTGGAAAAATAAAACACACAGTCCTTTCTGCCAGATTTTTAGATGCATTACAACTCCTGAACATCCTAGAGCTTTGCCAAGAGAAGCAGCAGCAGCTTTTACTTTTCTGGGTCTTTCATTATTTATATTAGACAGGTCACGCTGTTAATTTTTTAAACGTTAAAAGCACAATCAAATACTAACTTCAGGCTAGCTGGAAATGTTTTGATGTCAGCAATGAGCAGGCGATACATTTTTAATTCAGGATAGAGGAGAGGAAAAGCAAAAATCTCCCTCTTGTACTCTCCCTGCACTTTGCCAAGTAGTTAAGTGTGATAACTGGCATGCACATGCATGACCTTCTGTTCTATTCAAATGAGTTATCTTAGATAATTTGTGAAGACTGCTCTCTCTCATTTAAGTACTTCATCATACAATCCATCTTTTCCTTTGCTTTTGTTAAGTGAAGACTACAGTAATCCCCCTAAACCAGCATACTGGCAAATGCTCCTAAATGATATAATTCACTAGGTTCAACTCTACTGTTACAATCATTTTCAAGGAAGACGGGTATAATACATTATCATTATAGCTATACAACCCTGAGTTGAATTTTCCTTGGCTGAATTCCTAACCCTTTAATGCTGAAATTGATCTGTTTTAAAAACATCATGTGAAAGGTTTTTTAAATACCATGCATGCTCAAGCTCTTTATTTTAAATGGTTTAGAAATGAGCTGGTGGAAACAGAAGGGAAAAAAAAAAAAGAAAGGGAAGTCTTATGTTCTCTAATCTAGCATTAAGTACATTTAAAAAAAATAACAGGCATGTTTCCAAACAAACTATTGCAGTGTACAAATTACCCAGCAGGGATGGAGATAACAATACCTATGGTGTGGGTTTAGATCTGAGAAGAAGTTGACATTTCATCAAGGTTGTCTAGGAAACCATTTTTAAAATTTATTTATAAAACAAAATGAAAGATGTTTATTTCCATTTGGGATGCCTCTAGAGAAGCTGGCAAGGAAGAAGTTTATTAAAATGACAAGTTCAAGGTACTTTTCTTGTTGACAGTAAATAACCTCCCTGTGAGTCAATTAAGAGTGTGGAGATCAAAGGTCCAAGCAGCACTACAAACCCAGGAGTTAGAGTTATGAGAAAGCCTCTCCAAGCTTCCACAATACGGAAAATTTCCTCCAGACATCATTTACTCTGCAACAAAGACAAACATTTTTAAACTTTCTTTGGAGTATTTTGAAAACCAACCACCATATTTTAATGGATACTTAACCAAGCATCTTTATTTTATGCACAGTCAGGAATTATTCTAGCTGTAAAGGCTGACATGGATGAGACTGAAGCAGCTAGATAGTGAGAAGGCAAAAAAGGAGCTGGGAAGAATGCACGGGATAACTCATCAAACATGTTTCTCAGTTGGGAAGGGTTATTAAATCCCAGATTGCAGCCGTTTGTCAGGGCATTTCTTCTCCTTAGGAGCTGTCAAGACAGTGACTTTTCAAGGCAGAAGTCAGAATAGCTAGAAATGTGTCTTCTAATGCAAGGCTTGACTACTATCATGATCTCTGCTCACACCATTTTCAAATTTGACATCAACCTAGGGCATTCTTGTCCTGACAAGTGAGTTTGAGGATCTTATATGGACTACACAAAGCACTGCCACCAAGTATCTAGCTATAATTTAAGAAGCTGAATTGTAAGTTACACTGCTAGTTACTAACCAACATCTGGGCTGCCTGAACAACAGCAGACTCTGCTTCCTTGCAATGCCACTTTGCTTGCTCTCAGTCGCGAGTTAAATCCTGCCCTGAGACATACAAAGTCTTTAAAATTAAAGTGGGCCTTCATTACTGCTTCCAAGTATGATGGGGTCCATCCTCCTCTGTTTCACTTTCCCTTCCTGCCCTTTATATTACAGGGTGGGAGGTGAAGGAAAGGCCTTCAGCATTTGCTGTGACTTCAAAGACCATCAGACTGCTCATTGTGCATAGGCTTTAGCTCTGACACTAAACGTAAATTTCCATTTAAAGTCACCTAGAGCACCAGATGGAGCCCTTACAGTGAGAAAGTGTAACAAGCTCTTTCACAGCAGGCACAATTGTCAGGAGCTCCAGCCCGCAGAAGGAAATCCTTCCCTGCCTACACGCTCTCCCCACAGGACAAAAATCACATTCTCTATCCACCTCTGGGGCTGCCCCCTCCACAGCAGCACCCAAGGAAACCAGGCATCATCCTCCAGCCGTGCAGCAGCCTGCACCGGACACCTTGCTAGCTGGAAGTGGAGCAGTGTGCCAACAATCCCAGTCTGTAGCTGAACAATTTCACTCCACGTATGGAAATCAGAAGAGCCCTGCTAGTATGGCCCCAGGGCCAGCAGTAAGGTGATGGGGAACAGCTCAGGCACAGTGCTGGCCTGTCGGAGACACGGGTGGTGTGCTACCAAGACAGGTTAGCGTTAGCCCCAGGGATTCAGCGGTGTGTTTCATGGCACGGTGTGTATGTGCTGTGTGACAGCTGGTTAGCCCAAGGGGGAGGTGGTGCACGTGCTCCCCTTGCTGTGACACTCCCAAGAGTGCAAGTGGGCTTCCAGCGACTCTGCTACAGCTACAACGCTGAGCAGTGCTGAAGGATCTGTACCACACAAAAGAACAACGTAACCAAAGCCCAAGGAAGGATGAAAATTCAACCAAAACTTCTCTTCTGAAAAAAAAAAAGAAAAGAAACTGGAATCAGCCCAAAAGGACTGAGCTGGCAAACTAGCCCACACAAACTACCACCAGAAAGAAGCATGAACAGGGCTTTACTGAGGGATTTCCAAAGGAGGAATTAGGTAAAACTGGAGCTCAATGTAAAGCTGATGCCTGAGTAAAAAAAACCCTAAAACTAGGAAGGATAGAAAACTATGTTTATATTTGGGAAATCTGCTGTTTTATCTGATTGTGTGAAGTCAATTAAGCCTCTTCATGCCTCAGTTCATTATCTATAAAATAGGGATAATTTCTGAAGCCTAGAGAACGTTTGTTTCCCTTGCAGGGCTATTGTGAGGATTAATGTATTGAAGATTTGGAGGTACTCCAGTACAAGAGGGACAGATCCACTAAATATACTAGACTGAAATGGAAAAAATAAAGGAAGGGGGCGAAACCCAAAAATCGATCTTCCGTGTATCAGCAAAAATACAACTAGATAACCAGAGCAACCCAAGTACTGTATGTAACAGAATGTGGGCCTGTACTGAACTCCAGAAACTAGTATGCCTACAAATAACAACTTTGCTCCATTCTCAGTTTCCGTAAATCTGTATCACACAGACATAGGAAATGTGGAAGAAGAAACACCTCTTCATTGTACGTAAAACTGTCATCAGCTAAACTCAGGAGAACCTAAAGCCACTACACATCTGGGATGTAACTAACTTAATACTCTGAACAAAAATTGAGGAACAAAATACCATGAGTGGTGGTTGTTTTTTAAATTACCCATATGTAACAGGATTAACCAAGAAATGTGCTATCTGCAGGCTTGTCTTTGAAATTATTTTTCTCAAATTAACCTTATGTATTTGAAATGAGAACAAAGCCAAACTTGCAGCTGCCTAGTAAACTCAAACCTGTACTTCAGAATGTGCAACATCTTCTCAAAGACAGCCAGATGTCAGATAAACCTCCCTGATTTCAAAAATGCAAAGCCAGTCTTCCCATCATCACTCCTCTTACTATAACCCCAAGCAAGTACACAGTCTTTTATTGCTTTGTGCTATGCAGTGTTTGCACTTACAGCACTCCATAAATAAGAAAAACAAACAGGGTGTGTGCTTATCTGATTAAAATCCAATGTAAATTATATGCAAAAGAGGTGCAGCCCACTGGCTCATGGCAACTTGCCAGAAAAGACATTCTGTGCTGAAGGTTGTGCGCTACTGATTTAGGGCATCATCTCTCTGTCATACCTCGACTTCTGCCTCATTATTTTACAATTTCCTATGCTATGTTATTGAATGTTCTTTCCTACCTCCACTCCTATCCAGCCAGTTTAGCACTCCATTTTCTTACCATCTCACATTAGGCTATGCAAAAAAATCTTGCAGGGTTGATGCATAATCACTTTGTGATTTGGCAAGTCCAATCCAATCTCAGCCTGCGTAGTATGCCACTTCTCTCTCTCTCTCCTCCTAATCACTCCAAACTATTGTTACTCCAATGCAAATTCATTCCAGAAGCACTTGCCTACTTCCAGGTTTTGGCTTCATGAAACTCTGCCTTCTCCTGGAAACGCACAGCTTGGGGCCTTCTCACAGGTTTGTAAGCAAAGCAGATTAGCCTAAAGAGCTAACTCTGTGTGACCAAGTACAGAGGAAAGTGCATTTCACATGAAATCAGGAAACTATCCAAGCTTGATTAAAAAGCATCCAGGCAATGCCGCACAACACTCATGAGTTATTTCTTCTGAATTCTCGAACAATTTAGATGATCCAAAACTGGTTTTCCCAAATGCTGTGCAGACATGATTATGGACTATATTTATTTTGATTGGGCTTTAAGTCCCTACTTTTCAGAGATTTCACATTTTTCCTTCATTCAAGGTTGAAATTTGCTAGGAGAATTTCTTTAGCCCCCTGTAGAATTCTTCACGATATTCCCCAAAGAGGGAGACAAAAAGAACTGGGGATTCATCATGCACAAGCTGATATTTACAGTAACATCACTCCCAGTACATGTTTGCTGGAAATAGCTTGATATTTCTTCACTTTCTTTTAATATTTGTGGGATTAATAACAAATTCAGGCTCTTATCCCACAGCATTTAACATCTGGGCAAAACGTTTCTTGCTGACGTCCACAGGGCTGTGGCTTGGCACAACAAATGTGCCGCATGTTACAAGAAACCTTAGCAATGGCAGCAGTAAAAGGCAATTTCTTCCTTACCTCTTTTTGTGCTTCCCTCCTTATTGTGCAGAGACTGGGAACAATATGGCAACCATAACAAAGGGGAATAAAGAAAACACTCACGCATGATTGCTCAAAGTGGGTCCATAATCGCCACTATTACTTTGCTTCTGCAGCGTTTAGTTTTAGGACAACTGAAAGCTGCGTGAAAGCAGGTGACAAAAAATACCTCCATATGACAACTTTGGTGTTCCAGAATCCTCTGGGCACCTCAGATACCACCAGAGGCACAAGCTACAGAAAAGGCGAGGCGTGTCTTCATACGCCTGCCAGACAAAACCACTGTCTTCTTTCATTGCAGCCGTGTCTTCACCCCTGTGAACTCTTATTTGCTGCTTTTTACTTGACCTGCACCAGATTCAGGAGGTTGATTGCTACAAGAAAACTGTAGCCAGAGTAACAAATATGAAGCATCTCTCCAAGCAGTAAGACCTTCCAGATCATACACTAACTTCCTCCACGACTTGGGAAGGTAACCGTATTTCATGACACATAAAATGCATTAAGGGTCCCAAGAAAACAATGCTCAGGCACAAAGCACAAGAGCCAGACATGGCTAGAAGAAACCTGCAACTCCTCCAGGGCCAAAACTGCCTTTTCAGCAAATATATCCTCATACAACTCTATTCTTCTGCCTCTATGCTCTGCCCTCCCTCAAGACAGACTTGAAAAGAAAGGACAGCTGGCAAAAAAGAAGCAGTGACAAAGCCGTGAGTCAGGCAGAGGTAAAAAGGTTAGTCTCCAGGAGCCAGAAACCACAAGGACAGGCATCTTAGACACGTATTTTTAAATGTTTTCTTTCTCCTTCCTTCTTCTGCTCCTGAAAGGCTAAATGCAAAATGAAATAATCTTACAGAAGGACAGTCGCTTCCCCCTGTGCTCGATCATTCCAGTCACACTATGTTGTCCAGTAACCTGCATTGATAATTCCTCATGAATAAAATGCCAACATTATCATCCACAGCTATGTTGTTGACATGCTTTTGCTATTTCACTAAAAATACCATTAATTTTCTGGCTTCACAACAGCTGAGCTACTCCCCATTTGAATATACAAAAGAGTATTTTGTTTAAACCAAATTAAAAGCGTTCCAGTAAATGACTTCAATTTTGCTGGCTATACTACTTAGAGTATACTGTTCTATTTAATCCTCTCTTTTCTCAACTCTACCCCTTCTACCTCCCTTCCTTTTTTTTTTTTCTTTCTTTTTTTTTTCTTTCCTTCTTCCCCTCTCCCCTTCCCTTTTTATACTTAATCCTTTCATGACAGGAACTGGATTTGCCCAGCAAGACATCCCACAATCAGACAGAGCTTCAAGAACGTGGTGCCAAAGAGTTAAGGCAATAGTGAAATTGCCTCCACTCTCTTTTTATTCACCTGTGCTTGCCGAAACGTATTTAGCGGTAAGGAAAAGAAGGGAAAGGGGAGAGGGGAAGCACACAAATGCTGAACACACCTTCCACTTCCATCCTGGTAAGTGCCGACATTCCCCATTTAAGTCGGAACGAAAACCACCATTACTGCCAAGCCCTCCTGGCATCTCACCACTTTATTTGTTCCCATTTGTATCTAATGCTTTTGTCAACAGTTCAACAAAAGTCAAAGCAAACAACTCACTACAAACACTGGGGGTAACAGCAACAAGCATGAATCCTTCACAATTATCCAGCCCAGCTGCTCAGTGCCTGTCCAGGCTGCTTTCATTTACAACAGTGTCAACAGAAGGCTGAAACCCAATAACTAGGTGGGTCAATACTACCACTGTAAACCCTCCGGAGAAGGAAATGCAGTTCTCCTGCTCTACTGCTTCAGCAAACATGCAGAATAATTCAGTTAGATAGACAAGTGCTTGCCTAATCATTTGTTGTGTGAATTATTCAAGGCTTCCCCCGTAAACTACTAAACGATGGCTCTACAAATATTTCCCAGGAACCACCAGATGTCCGACAGGAGAAAAGGAAACATTAGGCAAATTCTGACATAACAGAGGACAACGGTAACCTATGATCTTGGAAAGCGTTAATGTTCAGAGGATTAACGCCTTCCTACGCCTTGCGTTTGGTGTCACTGTATAGAGAGCAAACAGCTTTTAACATACAAGCGCTAGGCACGTATCAGTCTACTAGCTGCCTGATCTTTATACAAGCACAATCAAGGCTACTGCCTACGATTTTTCTTCCTGCCCCCTCCCCCCCCTTTCTGCGAGTGGTAGAAGAGTTCTCTCCAGAGAATATGTAAAACGTGGATAAAAATAGGCACAGTTAGTCAAGTGGATGCAGAGAGGAAACATGCGTTTATTCCCACATCTCTCTCCCCGCCCCGTGCTCATTTGATCTCTTCTTAATCACCCACCTTCGCGTTTCTCTCTGCGCAGCCACAAGGCGAACGTTCACGTGCTTTTCTCCAGAGGTTTCACGAGGGTTCATGTTTACCCTTTCAAAGAGCTGCGCAAACCAGGCACACAGCACAGAAACAAGTGCTAAGCATTACATCTTTTACTTCAATTGCCTCTTTAGTGTGGGAAACAGCCACCTCCAGATGTCTGCTTCCTTGTTTTTGTTGGCTTTTGTCACAACCATATCATTAAATTAACATATTCTTTTTAAACTTTAAATAAACTTTAAGAAAACGGGCAAATTAGACCACAAGTGGTGGTTGTTTTCATTTAGTCTCGCTATTGGCAAGAACAGCCCTGGATATGAACAAATGTTTTTCCTCGAGACCAGTTTACATACACATCACGGCGCGGTGCTGCACGCATACATACATTGAGCCAGAACACAGTATCAAATACACTCATAAATATTTTATTTTTGACATCTACAGTAGCAGTTGTGCGCGCTGACTAACTAGTATTTCGGAGAGGATCTCTGGCAGTTTCAAGAGTTAGCAGAACAGTAAGAGAAATTCTGCCTTTATGTCAAATTAAAGCACATATTTTGTGTTTTTATAATTAGAATCTGCAACGTGTTCTGTTTGTAAAACACGCGGTTTTACAGCAATTTAGCTGTAGCAATCTCTGGAGTTGTCTGCTTTCGACATAAAGAGCCTTCTTCAATCAAGTAAAGTATTCTTCCTCTTTCTGTCCAAAACAATTGCGAAACACTTGTCTGCTAAGTGGCCGCAGCTCCGTCACTTCGCGATCGCTGCAGCTGCCGGTGCCCGTGTCTGCCCCACTCCGCTTGGTGGGAAACTTCCGCTAAATTCACTATCGTAAATCAACTTACTGCTATTTGCAATGCTTAATCTGTTTGTTGGCATTAGCAGGACTGTTGCAGTCATTAGCAGTATTTGCAAAATGTTTTAGGGTTCCATGGCGACCGAAGGCACAACAGAGAGGTACTACAGCACGGGAAAGATTTGGTAACAAAAGGGTTCCAAGTCGCACAGACCAACCGGGAAAAAGCTGCACAGTTTGACGCTAGGCCCTCCAAAAGAGGAGAGAGACCACACTCGCAAAAACCTCTCTTCTTCCTCATCCCCTGGAGCTGAAAGAAGGGTCCAAAAATGGCACCTCCAGCCTTTGCCAAGGCTGAAAGCGATGCAGAAAACCTTCACGAAGCACACGAGTCCTGCAGAAAGTCTGCTAAATACTTAATTGCTTTCTAATACCTGCGGTGCATAAAGCTTTTAGGCTACCTAGGTGATGAGCGTACAGTGCTTTTTATAAAGGCACCAAACTGACCCTGGACAGGCTGCCTCTATGCTGAAAGCAGGGTGCCTTTGCTACTCTAATGCCAATTATGCATCCTGACAGGGCACTTGGAAAGATACCGTACTTCAAGGGAATGGTGGAAAAAGGGTTTCTCTCACCCCACAAGGTTTACAGTAATTGATTTTAAAAGGATTATTTTACAATTATTCAGACATTGAATTCTTCACATATTTTGCAGTACGGGACAGCAAAGCTTATTACAGAACAGTATTTGCAGGCCACTGCAAGGCGTTCTCTACTCAAAGCAGGGGGGAAAAGCAAAGCATGCATTTCCTGGAGGACTACAATAAATTGTGGATTAGTATTATTAAAAGAAATAGGTGGGACAGAAACAGAGCATCAACAGGTACGGTTTCAGCAAACACATGAGGGAGAGACAAGAAATAAAAAAAACACAGAGCTGTAATTACTGCAAGACAAGTACAATGATTGCCTAATGTCTGGTGATGTAACATCACAATGCAAAGCTTCATGTTATCTAGGTCAGCATTGGCTTTTTAACTCAATGCAAGCAATTGTTTTTGTACAGTCTGGCCACTTTCTTATTGAAATGAACAAAGGACTCAAGAATACATTGCAGTAGCTGCCAAGCTTTGTGCTGCGTGTGGTCTGTGCCAAACTCATATCACACACCCCTTTCTTCTTGGGGTGGCTGTGACCGGGAGACACCTCTCTTGGCCCTTCTTCCCCACAACCGCTGCAGAGGTGCAGGGTACACCAGTCTGACAAAAGATGGCACGGCCAGCAAAATCAGCGCTATTATTTACTTTGACCCGGCAAGATTATTATAGACAAGAAAATACTATATGCCCTTTAAAAAAAAAAAAAAATTAGAGAGAGCGCGGCTTGAAACATGCCAGCTTCGCTGCACGGAGAAGCTACAACAGACCGCTCACCCTGCCTACGACAGAAAGAACAAACCGTGTCGAAATTTTTATCCCTTCTCCCTCCCCTTCACCCCACTTACGCTAAGTACGCATTAAGGAAACTCCCACAGCTGCATTCACCGCCTCTCGAGTAGCAAGAAACACCGAGGTACAGCTGAGACTGCTAATATTCGTATGCAAACAAGTAGCGTCCGACTGGCTGCAATACCTCACTTAAAAGCACCTCGGTACTCTTTGATAAGCTTTGCAGCTCAAAAAGGAGTGATACAGAGCAATCTGCCGTCCTCTTAATGCAATTAGCAGATTAAAGCGGCATTTCACTTCCAATACTTCATTAAAACACTGATTGCCTCCAGCGTTCGCTGATGATACGGCATACACAGTGTTCCCCCTACAGTCCTCCCAGAGACTCGGTGGAGCGCGGCGCCCGCAGCCAGCACCCAGACCCGAAACCTGCACCCTGGAGCGCCCGGCCGGGGGCGGGGAGGAGACGGGTGAGGGCCCCGGCAGCACTCTGGCAGATGCTGGGTAACTGCGCCGGGATGCAGCGGGAACCACCGTCCCTACGGTTTTGCATCTCTCCAGAGCAGCCGAGGCCGGGTCGGCTCTCACACCGTTGGTTTTTGTTACGTGTCTCCATTTTGCGGCCTGCCCGAGACCTGCCACCCCTCCGACGTCTGTTGCCGCTACGGTCCTGTGAGAGCAAAGCGGGGGAGCGGTGACGTCCAGGACACTGTGTTAGGGACACGGGTCCTTATTTCAATTCTCTCCTCACATCATTACTTTTTTTTTCCCCCTCCACGGCAGACCGACAAGACCAATAACGCCTCAAATTAGCAGGGAAAAGAAGAAAAGAAGGGGAGGGGGGAGGGGAGGGGAGTGTGTTCGCTCCCCCGTGCAGCCAAAACGGCAGCTAACGGCATCCCAGCGAGAGCGCCGTCAGACCGAGCCCCTCCACCGTGGGAAGGAGGGCCCCCCTCTGCCAGGCGCTGGGGGCATCCCTGGAGTCCCTCCAGCTCAGTCCCCGACGCTGCCAGCCAGCGTGGCCCCGCCGGTGCCAAGGAAAGAACCAACTAAAAAAGATTAATTCGCAGATGTTCATGCATTTCACACACAGGGTGCCCTGTGGTCCGTTGCCAGGGCAACGGGAGACCACCGGCGCGCGCTTTATTGGCTTTATGAAGTGCGTCTCGGGGGCTATAGTCCGAGAAATGCTGCATGATAATCGTCAGGCTTTTCAGAAGCCTTGTTTTGTGTTTATCCACATTTAACCCTCCGAGTGTTATTAAGAGCATCAGTATGCACGTCTGGCGCTCGGAGGAAAGCGTAGACGTGGAGAGAAGATTGGGGAGGGGTGGTGTTGCGGACGAGGGGAGTGACGGACACGCAGACGGCCTCCGCTTCCAGCCTAGAAACCCTGGAAAACGGGTCACCGGCGCCTGTTCCTGCCTACCCGGCGTGGAAGTTTTCGCCCACAGGCAAGCTGGTCCCGGGGCCGAGGCAGTGCAGGGCTCTGTGCGGTCCGGGGACGACACTCACACAGCCAAACGCAAAGGCAGCACGAGTGCCGGCATTACACAAGCAGGCTGCTGACGGCAGGCACAACATGTTTTCTCAGCAACTTCGACAGAAGAAAAACAAACAAAAAAAGGCACAGCAACTTCCTAGGCACATTACGAGAAAAAACACACTCTCATTTTCAATCCCCACCCGTGACACCAGGAAGAAGCCCGGAGACCTTTACTACAGCCCCTCCAACGCTGCGGTCCCTGTGAGGAAGAAGGAAAACCCCGCGTCCAGACAACGCCGGGTGTCTCCGCACCGAGGGCTACAACATCGTCTATAAATTCACACAAACGAGACGGAGCAATAAGCCGCCCAGGACTCGGCTGCTCCGCCTCCCCCATCGCTCGCTTCCCATCCTCTCCTCGCTCCAGGCCGGCGTCGGGCGGCTCCTCCGGCTGGCCGCTCACCGGCGGAGGCAGGGCGGGGGAAGGAGGCACGGGGGTTAAAATCACAAATGCCACAACGCCCCGAGCAGCAGCCGCCGCCATCAAGCGCTAATCCATCAGGGGAGGAGAGGGAGAAAGCGAGGGTGGCGGAGGGGATCAATAGAAGAAACGGCTTGCATTCAGCCTCGCAGGAGAAAGAGCACGCAGAGACAATAATTTCCTGGGAAAAGCTAAAGCCTAACGAGAATTTACTCTGCCTCCTTTATTCAGACAGCCAACCCTTTTGTGGCAGGGGCTTCCTGAGTGACAGGAACCCAGGGCCCCTTAATAGGATTTCCATATTATTTCCAACACCTGCCTAGAAGTTATTTGTTTACATTGAAGGAGGCGAGATTTCCAAATCAGACATCTGCTTCTGGTTCAGGCATATCTTAGGAAACCATCTAGAAAGAAGCTTTGTTGCTATGGCGACATTTTTATTTTCTTCCCTTAGTTGCCTGAAAAAAAAATTAGCATTTCCAATTTTTTGTTCTTCAAAAGGCCAAATGTCGCTCAGGAAAACACAGAACTTTTCACATTGCTATGCAGAATAGGCTAATCGAGCTTTAGATATTTAATTAATTATTGGACTCAATTAGAGCCGTACGGGAGAGAGGCGGGAGACACTGTAGCTTTCCCGCAAATTCCCCTCAATGGCCGATTCCTGCTGGCCAGCCTAATTGCTTCTTCCCTCAAAGCACAGCTAAAACTTTGTAATTCATGATGCACTCAACAATCTTGCATACTAACTTGGGAATCAGTCAGACTACTCATTTCCCTCAAGTTCTAAAATCAACCTAAGAGACTGACAACTCTTTTGGCTGGGAATGTGATCCTTTCCCAGTGCCAGGGAAGAGATAGGAAGCGAATACTACTACAAATACCAACCTACCACTAGCATTTGGTGACTTTAGCCAGAGGACACAAACTCCCAATGCGTATCATCCATGTTTCGGATACCAGAGGGTAATCTGTCCTACTTCCCTCCCTTCAGCAGACAATCAGCATGCCCAAGGAACCCACTGTTCGGCATAAAAGGGATGTTTCGTGTTATTTTTGATCTAAGAACTTTAAAGATAGCTCAAAATCAAAACGGTAAGTGCTCAATACCACAACAAAAAATGTATCAACAACAACAACAAAAAATCCATCAGAGCCCCCAGAAATCTCTAAGACAAAAGCAGCCATCTAATTTGTGTCCCACTTTGACAAGAAATCCTAAGAATTATTTTCTCCCATTACTTCAACTAACACCTGTTTTACCCGACCTGCAAACATGTTCATTCCAGACACGTTCACCCCATTGAGTAACCTGGTGTAAGCCGTGAATGCTAGCATCCAAAGTATGATTTTAATTGCACACTTACAATGAAGAGAACTTCAAAAGAGGTAATAAACAAATTCATTCCCTCCCTTTACTTCTTCTACCCCAGCTATTACACTGTCAAAGCCTTTGCACTGGAGAAGACCTTTCCACCCACCTCCTCACCCCAGCAAACTTCCTCTTCCTACTCTACAATGTGAAGTCATAATCCTGTGTTATCAACATCACAGTCTGTTGCCATGGAAATAATTAGACATGACTGCTCAGGTTAGGAATTACAGCCCATGTAAGTGTTTGCCTCCTGGGTGAAGAGAGCACCTGGACAGAGAACACCTGAGTTAACCAAAATCACCAAGTGGCAAAATGAAATTCTGTAGTGACAAGCAGCACAGGAGTTTGTCCAAATGTGGGCACACCACCAAGTAAGAGTCACCCTGGGGTAACTGTCAAAAGCATGCAAGGTAAGAGGCCAGGGTATGGTTAATATATGGAAACGGGAGGAAAACCAACAAAATGTTGGGTATAGGAAGTGTAGCAAATAAAAATGGCTGCAGCAGCAGCTAACTGTTTGATACTGGAGTGTGTGCTGTCACTTTCATACAAACACTCTACACTAAATTCAAATTCCCAGATGACCATTTTAAAAGGCAAATAAAGTCACACTGAATGAAAGAAAGAAATGTAAAACTCTGTTCAGAGGGGGAGAGGAAAGAAAAGAAGGAAAAGTTGCATCAGGGCAGTAACAAATACCTGAGGTTCAATATCGTGTTCTAAAAATGTGTTAAAAACCACAGGGCTTGAATGATGTGCTACACTTCTTGCCATGAAAAGATTATTAAGAAAAAAAAAAAAACCAGTGCCAAAAAATCCGCTCCATAAGATAGACCGAGACAACAAACAGGACCCTGCTAATTAATATTTGTTCTGCTTCAGCAGACAGTTACTGGACGAGACTGCAACAAACAAGCATGTCTCACCCAATCACATCATTAATCCATTCACGTTCACCACCTGAGGACCAGCTATGCCCCACAGATATTTATTCATCTGTTCCACAAACAAACAATTACAACACATTTTCTGGAATTAGGGCACCTGTTACATTCGGCAAAGCTTACATGCCCAGAGGCAGATATCAATTAATACTGAAAAAATTACTGTATCGCAAGCCAACAGAAGTTACTCACCGTCTTTCGATAGTGCTACCCCCAAAACACCAACAAAGATCAAAACCACAACTCTTGTGGAGCAAAGTTCAGTTCGAATGTGCCCAGCTTAAAAGCACCACTTCATCATTCCAGGAAGCGAAAGACACACGAGGCCTTGTTTCCGAACAGAGACAGGCACGAGCGGAATCCATGACGTGAGTGTGAAATGCCTGGATTTTAACAAGCTTGTGAAGTGTTTTTCAGCTGAATGGTATTACAGTGACAAAATAACAAAATGATCAGTAAATAAATTCTGTAAATTTCTTCAGGCGTGTAACAGATAATTAGGTGTCTTTGGCTCATTAAATGCACACTGAACACAAAGACATTTGGCGGGGCACTCACGCCACCGGAGGAAGTCTCAGCTAGAAGACGCATGACAAGACAAAGTCCACAGTAGTACATCATGGCAGTTTATGTGGAGTTCCTCTACCAGCACCAGAACAAAGTCTGAGCAATGTAATTACACTTGGTAATATCCAAAAGTCTTATATCCTATGTTGGGCATTTTGATGTTAAACTACCTTGTTCCTTCCAGAAGCATTACACTCACACTTTTTTTTTTAACATAAAATTACAGCTGCAGAAGTAAGCAGCTTACCCTTACTTACACACTAATTGAACAGAGGTCTAAACATTTAATAGTAGCTAACAGCTCAAGAAGCTAAACTGAAGCACTGGAGCACCTGCCACCACAAATGTGAATGGGACGTGGGAATCTCACCCATCCACTTTCTCTGTATCTGCCACACGTGTAATTACTAGCCTTCATACACATTAAGGCAAAAGTAATCTTATTGCTAAACACACTTCAATTTGCCTGCACGGATTTCTCCTAGTTCATGAGCATGTTGGACAGAAATGCACCCCAAACCTGCATTTGATGCGTTACTTCATATCCTTTAAAATCCCAACCCCAGGAATTTCAAACAAGCTATTTTATTCCTGCCACAAAACTGCACCTGTAACAACTGGCACTTGTTACAGCTGAAACAGTATCTCCCAGCTTCAGAATGAACAGTCTTCACCATGTTGGCAAGTCTTACTATAGGCATGGTATCTGACCCAACAATTCAGGTAAAAAAAAAAAACCAAAAAAAAAGAGGCAATACACCACATTAATATAAAGAGCAACAGATCTGGATTAACAAAAGATGCAGTAAAACATTAACACTTGGCAGCAATTCAGAAGATTGAGACTCCTGAAGATCCTGCTCAGGGACATGCTTGCTATCTCTGGCAGGCCCACAACCCATCTGAGGGCTCCTTCACTCCAGACGCTGCAGCCACCAGAGTCACCGCAAGAAAGGGCTGTCCCTAGACTACTTTCTGCCAGGTGATGCTTTTGCACACAAAATTCCTTCTTCACAAGGAATGTTTTACAGAGGGGGACTCTGTTAGGTACCAGATAAACTTTTGCCACATTTGTCCCAGAGAGGGTACCAGGGCTGGGAAGAACAGCATGCCTCCTACACCCACAGTTCCCGCAGGTGGAAACAAATCCTTGAGGGGTGCAATCAGCAAGCGAGAATCCACTGCATTATATATATATATATATATATATCATGTTTTTTAAAAGTAAGTTTTACTGCTTTGAAAAGGGGACACACCAAGTCCTCTGAAAAACTGCTCGGTTAACTGCAGAGCTCCTTGTCTTTCTGTCTGAACACATTATATTCCCTCAGAGCCCTTAAGCCAGGGCTGCTTTGAGCACAGCCCTGGCGCTTGCCACCCTTCCCTTCCCTTTGTCTGCTCCGCAGCCTTGCCGCTGCACAAAGACTGCTCCCCTGACCCAGTTTACTGCATCTGGAGTTTTCCCACACTTCGAACTTTGCGAAGGATTTGGGAGGACTGAATTCAACATAAAATCAAAGAGCTCCCAGAGCCGCCCTTCTCCACAGTGCTTGCTTTGCCAGTGCTGATGGATTATTTAGGAGCAGCTCCTGGACAACCTCATGTTATCTGGAAGGTGACTACTCAGTTTAAGCAGCAAACTGCTTGCTCTGGGGATGTGCTGGGCAAGATGAGAGCTTGGTCTGGCTTACCAAGCAGAAAACATCACTTTTACAAGAGTGATGCAAACTGCCTTTTCCCAGGTCTAAGCCAGGAGGAGTGCTGGGACCGTCACACCTAGAGACAGTGAGTTTCGTAAGGACAGCTGCCCTTTAAATCCAAAGTGCTGGAAGTGGTGGCAAGGAATGGGACACTGCGGGCAAACTCCTTTCTTTGTAGAAATGGGTAGGGTACCTTCATGATATGAATTGTACACTAAAGTGTAAATTTACACGTTATGAGCTATTCTAAAATCTGCCCTGCTTAATAATCTGTATCAGCAAGAAAACACTTTAAAGTGTCTCTCACAATTAAACCCAGGCACAACCTTGTATAAATCAAAATTTTGCTACCATATCAAAACGTTACACTGGGGCTGTATAACATTGCCCATATCCTCATTACATGCTACACTAATTACTACCAGCAGATTCAGAATTTTCTGCACATTAGAGGCTTTTAGAGGAGCTATAAAAAATTTCAGGCACCATTAATTTAAATTTGTATTGAAATTTCCTTTTGACAGATGGCCAAAAATTACTTACTATTTAGAGTACCAGAGCTGCCTGTTTGCACATTAGAAGAGGAAAGGGAAAAATTAAAAGCAAGAAGGAAATTTATGTCACGTTCATTACCTGTTAAATGTTAAGGAGCATTATCCTGCATGAATAAATTATTTCATACAAGCACACAGACTCCAGCTGCTGGCAACTGGCACGTTCTGGCTGACAAAAACCATCTCAAGTCACACAGCAGACAATCATAAAAAGCCTCTCTTAACCAGGAGCCACTTAAGGGAGGACAGATCGATCGAACAAGCGACTAACTGCTACTCTGGGCATCACTGAAAACATTTAAGGAAATTAGCAAACTGTTTCACCTTGCAAAGCTGGCAGCAAGCCCCAAAATGCTGACACACAAGCCAAATCACAACCTGAACACCATGCAAGACAAACATCTACTTATCATTTCAAAGTAAATTGGCTCGAAGTAGTGACGCCCTCATCTCCCTCTCAAAGCTGTATGAATAACAGCAACTCTGAATC
Source organism: Hypotaenidia okinawae (assembly GCA_027925045.1). NCBI lineage: Eukaryota > Metazoa > Chordata > Aves > Gruiformes > Rallidae > Hypotaenidia > Hypotaenidia okinawae. The sequence continues at coordinate 47,160,049 of BSDF01000005.1, read as the reverse complement.
ATTCCCAAAGTCAGCCTTTTTGGTATAAACACTCCCCGTAATACCCATGCCAACAAGCACACCAGCATACCACAGACATTACAGAAACATGACTTGCATACTTTGTTTAAAAACAAGAGATTGGCATATAGTAACACTTCTCCTCATTTACATTCTTGAACTGAAACATGCGTGGTTTCACCTGTACAGGTATGCAGACTTGCGAAAGAAACCAGGTGGGTTTGTATGCCCACATCTAGGTTTCTGCCCTGGTTGTACTTGTTTGGGTGCAGGGAAAAACAAAGTGGACTAAACCCGTTCACAGCAAACAGTGGGTTTTCTAGGGAAATTATCATTAATCTGTGCCCAGCCTCACTGCACAAAGCAGTAATCCCAGTTTCTAGACCTCATGACAAGGAAGCTGAAGTGAAATCTGACGCGCTGTTGTCCTGTGTCGGCAGATAGACAGCTTCAGTGCCTTTGCTGCTCACAGTAAAAACTGACAGTTCCTGTCAGCTCCTGGTTGTTATGCAGAGCCATGTGGGTAACAGCAAAACTGACAACCATCGGCTCAGTTGCACTCGGCTGGGATGTGGCAGAGTTGCCAGTGGCAGAATGGGCAGGCTGGGGAAGGCTGCAGGACACATCCCCGCCTGTAGCTGCCAGAGAAGGAAAGGCACAGACCCTCGCATGGCAGCCTCGGCCAGAGAGGTTCCTGGTGGGTGCAAAGCCTGTGCCTGGCACCATGTTCCTCCCGATGCCGTCTAGAGGACACTGGTAACACCTCCCTGGCAAGCTCCTGGTAATCTCATCTAATGCACCCAAGATTTGTGCGGTGAACACCTCTTCTGCCATTTGGTCAAGGCCACAAATGTATTACATCTTCCTGAAAAAAACACCACTAAAACCTTGACAAACTGGTTTTAAGTGCTTAATAAGGTAGGCACAGATCTTGCCCTTTGTAAGAAAGCATGTATTTCATTTCATACTCACCATCACCTAAAAAGGCTTAATCTTAGGCTCCTGAAAACTGCACAAGGTGCAGAGATTCTACTCTGTAACTACATCCAGCTATGCAGAGCTGGTCAGGTTAACTGAGTAGCTGGTAACAACCATGTCTGCTGTGAGCTGGCAAACCACCACCAGCAGCAAGCAGAGTAGACTGATCTAGGAAAGGGCAGAACCAAGATGCACCTCCCAGCTTGCAGCACTTAAACCCCAGGCACCTCTGTGAAACTCTGCTGATTATCCAGTACGGACAAGCAACCATGCCCATATGCTGAACTGTAGTCATATGCATCACTGACTGCTCAAAAATAGACTAGCTGCAAGATGTGTATTAGATCTACTTAGAAACCCTACCATGCACAAGATGATGCGCACTTGTCATTCAGAGCCTGAAAAGTAACTTTTGGAAAAGGAAGGCATGATCATCAGTGTAAGTACCACCTTTGTAGAGGTAGGAAACGGCATGGCAGTTTGCTCATCTCCAACTGCTTCAGCAAGGACAGCAGGCACCACCCCACCTCTCCCCTGAGAGTGACAGAGCTCTCCTTCCATAACTGCATTATTAGGCTGTATCAGAATTAGTTTACAGCTTCCAACTGACTTAAAACTCCTGGTTAATTCTTTCCGTCTTGTAAGCTTGGGCAGAGACCCTGGGCAGCCCTTTCCTTATGTCCAGAAAAAGTCCAAGTGCTGTTCCACCAAACCCACTTAACAGCACATCACCTGCAACACCGTCTGCCCCACTACCAACCACTCTCCAAGTGGGATACACAGTCTGCACAGAGCTGGTCAACACTAGCATCACAACCACATGATTTTTTTCCACCACTCTGCGCCATACTTCAGAAAAACACAGTGTGTAGCTCTTTTGAGCCACCCCTTACACCCACGAAATGAGAGCCCTACCTTGATGGAGTCTCTGTCTGTATGCAGAGCAGCCCCCATGTGCAAGGAGGGGAGGAGGCCATGGCAGAGCATGGGGATACGAGGGAAGAGAGAAAAAGAAAAGTACTAGTTAGTTTACATAGATTTATACATTTATCATACTTGGAATAAAGAATCATGATGTCTGTTAAATAATAAATTGCACAGATGTTAACTTTTCTGTACAGTTAATTATTAATACTATACAGCCAGATTTATAAAAACAGATTTCTAGCATTTAAACACAATTTCTGGCTACCACTAGGTAATAAACACTGAAGCAATTAGTCAGGAGTTCTTCCGAAAATGCCTTTTTTTCATGTGTGCCCTCCTCTTCTTTGTTTGTAAAGAGGAGAGGTTGAAAAACAAAAAAAGTGAAACAAAGCCACACACTCTTCTGGCAGCACCTACCTCTTTGGTGATCATTATCATGGTGCTTCTTCTCGTCCTTAATCGGAAGGTGGGACTGCCCCCCAGTGCACTGGACAGTGCCAGGAGACCAGCACTGCTGCCAATGGGTGGGATGGCTGGAGGCTGCAGGCCGGAGGGGTGCGGAGTGAGCGGCACGGGAAGACCATGTCCATGTGACAAATGCTGGGCCTGGAGTTGTTGCTGCTGTGAAAAACGAAACACAGATATTGAATTTGTTCAGGGAGCCAGGGGCTGTCTGATTGATCACGTAGATCAAACGTGATTGATGAGATCAACCAATGCATCTGATCAATCCAGATATCAACTGCCACAAACATCCTGGTGTTTTGAAAATGTCCGTATGTTTGGATGTAACGCAATCAGTAAAATTCAAGCTGAAGGAAAAGAACAACAAAACCAAAAAAAAAAAAAAAAGGAAAGGAATCTTACAGTTTTGGTGAAATTTTTTATTGCTCTGACAGAGGTATTGCGTTTTACTCTTTCTAGCAGAAACACACCACATACACATCTAATCAAAACATATGTAACTATAAGAGCAGTTATATAACAAAAAAAAAAAAAAAAAAAGAGCTGAAAATTGAGAAAATTAGTGTTAAACAGTTCTCCCAGCGCTACTGCACAGCATGCAGTGAGAGTTAATTTGAAAGAGAAAACCTGAATTAACAATCCAGAAAAGGAAACTGGTTGCAGCCACCGTTTTAAGCCCTTTAAGTGTCCTCAGCGGTACTTGAGCAAATTACTAAAGAAAATCTAATGTAGCAAGGCTGGGGTCCTCCTGTAGGCTTGCTCAATAATGCTGAAATAATTGGGCACTCTGTGCACGTTTAGTGATGCTCGAATGAAAAGCTAGAGGCCTGCCCTTGTACTCTTCTCTAGCTGCTGACTCTGTGTTGTGACAGGTTTATTTGAGTGGGACTGTGATGCATGCACCAGTAACTGCGCTGACAAGAGTTTAAAGTCATTTTTACCAGTACACTGGCAACACATAGAGAAAGCCCTTGAGAGGTTCGAATTGGAGTGCTTGACCTCAGCCAGGGCTGCATCAAGCTCTGTGCTATACTAACCGTTGTGGGGTAGGTAAGAGTGTTTGTTTCTACTCAACGGGAAGGCAGAGTGGGGGGAAACACAAGCAGATGAAAAAGTTATGCTGCAGATATCCCAAGGGAGATCTCTTCAGGTAAGGCTTGCCCACTAACCATCTAACTAATTTCTGTTCATAGAGAGGGTAGATTAGCTCTGAAATTTTCGTTTTAAAGCAGTCACTCAGAGTGAACTGAATCCGAAGTCCCCTAGGATTGCTCTCTCCTCCCTGGACATCTGTATACAGGACTTTGGAAGAAGAAACACAAACTTAACTCAGCATGCATAAAAACATTCAGTATTAAATTCCTAGTTGCAAAGATCAAGTCCTACTTTTGTCTGTACCTAGATTCACTTCCTACCCTGCAACCCATCTTTTTACTCCATCAGAAGACAACACGCTGTTCAATTGTTTTTCCCTTCCTAGCCTGAATCTTTACGTAAGGGCAAGCTGAAAGTAGAGGACTGCGAGCCACATACAGCACTAGGTAACCTGTGCAGCATGCTGCATGCACACCTCCGTGAAACCCCCTGCTGTGGAAGTACAGAACCTTCTCTGACTCTTGGAAATCCAACCCAGGCGGTGGAATCAAACCGGCAGTGGCATGCAGATGTCATCCGACCCAGAGCAATGCCTGGTAAAGGAGAGGTTTGATCCAAAAGGAAAGTAAGAATTAAAAAATTTTAAAAAATCCAACCCAAAACCGAAAGAAAAAATTGGGAGGAGGAGGAAAGGCACACACACCCAAAAAAAAAACCCCAAAAACCCAAAACCAAGTTTCCAGGTGGAAGGCTCAGTCTTTGCCCTGCTTGTGAACCTCTGTCATTCCATCAGGTGCTCCTTCCTGTAGAAAGTATCAAACGCGTGCTGCTTGCCTATGCAAGGATGCTCCATTTCTTTTAATTTTAAATCAACCACAATGAAACGAAGCAAGAGTCAACAGAGTATTGTCTAGCTTCAGGGTTTGAATGGGGCAGCCTTACCGCACGGGAACAACCTGGCATATCTGATTTGGGGAGGGAGGAGGAGAGTGAGGGAAAGAAAAGGCACAGACAAAATAATTGGTGTCCTGGAGTCTCATTTGAAAACAGAAATCTCCCATTCCTGGTCAAGAATGTGCTATAAAATGCTAGAAGAAGATACCTGCTTGTATCTGCCAGTGGCTTGAAGCAGAGGCCTAGAGAAGAGGCTGAGAATTTCAACAGGGCTTTTTTCTTGTTAACTATTTCACTGTTGACCAAAGGGTACAACAGGTAAGGGGAGTCATTGCACAGTACTACACAACGGATCTGTCTGCTGACATGCCCAATTTGCATTATATGACTTCCCTTACGGATACAGGATGGCTTAGCAAGAGTTTGAAGAAAACTGTGCTATGAATGCAATCTCTTTTTTTACTGCTTTTTGCTGGGAACCTCTCTACACAGCTGAACAAGATAGCACCACAGACTCCCACCCTGGATGTACCAAACACCGTTAGTGCCTCCCAGACATAATATGGGCACAAAGAGTAGCAAGGGCAATGACATCTCAGTGCCTAGTGGCTTGAGATCACACCAGTACCTCTTGGCCAAGAACCAACATGTTTTCAAGTTGAATTGCAGAGGGCTCTGAGAATAACTGGAGAGAGCAGCAAAAAACCCACAAGCCCACAACCTTTCCTCCATGCAGAAGTCTTCTAGAGAGATCAAGCTCTTTTATGTAAAATGATGGCAACATGGAATCTGCGAAGAACACAGCCCCCTTAGCCACAAAAGTGTCATCCACTGACACCACTGAAATTCGGTGCAATTTTGCTTCACTGTAATGGGACAAAGAAAACACTTTGGTATGAAAACCAGGCTGTTAAATACATCTAAACTTAGACCCAAAATTTCATTATAGCCCCGCTTGCCTGTGCCATACAGTCACAGATGATGTTGTGCCTGTTGCTGGACTGGGGTGTGACTAGAAGTTCAGGAACAGGAGGATCATGGACTTGGATTGCATGGGTACAAGAAAGGACCATGAGCTCCTCGAAATGTGACAAGCAACATCGTACAGCACAAGTGAGGCACTGGCCCAACACCAGAAATTACAAGAATTTAAGCAAAACTCTGGGCAGGCATTTGCTCTCAGAATATGAAAGAACAAAAGGGAAAAAAAAAACCCTAAAAAATGATGATCACATAATTAAGTGCTGTTTGCTAACAGGCACACCCAAAAAGGTAAAGACAAAGTGACAGTGCCTCTCTAACTGCCATCTCCAGACTTTATTATATTCAAATGACCAGGACATTCACAGCTTGGTTTTGCCCATGAATGTCGCTAGTGAGCATCAGCTTCCTGGTTGGCCTGTGGAGAGCTGCTTGGTTACAGGGGAAGATACAAAAACCACAGGAAATTCCTTAACCCACTGGGCATCAGGCTAGTGCTACAGAGTGGTAAAAAAAAAAAAAAAAAAAAGGCGGCCTCATTTAGTCATCAAAACGCCAAAGAGACGGAGGAGTAAGACAACTGGCAGATATTCTCCCCACACAGAAATATTCCACTATGGAAGAAAGTTTATGTTTGTTTCTGCCTATACCATGAATTTAGATCATAAAATCTGACACAATTTAAAAACTTGCAAGGAAAGCCTGAAAATGAGCCAACTGAGCAACCACATAATTTTTTTTGATGCTTGCTGAAATGCTTTCACTTCCCACTCCTCCATCTTCTCTTTAATTCGTTATCCTTAGTCATGCTATTTATGAACTCTTAGCATGTGTTTAACTTTAGACAATCCTATCACAGTTGACTACAGTATGCATAAAGTCAAGCACACATTTTCAGCATCAATGCGTAATAGGAGAAAACTTGCAAAGGCAGTACACCAGGCTTTATTATGCTCTAAATTTTCCAGAACTATTTAAAAATAAAGCCAGTAACAGTTACCTACTAAGAAATGTGCCCTAAAGGGCTGCAAAATAGATTTGATGCTTTTTAAGAAACATCCAACACACAAAAAATATATGGGCAAGGGTAAACCCAGCAATCAGAAAAAAGCCAAGAAAGTAGACTGAATCTTTTTTAGTAATAATTTAAGGAAGATAGTTATTTGAATCAGCTCAGTAGAAAGAAACAAGTAAAACTTTCAAGACATTAACACATGTCAAATACAGATCACATCTGGTTGCCATGAATCTGTTGGTTTTTTGGGGTTTTTTTAATTATTTTTTTTGTATATTCTGCTAGGTAGTCTACAGTAAGCAGTAACACAACTCCAAAGCCACGTCCCAAAGCCATGGGTAAAAAGGCTTTGCAAAACGTTCTTATCTGAGTATCACTAATTTTTACAACTGCGATTCTAAATATTGATGCTTAGCTTAATTCTTTTCCCAACACATCTTCAGAGATCAAATTTGAAGTAAAATGTGATAATAAACTCACTAACAAATTAGCTTCTAATGCTCTCTTGTTATAGTCAGCACATTCAAAGCCTATTTTCCTGGAAAAGGTTCAAGTTTTTACTGGATACTTTCCAAGCAGCTCTGTGTAGCTGTAATCTACTACTTTTCCTCTCTCAGACCCTGAAAGCCTACAGTCATTATACAAACAACCTGAACACACTCCTCTAACCTGAAGACATTTCTCATGTTTTCAAACTAACGTCTCAAAAAGATGTAACTATAAACAAGCGTGCACTACCTATACCTGCAATACTACTGGGAGGGGACCTCAAAAAAATCTGGATAAAATAGCTTCATTGTTTGTTTGAAATTTGTTAGATGAAGTGATTGATTGCCCAGAGTGACTCATTGGTAAGAGAGTGTACAGATAAAACAGTAACCAAGATGAAGAGGAAATAAAGATATAAAAGCAGCGGCTGGAGAGTACACAGTATCAACGTCCATGGTTTAAAGACCACTAGAAAAGGAAGTCCTTTGGCACACACAGTTACGAGTGTCCCTAGAACGATACGGACTTTTTCGATCATGCCTGTCTGCACCCGACATGATGTGCACTGTTTGTACTTCCTTTACACAGTTCTCTCTCTGCTGGCATACCATTAAAAAAAGATTTCTCTGATGTTAAGATACGATGCCGCAAAACAGCCTAGAGAGGGAGTCATGCAGCAGTTCCTCCAGTCCGATGGTCCTGGAGCTGTATGCACTTGTATCACATGGCTGGTTTGCCATACAGGGGCTGCAGTACAGATGTATGGGTAGAGCAACTCACTACCCTCAGTCTTTGAGGGAAGATTGATCATTTTACAAATGAACATGTCCAGTGTGAAAGAAATGTATCAGAGATTGAAGGTAACTCTAAACCCTCACACGCTGCTGATTTGGAAAACACAGATGATGTTTCTGTTCCCAAAGGAGAATGAGACAAGGAGGTTAGACAAAATCCAGGAAAAACACTGAAAAACAATAAAAAAGAAGAGATAGTAAGGAGGAGACTACTAATAAAACTAAAAACTAGGGAAAAAAAAAGAAAATGAAATGCCAGGCTTCTTAACGCTCTTAGAATCAGAGATTTCTGCCTTTGAGGAAGCAGAATCTACAGGAGCAAATACGGGGGGGGGGCAAGGAAAAAAAAATCAATAGCTGCCATTAATCAGGAGGGGAGCATTTAGAACTCCTACATAAATAACAGAGAAACTATCAGAATCGTATCTCTACAAATTGCCTCAAAGATCTTTTAAGTGATCTAGGAACAAAAAGTCATCTTCCGAATCATATTGTGGGATGAAAGGCAATATGTGAAGAGCACATTTCCGTTCTTAATCATATATATAGGAACATCTGTCAGGATACATGTTTCACCATTTGTCCTCCCTTCCCCCCATGCCTTTTTTTTCACTCAGAGGAACACCACAGACAGAAGACAAAACTTTAAAAAAAAAAAACAACAACCCACTATCAAACAAGAGTTTTGGTTAAAAAAAGACCTGCATTTTAAAAAAGCAAAAACCGAGACTCCTGCAAAAGGCCAAGTTCATCTTCTCCCAGAACCTTGGGAGTTCAGTAGTTTCTTCTTCTGCTTGCAGCAGTCCATCTCAATTTCACATGGGGGATGGAGGGAGGAAAAGTTAGGCTTTTATAATCACTCTCTATTACCTTTTAATGTAACGGGCAGAAATTCTTGCATAAATCATGCCACTTCAGCTCTTCTCCTCCTTTTCCCCCATAAATGGCTACATAAAGAAAATAAAATCCACATCTCCTCCAAGAGAAGGCAGAAACCACCAAAAGCAAATAAGCTCAAGGTCTTACCACACAGAGCACCAGTGGCATGAAAAGTACCACACTACTAAACCTCCACCTCAAAACCTTGCCACAAAGACCAATGCAGAGAAAAGAATAATGATGGCAGCAAGTGGATGTCTTCTGTTACAGATGAACAGATGGCAAACATCAGTTCTGGACAGGTAGGGACACACTGGTTGAAGTACCTTATTTACCAAGTGCTCCACTCATGTCCTACCCAGGAACACTAAGAAGATATTTTTACTCCTCTGGGTTAACAGTAGGAAAATTATATCCCTGTTGTGACCTTGTGAAACTTGGTCCTTTTATTTTTTTTACAACTAGAAAACAAGAGTGATGCCTATGCTTTTCCCAGCTGAATCCTAAATAACCTTGTTCTAGGGTCCTTACACAAAAAGTTTCTGAAACCCTAGGCTACATAAACAGAACTGAAAAGTGAAAAAAGTACCATCTGAGAGCTATAATGAATCAAGCAATAAAAGCTAGAAGAAAAGTTAAGTAATGCTATGGTCATAGAGACTGGAGTTGCTAAATCTATAAGCAATTCTACCATCAGAGCTTTTAATGTGGTAACTGTAATTCATTCCTAGGCTTCCCTGCAATGTACCGTCTGAGTGCCATGTAGTCTTAGCACAGAAAAGATGCATGTTACACATCTCACAAGCCAAGTTTCTGGACAGCAGTTACTGAGAAGCATGGGCTCCATAACTCTAAGTGCTAACAGTATGTTTCATCACGCTTACAACACTCACGCTGTCTTGGACTTCACTGAGTGGTCTTTGCTTGGGATAAGAACCTGGGTTCCTTAGATCGGTCAATTCTTTCCAAACCATTCTGCATCTTTAAGACTGACATTTCTGGTGCAGCTCCAGTACCATGCCCAGTACTCTAACATTTGCTTTTCTCCATGGTGAGCAGCCTTTACACTGAAGGTCAACCTTAGGTGCTAGGACATTATCTCTTTCCAAGCAGATTTCATTGAGAGATGTAGTGTTCTCTTTAATTTAGCATCCATTAGCCAAAGAATTGAAACCAAGTTTTGGGGTTTTTTTTTTGTTTGTTTGTTGTAGTGCAGTTTCCCACTTACAGCAGCTTTGATAAAGGAAGGTCTTGTCAAAGATTAAATCACCTGGATTTAAGTAGCAGCTCTGAGACAGTGGAAGGACTACTTGTTTTCTTTGCCTTAGCCTATTCCAAAGGTAGAACAAGGAAAGCAGTGCTTGTTTTAGAAACATTACTGGAGTAAGTTCATAAGTGTTTTAATATATGGAGAAAGTGTTTGTGAAATGTGCAAAGACTAAGCAAGGAACTGCCTCACTAACTGAAGTTAATTCTGAAATACCAGACAACTTAAAGATTTGAGACATCTTAAATTCCTTCTTAAAGGATAAAATTTAACATCTGGAAATACTTTCTTTGTAGAGTACTTCAGTGAGCATGGCAGTTGAGTGCTAAAGCCCTCACTGTAGCCAACATTTAAGACTGAAGGCAGCAGAAGTACTACACACATACCCAAAGAAAAGCGAATGTTAAACTGATCCACTCTACAGAGTCCTGGGCCTCATTCACGGCTGCAGGCAGCAGCCCAGAGAGTGTGTGTGGTTGGGAAGGAGTCGAGATGACAAAGATGTAGCCCTGTTTAGGGGCGATACCAGGACTCTGTGGCAGGAAACCATGACACATTAATGACTGTCTTTAAGCTAATACTGTGCAGAAAGGATACATATTTTAATGGGCTGCATCTCCACTGAGTATATAAACATTGCTGATTGTGTAATGAAGGATTTTTTGGGAAACCCCTGCCTTCCCGATACTTGAAAACCAAGCAGATCCTTTATACACTTCTTTTCCAAAGCACCAGTGGAAGGTTATCACTGAATGTAGCATGTAGCACATAATGGTTTGACAGACTATGGCAAATCTGTATTTGGTTGCTCCATACACTGGAGCACAGACCGCCTTGGCAACACTGTTTTCTCCTTTCCACTGTGTGTGAAGTGACAGCATAAAAAAAGTAAGTCATAAATGAAACATTGCATATGTTCATGCTGTAGAATATAAACAAAATTCTCTGTAGGACTCCTCATATGTGAACTGATTAATCGTAATTCACAAAAAAGACATGTTGGTCACACAGCTTCGCTGCCAAGGTTTGGAAAACCTTGAGAAACATGGAGGAAGAAGTCAGCTCTCCTGCCCGATCAGATGCAGTATGTGAGCCGTAACACTCATGTCATATGCACTTACTTAAGCATAACGAGCAGGGCCTCTGGCATCAGCATATTGGCAGTGAGATGTAGTAACTGGTCTCCACTTCACACTGCAACACTGCTGACTGCTCATATAGTGGTAGACCAATATAAATTCAGTAGCTACCACAGCTACTGAAAATAGGAGGGAAAGAGGAATACAGTGGTAGCCCATTCCAAGTGTAGCAACACTATCTAAAATCCACCCTTGGGACAAGTTTGGTTGTTTTTTTTCCCAGGAAGTATGGAACCTGGAATTATTTACATTCTAATTAATTCCCTCAAAAATCCCTAAAAAGATCCTGTACCTCTTTTAACTCAGGATAATGCTGCATATGGAAGAGATTTATGTAAATTAGGCCTCACCTGTAAGGCAGTCTCTGAAGCTGGCACCTGGGAATAAGGGGAAAAAGAAAAATCTCTAGGAAACACCTCTTTCTCCCTCAAACACAAGGCGTCTTTAACCTAGCCAAACTTAGGATGAAAAATTCAAAACCAAAGTACTCCTCACCCCAAAGCCTTCTAGATCTACAATTCCTTCTACAATTCCCTTTCATGAAATAATTTGCAGGACTGTATCATCACAAATCCTCAACATACAAACAATTAGCTGGGGAGGAATGGATTTCAATATTTCTTTAGGGTACTCAAATAAACAACTCCACACACATGCCAACTGTCAAGCTCCTCTGCCACCTTCCCACTGTAGCAACCCATATACAACACACCTTATTTTACAGAATTTAAGCTCCAACCACCACTTAGATTCATAGAATGGTTTGGGTTGGAAAAGACCTTCAAGATCATTGAGTCCAACCATCTATCCAGTCCTACTAGGTCCAACACTAGACCATGTCACCAAGTACATCTACTCTTCTTTTAAACATCTCCAGGGATGGTGACTCAACCACCTCCCTGGGCAGCCTGTTCCAATACCTGACAACCCTTTCAGTACGGAAATTTTTCCGAATACCCAACCTAAAGTTCCGCGACACAATTTCAGACCGTTTGCATCAGGGGAAGCTTGTGTTGGATATTACAAAAAAATTCTAATCACTAGAAAAATTTCTAAATCACTTAATACACCTTTGAACAAGCAGTACAGAACAGACAAGTGACTTCTGTCCCCATGCTGACACGCTTGGTCATTCTACCACCCTTCGCAATCATCCCTGAAGCTGCCGCGTCTGTCCACAAGCACTTGGCAGGAACGGCTCTGCCATATGAACAGGAACCAAAACATTCCCCCTCTCAGCTACACTGGTCCAACCGAAAATCCCCTCGCTCTTCCCCAGAGTGCAAGCACACTCAAGAGGCAGAAGGAACCCACCCTTGGTGAGGAGTGGGAGATGCCCCTGTATGTTAGTTGCCAATGCAAAAAAATGCCTCAGCATTTGGCGTCAGGAACCCTGGACCCACCAGGGCCACAGCCACGATCACATCCACTGATGCCAAGTTTTCATTACAGGTTGTGTGCACTTACCTGCACCACGCTGCTTTCAAAGGTTTCCGTGCCTGTGATGGCATACTGTTATTTTTTAAACAGGCGTTGTTCCCCACAGCTGTAAAATGGACTACTTGCTTGAAAGCAACCAAAAATTACACACCTTTCGAGACAGGTCAAACAAGCACCTCAGCCTTAAACACAGGGTAGAAATTGTGACAAGCAGTGTATTAAGGAAGGAACTTTACAGCTTGATGATTGTATGTGACAATACCGAAGGACTCCTTTCTTCCAGTAACTGCCATTTGCTTATTTTTGAAGAAGATAATAGAAGTGACATAATAAAACAAAATGCTTAAAAAATTAAACCAAAGCCATTCTTTTTTTCACTCAGATGTATAGAATGGTAAAGGAAAAATAATTTAAATAATTTCCTTAGTAATACAAGTAATATTTAAATAGATTTAATAGTGCTGCTCCAAACCAATGAATTATGAGTTTAAAACCTATTAAAATGTAATGTTTTTTTCCTGAGCTGAGGGGAGAGAGATTTAAATCCACTGAATTTTAATATTTCAGCTTGAGCTGCGGGAGGTAGAGAAAGTCCAAATGAACTATTCCATCAGCACCATTCAAGCATGAACATTTTAATCAGTTTTACTTCCTTGGAGTTCTCCAACACAGTTTACGCTGTCATTCTGAAAGCACTTAACACAGAGGGTGTGAAAAACCACCAAGGCTTGTTATTGCCTTCACAATTGATGGCAAATAATTTTGCAGACTTCCTATCATTAAAATGTCACTGCTAAAAATTGAGGTTCAGCATTTCTTGTGCTAAACTGCATTTTCTTTGAACACCATCACATACCTGTTCTTAACTTTTTGGTACATTTATCTCTCCCCGTGTGATAAACAGGCACATAAGCAGTAGCCTCCATTTCTGCCTTACTACCCAAGAGCAGTTGAAACAGAGGAAAAATACCCCAGACTCAGATAAAATTCTTATGAAGTTACAAGTTAATTCCCTGGTTCCCTTATTAAAGCATAGCCACATTCACACAGCATGTTCTGATGATATAGCATAATGGATTAAAAAAATTAAAAACCCCAAACAACCCCCCCAAAAAACCCCACCAACCCCAACCAGAAAAAAACAACAACAAAAAAAACCCCAAAACATTTTAAGAGAGTTAGACAACTCAATTTAATAACACAGGAAATGAAAACATCATTCCTAATTAGATCATATTACTGATTTAAGGCTACAATTTGTGTTTTGTTCCAACAGTGTGATCTTACAGATTATAATTTAAAAGCACAGCAGCTATGACACGTGACAACATCAACTGGATACACCACGCTGCTCATCCCAACACACCCAACCTGGAAAAGAGCTCTGGACATGCACTACAGATGGCTCTGACCAAGAACAGGGTACCACACCATCCATGGCAAACATTGGATGCTGAGCCTGGATGCCTGCAGACTTACAGTCATCATGCAACATGCCTGCAATACCTAGGTTTTTAGTTTAGTTTTTTCTCCCTGCATTTCTCCAGAAGAAGATAGATGATATTTAACTTATTTCAGCCCGTCAACAGTTTTAAACCGAACATGACCTGTGAAAGAAGTCATTATAACTGTGTTTCATTCCATTAAACACAACTAGTTTATTGTCAGGAGAACAAGCAGTCTCTCTGGGTTCCAGGCTCACTTCAGTATTTTGCATTTAAACTGCATGGATCAGTGATTTGGTTCATTTACCAATGAAGATAGAATAATATTGCAAAGTTAAAAGGTGCTTCATCAGATTCCATTAAATCAGAGCACACTCATACAAAAATATATACATGTGAAACACAAAGAGAGACATGATTTGTGCACATTCAATTCTTCCCTTGTGCCGCCCTCCACTGCCATAAAATCTATTTTCAACTCAAACCCTGGGTTTCTCCCTTTGAACCCAAGGGGTTTAGCACAAGGGAGGGGAACTGAATAGGGTCCCCACACAAAGCACAGAGAACTTAAGTTACAGTTGTATTTCAAAAACTCTCATACTGCTTTTGTCTTCATCTGATGCACAGCTCAATGGGCAACTAAGATACATTTTTTAAAACTAAAAAGCAAAGAAATGTCAGAAGCTTTTAAAGTATCACTGAGTTACAAGAACACAAACTCTGCCAGACTTACCACATAGCAAAATAATGCAAGACAACTCAAGAGATACGAAAAGCCATGATTTCTAATTAAATTATTTCTTTTATTTGCAATCGTATTCACTTTGCAAAGTATGCCTTTTTTAGTCCCATACGACATTGTCAGACTAAATCTCTTTAAGTGCAGACATAACATTATCATGGGTATTCATGCAACTAAAAAAAGGTAAGCTTTTTTGGTAACTTGCTATCCTATTTATTCCAATTTTTTAAACTAATCTCTTAAAGATTGGATTAGATTACTTCTTTCTAAACATGAACAAAAAATTTTCAGTCTGTATTGCTCCTACTTCTCTAAAACCAAAGAGAGGGCCACAGCACATTTGCTAAGTCAGCACAAAACAGTGAAAAAAAGGCAGTTAAGCAAGGTAAAAAGTCAGTCTTGTGAGGGAGATGAGAGCTGTACCATTTTAATGTATAAAATCGAAATTCAGATATGATGAAAACTTGAGGCAATGGAGTTTCAACTGACTTGAAAAGATAAAATTCAGACAGGAACAAACAAAACAGAAAATCTACTTCTGTCTACTGAGGGGAGACCAACAGAAGTTACTGCCAGGCTCCCAGACAAGTGTCTAGTCTGTTTATATATATTCTGTGTGGTTTATTGGTTCATGAGAACAGGATAAACTTAAATAGTAAGTGAAATAGCCAGTATCTATAATATCATTTGTTCTACATCAATCAACTTACTCTTAACTAGAAAGCAAATTGCTTTTTGTGGTCTCCTTCATTCATCAAAGGGGAATGGCAAAAATACAACTAAGTGGGCTGTGAAATATTTGTAAGCATGCGTGTGCACCTACACACAAAACAGCATGGGCACATATAGGCACACACTTACGTACGCACATGCAGCACACACATATAAAAACTTCTTTTACAACGAAGCCAACCTTTAGCTACTTTATGCAAAGAATGTTAATAGAAGGCAGTATTTTCGGTTAGGTAATGAAAACTAATTGGGAAATTATTCATCTCCCACTCTCCCCACTGGAGCGTAAAAGACATACAACAAATGTTATTCATGATTCTACATGACTCGCTCCGATTCACCTCCTTCTTCCTAACGGGCACTTCAGAGGAAATAAAGGTTACTCTTTTCCATTTATATCTTCTAATTGACTACCAGTGTTTTCTTGTGGTCAGAGGGATACAAAATAGAGTTAGGAACAGCCTATTAAAAACAAGCTACAATCAGAGGGCTGCTCTACACTACCGTCAGCAATGATCAGAGAGTCCTGATTTCCTTGTTAAAAGACAGAGGCATAATTGAAGCAATATCTTCACTTCAGATTGATTATTTGGCGACCCTTATCCACATCTTCACTCAGCAATTTGAATTTTAATGAAAGTAAATGGAATAATTAGCATTTCAAAGTGTGTTTGATACACTGAATAAAAAAAAGGAAAAGACTTTTATGTATAATCTATACACAAAAGAAAAAGCATTTGGGAGGGCACAGAAGATGGGAAGTACAGTTGTAGTGTCTTCATTAGAATAACTTAAATAACTGCTTGCACCAGCTGCATAATTATACATGTGAATAACGTGCTACTAAGCTATGACTTCTCACCTTTATTTTATGTAGTGTGAACTGCCACAGCTTTCATTGTTATGCCCTTCCTCTCCAGTTGTAAAATGTAAACACTGTGACTGCCCACACCCATAAAAGACTCAGAAGACTGCTATACCAGGCTAATACCACTGGCAGTAAAGCTTTTGCAAGAGGGACTCTTCACACAGGTATTTTCAGATGACTAGGAGCAAGGTACCAATGAGCATACTGGTGATGAGCCATTTTGCCAGTGATTTTGGTTGGTTGGTTGTGGATCTTTTGGTTTTTTGTTTTTTTTTTTTAAGTAACCTCTATTTTTTAATGTAAAAATAAAAAGCATGGTGAATATTCATAGTCTTGAGCCACCAACCCAGAAAAAGGTGTCAGCAGCAGGAATGGGTAAAACCCTCCTGAAGCACAGGGTGTCATACAAAGGCTACCTGTTACAGTGTCTGCAGTTGCAGATGCATGCAAAGGACACCAGGATACTGACCTAACCTCGGGAACGGATACAGCACAGACTCTCATTACTCCATCAGTCTTCTCAGTGCAGCGCAAGCAAAAGTTTTCAGGTGTTAACCAGCTATTACGAAGACAAAGCTACTGAACTTAACTGCCCACAACTTTTTGCCCACCTGATGGAAATGAGTTCACATGAAAGAGAAAGAAAAAGCTATTTGAAAACAGTATTAGAGCTAAAATAGAAAGACCACATACCCCAATGATTGCGTTCAGTTCTGCCATGGTCACTTGCTTGGCACGCTCCACAGCCTGCACCACTTGCTGCTGGTGCTATAAATGAAGATCAGAAACAGAATAAAATTACTGTTTTCTAAATTATTAAGCACAGGGTTTTTATGCTTTTATCTTTTTTCTTTGCTTTTTAAACACATGCAGGGCTTGAAATAACGCTGACAGAGAGTCACATTCTGTGTTGAACTGCAAGAGTACCAGGTAAGGGGGGATTTTATTTATGCTGTTACTTGCCAGGAATTATACCCCTGCTCCCCAAAAGAGCTATTTAACGACCAGGCTAACTAGAGAACTGTTTTCCTTTTGTTCATCAGCACTGCATGCTCTTGAATTTACATGCCAGCTACTTTCCTCACAGTCACAGAAACTTTTTTTTTTTTTAAAAAAAAAAAAAGAGAAACTGAAAAAGAAAGGTATGTATTTTCCACAGTGCAAGGCACCCACATCACTGAAGAATATACAAATTCTCCTGCTTGGTACATTTCAAAGCAGCTCAACCGTAAGAAAGAAATTTAAAATGCCATTCACAATTCTGTCAAACATGTGAAAGAGAACTAATTATTTCAATCCCCAACATGTAAATTTTAATAGCTTTAAAAAGTCCATCAAAAACACATGGTCTAATTAACAACACAGTTTACAAGCTTCAGTGGTTATATTATCTCAGTTTGAGTGATACTGTATTCCTGCAGTAAATTCAAAATTGCTGTATGTTGAAAACTGATTGATATTTATTTGAAAACATCAACTACAAATAAAATAAGGTCCTCATCTTGTAACCAGATCCATGCCTGTTCAGAGCTACATAGAGGCAGCCTCGCAGAATCACAGTTACCCGCAATAGACTGGTGCAAGGCATGGGGGGTGGGGGGTTCAGGGGGTGTCCTGGAGAATTGCAAGCAGGCTGTGCAGTCTGCACTGGGAGTGAGTCATCTTTGATTTGCAGCCCACAGAGGAGTGAGCTTTTGCCGATCTCGAGGTGCTGAAATGGTAACAGTGAAACATCAGCTCTTTATCAAAACCAGCACCTGGATGCTTTTTGAGGCAAGGTTTCAGGAAAGGGTTGAGGGGGCCTTTAGTTTTCACCCCATGGTTGTGTATAAGGGTCGAGCAGAGACAAGGTACAGCACATATGGCAACACCTCCCATGCACCCTCACCGTGGCAGAAAGCTCTGTAAAATAAGGTGGGGACCCAAGTCCACAAGACTTCCTCCAACACAAGAGTAAGTGAAGAGCATCTGAAAGGCTCCCTAGGCAGCACCCTGAGCCCCACTGGGAAAGGGGGCCGTAAGGAAGGGCTGGGCTATCTCAGAGACTTCCTAACTCTCAAATTTGCCAGTTCTCAGCACAATGCACGAACAAAAATGGGATTTTCACTTACAAACTCTCTCCCATGAAAGTCTTCAGGGAGAAGAAAAGCAAGCCTAAAAATCCACCCTCAAATGTAAGAAATGCTGACCTCAACTACAAAAAAAATGGATAAATGCAAATAATGAATCAGGAGGTAATTTAAAAACGCTCCTGGAAGGAAGTAAATGGGTTTAAGGTTTGTTTGTTTTTAAGTAAAGAAGAATTAAATGAAAGAAATGCCAGGAGAGCAAATAACATACTGTTGCAAACAGAATCACAGCAGTACCATTTAGAGTTTTGTAAAGCTACTCTGCCAACATAAACCAAATCTGTCACTTTGAAGCAGACGATGTAAAGAACAAAAAGCAGGGCAAACACAAGCAAATGTGTTCCTGGCATCCAGAAAAAAATAGTAACAAAATGCAGTGGTGTATCACCATCACAGATAACCTTACCAACTTCAAGTTTCTGGTGACGTGTTATCATCTCCAGATCATCACATGTTAAGGGCAGGTACAGCTGAAACCTTGGTGACACACTGCTTTATTTGGCAACTGAGTGACCATAAAAATCACACCACCATTTTATGGCAGAGGTCAGCCACACCACAAATGGGTCATGGCATTTTTGATCATGTAATCAAAAAAACCCCGAAACAACAGCCAACAAAAAAAGAGGGGGTGAGAGGTGGGAGTTAAATGCTTTTCTTTTTTTTTTTTTTTCTTTTTAAAGGAAGAAAATAATTTACTGAGGTTTACAGTCATCTTTGGTTTCCTATTACCTCCTCGGCAATTCTTTTTGCACTGAAATAAATGAAGGGACCTAGCTCTTGATTTGTATATATTAGCACTACATTCCAACACCCATTTACTTAAATCTTGTTCCCAGAGCCAGGGTCAGAAAAGAAAAAGCTTCTGAGCAAGCCTAAAACCGCAAGAGTTATTGGAAAAATTATTGTAACTTTCATCCATGTTTTGGAAACATGTCAACCCCAAAAGAATTCTAATGGCTTCCTTTCCTTTACAGCAAACGTAACAAAGAATATGGCTCTGAGAAGTAATTCGGAAAAACATTATTTCATTCTCAGGTGATGGGAAGAAACAGAAGCGTAGAGTACCAAAATCTCACTTTAAGATTTCTGCTGGAAAGCACCTTAAGACAGAAATTCCCTAAGCAACCACACAAAATATCCTTCTTCCATTGATTCTAACAGGTTTGGGATCAAACCTTCATAGAGAGGAGAAAACCCACAGACCTTGTAATGTTGTACCTAAATCAGGTATGGTAGAGACAATGAAAACTCTACTACTAGCTGCTTTAACATTGATTTAATTTTCAGAGACGTAGTATGCAGCAGACTCAAAATAGATGGTCTGCAATTAGCCTCTCCATCACTTCCACCTTGTCAGAGGAACCAAGCAGACTCCGGCTCAGCTCTCTGAAACCCCACGGGGGCCCTGCCCTGAGTGACCCTGGGGCTACTTCAAGTCACAGGTACAAACCACACACTCCAGTGCATGAAGACAGGAGAAGGACAGAGGAGTTATCCTGTGGTATGGCAGAGCAGCATGCAGGGTTTCGAGAGACCACTGGCTGTCCCCAGGGCTTCTGAGTCTGGGGCATGTGGGGGATGGCCACATTAGCAATCCCCATTCTGGTGACAGATAAAGATTTCTACATACAGAAAAGGGGCCTGACCAGGCTACAGGGACCCACTGCAAACCAAAACCAAGTTGAAGGTCAAGCAGCCCAGAAGTCTGCCGAGTGGGACGGCAGCTGGCTGACCCAGCCAGTGTGGATCCCCAAGGACAGATGGCTGAAGTGCTTACCGCATGCTTGGACGTCTTCCCTGGCCAGCAGGCTGGTAACAAGCAGCACTATGTTAAAACCAAGCAGCACACATTAGCCTGCCCATCAAGTGATCCCATAGCGATTTACAGCCAAGTGAAATCAGCAACAAGAAAAAACAGGTTACTTTTTCCCAACCAAATGCAGACACAGGGTTGCAGCTTTCACGCACATTTAATGTTAACTTTCCTCTGTGCACACAAGAAAATGACAGACACATTTTCTTCAGTTATGGGAAAACAGTATTTTGCATCGCATTTAAGAGGCCAGAGCAATGAACCCAACACCCTGCCTTGCCTGTCAGGCAGGCTAGTATCGTTTCTTCATTTCAACTTCTTCCCCGTCTCTTCACCCCTTTTTCACTTTCTCTATTGTGTTGGCAGATCACCTCATTTCGGTCTCACAGTAGGTAGCAACAACACAGACCACAAGAAGGATGTAGGCTTTTTCACCATCACTTTGCCTCACCACACTGTCCTGCCACTTAGGCCCTGGCTTATGCACAGGCACTGCAGCATGGTGGAAAATATCTGGACTCTTTATACCATGTCACAGCTCCCCGTGGCTCCCAGTGACGGGGAAGCCATGCTGACAGCAACCGAGAGGCCAAAATTTCCCCCGGTGCACACACACAAATTCCAGCCTGCCTCCAGCACTGACAACAGCATCCAAAGCAAAACTCGCTGAACAATTCACTTTGCAGAAGCAAGCGGGCTCTGCTTTGTTCGTATTACTTTATTGTAGTATTATGGGTTCAGAGCAAGTACAGATGAGGTCTTGCGTAAGAACTGCAGCAGTGCCTTTCTGAAAAAGCCTGGCCCAGAGATGGCATGATGAGATGAGGCTGCGCCAAAAACACCAGTGAGAAACAGAGAGCGAACATGCATTTGCCATGGAGTACAGCACACACTTGGAAAACTGTAAGGGGCCAGCAGGGTCACCGCATCCAGGCACCGTAACTCAGACAAGATATAATAACCATTTCATAAAAACGTAAGAACATTATTAGCAACGTATGCATAAATTACTAATAAAGATGCCCTGCTGGTAGAAGGATTACACGTATCTGACAGCTTCCTTGTACTTCGTGTTTCAGCCCTAGTCTACGGCAGGTCTAAGATGGCGGAAAACAATTTTGTGTTTTGGCATCTAACATCACAGACCAACAACTATGTTGAACAGCGGGAAAGGACTCCTGCTCTGCTTCCCTAAATGCATCTCACACTCTTCATCCAAACTTCCGGAACGTCAAAAGCATCTCTAAGGAATGTTAGTACAGAGACAAGCTGGCACATTACGGCCTATATCTATCTTGTAAAAGGAAAACAACTAATATTAAAGTGTTTCAAAGGAAAAGACTGCACACAGCATTTCCTTTTTGTATGTCTTTTGACATTCTGCATTGGCATTTATGGTGCTTCTAAGACCATCACCTTATCGTGCATGGGGAACTGAAGATGCCCATTAAAGAGCAATCCTTCTAGCTTGTTATTGGCTATCTCACTGGCAGTTGGGAGGGAAAGTTCACCTTCTGAAAAAGTTTATTACAGCTTCCGTCAGCCTATGTAATACTTGCAGTGGGGTGGGAGCTGACAGGGAACAATACTGTTAACGTCTGTCTGGCTCCTCAAGCAGCTCGTGCAGGTTGTGCTGAGCTCCAGGTTGCCACAAGTACATTGTTAGCTGTAAATCAGCCAGCCTGCATGTGTCTTATGAATATAAACACAGTCAATATTTACTCAAAAGAAGGTAACGACGCTATGAGTATCCCCAGCCACACTGAACAAATATCACTATCCAGCACATGGTGTTGTTCAGCACTCGATAACCCACAGGGTGCCACAGTGATAGCCAGAGGTTGCAGCCTGCCACACATACCACCTTGACCAGACAGGAACCAGCCCCAACCTGAAAGCCACAGGGTTGTGCAAGTGTCACACTGTGCTGCAGCTGGTAAATTCAGTTGAGAAAAAGCGTTAATTGGCAGAGGCGTGATCTACAGTTTTAAACCCAAAGTACATCGCATCTTACTGGACAGATCATTCACAGAACAGTAAGGGTTGGGAGGGACCTCTGGTTATCACCTAGACCAAATTCCCCTGGCAAAGCAGGATCACCCATAGCAGGTTGCATAGGATTGTGTCCAAGTGGGTTTTGAGTATCTTCAGAGGAGACTCCACAACCTCTCTGGGCAGCCTGTGCCAGTGCTCTGTCACCCTCACAGTGAAGAAGATTTTCCTCACGTGAAGAAGGAATTTCCTGTGTTCCAGTTTGTGCTCATTGCCCCTTGTCCCATCACTAGGCACCACTGAAAAGAGTGTGGCCCCCTTCTTTAAACACCCACCCTTTAAGTAAGTGTTGATGAGATCCCCTCTCAGTCTTCTCCAGGCTAAACAGACCCAGATCTCTCAGCCTTTCCTCATAAGAGAGATTCTTCTGTCCCCTCAACATCTTTGTAGCCCTCTGCCGCCTCACCAGAGCAGAACTGAGGAGAAGAGCCTCACTCAACATGCTGGCCAAGCTTTTCTATTTGCATCCCAGGTTACCACTGAACCTCTTGGCCACAAGGACACGCTGCTGGCTCACAAAGAGCTTGTCCACCAGGACTCCCAGGTCCTTTTCTGAAGAGCTGATTCCCAGCAGGTCAACCCTAACCTCTACTGGTGCATGGGTTTATTCCTCCCTAGGTGTAGGACCCTACACTTGCCCTTGTTTAATTTAATTTGGTTCCTCTTCACATAATTCTCCAGCCTGTCCAGGTCTCAACAGTAGGCTTGCTGAGGGTACACTCTGTCCCCTTGTCCAGGTCACTGATGAATACATTGAGTAAGAATGAACCCGGTACTGACCCCTGGGGTACATGACTGGCTACAGACCTTCAAGTAGTCTCTGCACTACTCGCCACAACCTTCTCAGCTCTACCATTCGGCCAGTTCTCAACCCACCTCACTGTCCCCTCATCTAATCCACACTCCCTAACCTTGCTTATGACAATGTTACGAGACCCAGTGTCAAAAGCTTTGCTGAAGTCAAGGCAGACATCTGCTGCTCTCCCTTCACTGACCCAGCCAGTCATGCTATTATAGAAGGTTCTTAGATTGGTCAGTCATGATTTCCCCTTGTTGAATCCATGCCAACCAGTCCTGCTAATATTCTTTTCCTGCATATCCTTAAAGATGACTCCCAGAACGATCTGTTCCATCACCTTTCCAGGGATGGAGGTGAGGCTGACTAGGGTCCTCCTTCTTACCCTTTTCAAAGATCAGAGTGACATTGGCTTTCCTCCAGTCCTCAGGTACCTCTCCTGTTCTCTCTGACCTTAAAGAGACGGCTTAGCACTATCTCCTGCCTCAGCAGAGTGCCCCCTCAGCACTAATGGGTACATAGATCTGCGGGTGTCCACTGCGTAAATGATCTCTAAGCCAGTACTCCTCAACCAAGGGAAGGTCTTCCTTTCTCCAGACTTCCTCTCCTCCCTCCAGGGTCTGGGATTCCCGAGAGCCAGCCTTAGCAGTAAAGACTGAAGCAAAGAAAGCACTGAGTAACTCCACCTTCTCTGTATCCCCTGTCCCCAGGGAACCCACCTCATTCAGCAGCAGACTATGAACGAGGAACTATCTATACCAGCTGCAGCACATCAAAATTAAAATAAAACCTGTAAGTATCTACCTACAACCTTGCAGACACCCCCTTCACCTTACGCAACAGGAACTACTTTGAGCATACTGGTATCTCACAACATCACATGGAGATGAAACACGGGAAGCCTGCAACCACAGCAGAAACTGAACACATGTTGCACCTGAGGTCCACCTCATGCCTTGGCCACAAAGTCACTCTTTCCTATCAAAATGGGAAGCTAGTATTTCTTGTTGCTGTTTTTTACAGTCTGCCAGAATCAACATAAAAACAAGGTATCACTTGACTGCATATTTAGGCAGGTTAGGGACTTTATTTTCAATACATGCTTGGATGATGTACAGCACAGTAAAACTGAAGCCTGGATAACTTCCTGAATACTTTACTGGATTGCCCACTGAAACAAAGCAGGCACTAGTACACAGTAGGTTGATGTATTATAATTGCATCCTTCTCATGAGATCTCTAGTGATTTTGGCCATGATTTCTTACTTCTAAGTGAGTTATCGCAAGCCATTGATTCCTTACAAAGTTAACAAGCAATAAGACAAGTTAACCTGGTGCTATTATGAGGCAATAATATTGCCATCAGTGCATGTAACCACTGTATTTTGTTCATTTTTCCCTCAGGCACAATACAAAGGAGCCTGATCACATTTTTCAGCCACTATTCTACAATTAGACTGTATGCAAAATGCATAAACAGCAAAAGCACACTGCAATTCAATTCTCTATTAATCTAGAAGATGAAATAAAGAAACTTCTATTAAGACACTCACTTTTTAAAGACACAAATTAGATAGAAACCAAGACTAGCAGAATATTCCAATCTGGAGATGAGTTCTCTTTTGCCTCATCAGCATATGCCAATCTAAACTGATTTAAGTAACTCTTTCTACTAGCAGAGGTCAAGTGATTACCAGGACTTTCCTAACCCCAATATGGAAACTATCACAATCAGCAGTACTGTCAAGACACGTAAGTCTTTTTGTGCTTCCCCTTTCAATGCCTCTCAGTTGTCTAGTGCCCCTTCTCTCTTGCTTGGTCAACCTCCACACAAGGTGTACAGTGGCATTTTGAAAGTCCTCCCTTCGGTCTTCATCAGTGCACGTAAAACTGCTGAAGTTGTGATTTTTTTTTACCTGGCTTTGACACAGTGCAAAATACACAAAGAAGCTGTAAGACTTGGAAAGTTAGACATGCAAACAGGTGAAGGAAACTTAATGGTACACCAATTTAGAAAGCAGAGAGGTTCATTAGTAGAGAAGCCATATGAAAGCCTCCTTCCAGATTCAAAACTGCTTAACTCAAATCTCTGATCTACAACCAAAGGAAATAGCAGTCACTAAGCACCAGTGTGCTTAAGACCTCACTAGGTGGTACTGTACCTGAGACAGAAGTGGGTTGACATTATTTTCTGTATTTACCATCTGGATCCTCTTGGTTGTCTACCTACATACTTCCTGCAATGAGCACACTGATGACAAGTCACTGCAATGGCTAAGTCCAGAGTTAAAACTGCTCTCCATGCTTAGCTGTTCAGCAGTGGTCAAGGCCCTCTGCTCACAGTTTGCAAGTTACTGCAGATGAGCATCACATGGGAGATTGTCCTTGATGGAATAAAAAGAAGGAAGCACAATGTGCAACCTTCACAGTGCCTCCTCCTTCTAAAGGAGGCAGGGACTTAAAATGCTAACTTCCAGGAGAATGACTCCAGGGAGATTTGGCTTCAGGGACAGGTGAGGATGATGCATGTGGAGCACAGAAAAAGGAGAGAACTTGTGCTTACAGGGTTTTTTTGTTTTGTTTTCTCCTCCTTAATTTCACTCGAGATATACAGGGGGTGGAAGCTAGGATCTCCAAAATCAAAGGCCAAAATCTATCAGTTGCTGTGACTCAACACCCATCTTTCTTGAAATGTTGTCTAAGCTCATCTAATCCTTTTGCTTGTCTGCTGGTGAGAAACAGGCACTACAAGAAAGCACATGGGCTGGGTCTGTGGAAGTGGAGCAAGCAGGGCAGCGTGACTTACTTGTGCATGGCAATAAAGCTGTGGGTTTTTTGCATTTCAGCAGAAAACAGCAGTACTGGTACCTGCAGTACTATATGGGTACGAAGTTTCTAAACGCGGTATCTCATACTCTGGAGAAGTCGACTCTGCCACAAAATGCTGATCCCATGTCTTTGCCAAGTTCACAGCTTTGCCTGCCAAGTACTCACCCCTGCTTTTGTTTCCAAATTGTGTCATTTTAGTGTTCGCTTTAGCAGGAGCATGAATCAGCTTTACACCTCATTTTTATAGGCTGTGCTATTCCTGCACAGCAAATAAAACCCCGTAACTAGATGTATAGAGGCTCTGTAGCAGTCAAAAGTACAAAATCAACAGCTACTCATGTTGGATCCACGCAGGACTTGAATTCTGGTCCTCCAGCGATATAACTAGATCATTACACATCATTTAGTTTCCACAAATCCATCTTTATAAGCAGAGGGTACAGCGGCCTCATGAACACTGTCAGGTTCTAGTTTTGATAGCGTTACTCTCATTTAAAACACAGAGAGATGCCCACGTGCGTGCACACACACAGAGCGTTAGCTGAATGCTGATGTTGAGCACACAGCCTCTCGTTTGCAGCAGCATGAGCAGCGCTCTTGAAAAGCAATTGCACTTTATGGAACAACTGAAAAGGCAGGAGAAAGAGTTGCTGCGTGTTCTCAGGCACGATGCTTTATGGATGCAATGCACAGATATACTCCTTCCAGCTTTGACTTCTCAGCTGCCAGCTCTACTGAAATGAAACCATGCATTAAATAGATGCATGCCAGCCTGTGCCAGCAGACCCCAGTCTTCTGCCCCTCTCCTCTAGCGGAGTGGGCAGGGAAGTCATTATGCACCCAAGGTCGCCTTTCATGAACCACACTTTCATTTTACTTCACACCTGCCTGTGGCTCCAAGGGTTCCTCTCTAGCTCCCAGCAACTCTACCAAATCCCAGTGCCTCTCAAAGTATCTACAATGCACTCAAGATAATACCAGCAAATCACAATTTGGAGAAAATTAGTGCTTAGAGAAATTAGCTCACAGTGAGTTTCAATCTTCTGTATATATTCCCCAAATACAGAGAAAACATAAAAGGATTTAAGGTAATAAGTAATCTGGAATGCAGAGAGAAAAGACAGGAAAAACCCCTGCATTCGTATGCCTACTGTGCTGGGCATCAGTACTTGGTATAGCAAAATAGGTTTCTGATGAACTTTAATGCCTGCTGCCAAGAATGTAGTATGAATCAGGCCTTCCTAGCAGTTTTGCAAGCCACCCTCTGATTTCAGACCCACAAAGCTGGAACTATGAGAGGAACTGCACTGTATATGGCAGCAAAATATTTAAACAACATAAATTTTGCTTAGCACATTACAACACATTACATTAAATAAAAATATTTAGATTATATTAAAATGGACTTGGAGATTATCATGAAGTTACAGTTATAAAACACAGTGCAAAGTCATCTACAAGCACTAAGAGATTCGTAAGAAAACAGCCTCAACATAAAGTCCCACTTTTTAGTAGATATGATGAGGCAATCATTTAGATCAGCACCAGTACAAACCACTACGTACCTCTTGGGACAGGAAGGGAATGACTTGTGCACATATAGCGTTCAGCCTCTTGACAATTTCTGCCTGCAAGTGACAAGAAGAAAGAAGTTCAATTATGTAAATTCTCAGATGCGATCATCACCCATGAACACAGAAGATACATTTGTTTGTTTGTTGGGTTTTTTTTCCATCTCTAGTCATCCTCTCGCTAGGACAGATTATCAAAATGACAAAAGTATTTGTACACCAGTTCACCAGACCCTAGGATGCTAATAATTTCTGGCTAAAAGTTTTCCTTAAAAAACACAGTTCAGAACTGAAGCAAAGCAAAGATAATTCTGATTAGGCAATCATAAGCATGTAAAGTAAAAATCTTCAGAGGTAACTTAACAGAGATAAACAAAATACTGTATATCAAACTAAACTCTCTCCTAAGAGGCAAAAAGAATTATTGCAAGTTACAGCAACGCCACTGAAAGCAAATGGAACAAATAAACCAATTACTTCTGTCCTAACACTGGATATCACAGTAACAGCAGCAACACGATATACAACTTTACTGATTGTCTTTCTACCACCTATTTTAGAAAGGGATAATACAGGTTTGCATCATATTCATGCTGTTAATCAATCCCGAAATCAGTAGCAGCTACTTTCATGTTGCAATTGTGATCAGAAATGGGTAACATACAATGTTTTATTTCCATTCTGAAGATGAATTCTTATTCTATGCATTTAATCTGAGTATCCCAATAGAGACCAAGGGGATTTGGGAAGACAACACAAAAAATACAGCTCCAGAAAAAGAATACTTTATAAGAACTTTCTTTTAAGAAATCATAACTTTCTTAGAATAAATTGTAACCTGGGTCAGTTCCTCATTATACAGTAGAGGACAGAATGCTCTTCCTCCTGCAAAATCACTAACTGTATGATGAAGACATACAAACTTGCCCAACTTAGGCTTCCTTTTCACAGCAACCCTCCCAGCCTTTTTGCTATGCTGTCTTTCTAAACTGCGGCTGCTTAAGAGCCTATCAAGCAGAAAGGCTGAGAACTAGCTGTGAAAAAAGATTACCACAGACATACCTGGGTGCAAGGAATATTACAGTTACACAGGTACATAACCAGAGGTGGGGGTACGCATGAACCTAACTCTGCCCCTCTGTGCACACTGTGATACACCCGAGGGAACACACACTACTCTGCCATGCAATTACTTCATTCCTCTGAAATCCATCTAAACTCCCACAGGTTATTTATACAGCAATTCCTATGATACACTGTACCGGTACCTTCTCATTGGTCTTCACTGTTTGTGCAAGTCCTCATCATGTTAAAGCTAAGCATTTCAACACAGGTTCTGCATTCATCTACTAGACCTTTTCTGTTTATTCAGCAGCATGGGTGCCTTAAAGGACACTTGAGAGCATGTTCTGCTCACCACAAAGCTAAACTACGTGCTAATTTCAAGGGTCTGTATGTGCCTGCAATATCAGTTATCTCACAATGTAAAACTTAAATACCCCTTTAAATAGCATTCACTATACCAGCTGATGCAGAGATTTACGAACTGCTTGTTACACAGAGCAGTACAGGGAGCAACAAGATGTGTGCATTTAAGCTTCGGCCAGAGAGGCTGCACGATCTAACACAGTGTTACTTGAGAAACAACATTTGATTAAGGAATCGTAGACTGTAATATAATGCACAGCTGTGAAGTACCTGTGCTGTAGTGGTTCAAGCACCATTAATGTAATAATTTCCAAATTTTGGGTCCCAGCCACACTGTTTTGTGGTTTGTGGTTGTGGGGTTTTTTTTAATAAGGAATCTCATGAGCGCCTTAAAAGCAGAGAGAAAAAAACTCACATCCTGCTCTTCACGGCTTTTCCGTATGAAAACTCAAAAATACCACCTTCCTGGCTTGACCTGAAGCTCCTCTGACCTGCCATTTAACATATACATGCCTTAATAAAAAAAGATACATGCCACTTTCCTCCACAACAAAGCAACTCTTCCTATCCAACTTTAAAAGGCTGACGCAGCCATACCCATCTCCCGCACAGGTCATGGGGACAGTCTTTGCATCGGCTGCACTCAGCAGATGACTGCTCTTCCACTGCAGCTATGTCAGCTGGACACCTCTACCACACCACTTAGGAAGGGAGAATAAAACTGGCTCCAAGAGCCATGACGGAGCTTGGTGTGCCATTTTAAAAAGCTTAGAGAATCACCGATTTTTAAGGCCAGAAGGGGCTGTTACAATTGTCTTATCTGGCCTCCTCAGTAATGCAGGCTGTAAAACTTGACTGACTTTTCCGTCAATCCTGTAAATTCTAGTTCAGCTGGAATATAGCTTAGTCAACAAAAATAATTTTATTCAACTCACTTTGAGGCATTTCTTCTCAATTAAGGTACGCAACCCCAGCTATTTCAAGCTATTTTGGCTGTGATGCTTTTCTTTTGATCACTTCCCTCCTCCCCGCCCAACAAAAGAAGTACATCTCTCTTCTACTGCTCTTCTGGCCGGAAAAAGTAGTTGAAACATTACTTGTTCAGTATTTATACAAAAATTCACCTCCGGCAGATTCAGAGCCTGGGAAACAGCAAAAAAGTGTCTTCCAAAAAACTGTAAGTGAAAACAGGTGACTGAATATGAGCAGTTACACAACCGTAATAAAACTCTTGATATCAGTGCCAGTGGAGTGCAGAGGAGCAAGCCCTTTCATGCTGTGCAGAGGAAAGTGAGCTGATTGAGACAGCACCCAGCTCAATCTACATAGAAGGAAAAGAGCTCACTGACAGCTTGGAGAGATGCTGGGACCTCCCCCAGCAGCACTTCCCAGCCAGGCAAGGGGCCCACAAGGCCAACCACAGCAAAGCCGAGAAGCCCCTGCTAGGCCAAACCAGGCTTCCATGCTCTTTCCGTGCTCTTTCCTTACTGTAACAACCTTCACTCTTCCTAACAAGGAGAGTCTCCCCACAAGCACGTGGTTGTGTGTACAGTTAGTATCACTCCCACACCTGGGCAGCAAGCAAACGGCCCAAGGAAGCAGCAGTGGACCGCAGAGGCACAGCAGGGCTGAGGCATGGCCTGCCCACCTCAGGAGAACGCGCAAAGGCAAAAAAAGCACTAGCTCCTCACATGGAAAACTAAAGTTGCCTCAGAAGCACGTTTCTTCTGCGGTTATCTGATCTTGCCTCTTTTGTCTCATGGGACCAGGGCTTAGAGAGGCATCAGGCCCTTCCACTGGGCGCCAGTTATCGGCCAGCAATACTGTGGGCACACACACACTTCTAATGGCCTATGTTTTGAAACCAAGTCTAATCTGATGGCGCAGCGCCCAAACTCCTTTCCAGCATAGCCATTAAAGGATGTAGGTTATTGCTGTTGTCACCATTGATATTTGTCATTGTAATGTAATTAGGGCCCTAAAATGATGCATTACAGCCCTTGGCACAGCTTCTATTAAAATCTTTTCTTCTGCTCACTGAACTGCGACCTGCTTTCTGATGAATAACAGACAGACAGCTTTAGGGTGAGGAGCAGATTCATCAAAGAAGTATTTTTCAGCTCTGGAAATAAAATAAATAAATAACGGAGGGCAAACTAGGAAGAAAAGCACAAGGAAGGAACAGAGGGGGAAAAAAAGAAAGACACACAGTGCATTTGAATTTCATCTGACCACTTGAAATTCTGATTGCATCTGATGAATCTTTCTTAGGACAATATATTCCCAGCCTGTGAATCACATGGTTAATCAGGGCTCTAATCTGCTATCCATCAGCCTATGCCAGCACTGTAACTTCCAATCAAATTTATAGGTTATGTGGGTCACGCATCCCTGAACAACTACATTCATGGATATCCCATTTAAACCAGCACAGACTCTGAAATGCTGTTGTTAGGGTTACTGAATGTTATAATACTATTCAAAGCTTTATGAAAGCTCCTGATAAACAGCTGCTAAATTATTGCCCCTGGATACAGCGTGATGCTCTGAAATAGCATTAATGGCCCAATAAAAGGGCGATTGTTCATGCCAAAATATAAAAAGGATAGCTTTTGCTGCCATAGTTTGTCAAATATGTTAACAAACACCGACACTTCTATTACTCCTTTCCCTAAACACAAAGGATGTTTGGTTTTGCATAAAAACGCACCAGCTTGGAACCAGAAACATGAGGGAAAGGCAGGCAGGGAAGGCTCATGCTGTAATTATCTTTTTACTTACCTAACGCAAGTTTGTACTGTTTCCATCCTTTGGGAGACACCTACAAATGACACTTATTTTAACAGCTTTGAGCTCTTCTCCTAGCCACTTACATGGCATATTTTTTAAAAAGAGAAAGAAAGCTTGCGTATTTATCAACTACAAAGTCAATAATGTTCTCATTTTGTTAGGCATATAAAGAGACAGCCATGCAGAAAATCACAGAATCACAGAATCGTAGGGGTTGGAAGGGACCTCAAGATACCATCGGGACCAACCCCCAGTGTGTCAGAATCAGACCCAAGTAAACGAATGAAGACCAGTACCAGTCAACAGTCCCTCAGTATCACTGCAGGGATACCACACAAGAGCAACAGCTTAGCTCCCCAATTCAGCCAACAAAACCCAATAGTTAAATGTGCCTTAACGTGCCTAAAACCCTGACCTTTAGAAGTATTCAGAAGAAGAGAAGCCTGCAGGGAGGGATATCTCTCAGGTTCCTGAGGTAAGTCAGCCCCTGAAAGGGGCTCAACAAAGCTGGTCCTCGGGGTACAACCACAGTCTCACAGCTACCAGCTGTACTCAGAGGGGAGCATGTGATGGACCATTAGACTCCTAAATCCCTTTGAGGATGGCAATGTAAGGGTTTAATTCAATTTACCCTTGCCACACACAGCTAAAATAGGGCATAAGCACATGGTAAAATATGGGAATGTGTTTAAGTGCCTTGGTAACTATTTTAGCATATGTCCAAATTCTTAGCACAGATGGGGACTAAAAGAGAAGCAAGAGTCATATAACCTCCAGATATTAAAATATTCAGCAATGTTCTAATACATAGGGAGTTCAGAATCAATCTGTTGCTTAAAAATCTCCATTTGCATTCTTTTTTGGTGAAGGGGAAAAAAAAGAGAATTGGGATTTTATTTATAGTATATAAACTTCAGGAAACTATTTCCCCTGTATTTCACAAAGTTCCATAGTTATTACAATTATAAAAAATTGCTGGTAAAGAATTACTACTGGAGGCTGTAGGTCTGTCAGTGGAATGGAAACAAAACTACTATATATGTATTATTGAAATAAAACAGAATAATAAAACACTATTGGGAAACCCATTTCAGCAGCCAGTAGGAAAAAGAATATATGCAATTACACTTTCAGAAAAATAATCTGAAACAACTGTTATTTCAGGTTTAATTTGTTCTACACAATGCAGGCTTTGCCAAAAAGATCAATCTAGTTTATTAAGTGCTTACCAAGAACACATGCACACACCCATAATATCTAAACAAGCATTTCACAAATTAGCGAGAACAAAAAACATTATGACATCGTAGCAGACGTATCACGACTCTGAATAAAGCACACAAAAAAGCTAATCTTAGTATTTCATAGAAAATTAACTCTTCTTTCATAAAGAAGAGTGTGTTTTGTTTTAATCACAGACTGTTGTCTGGAAGTGCTTTCTCCATTTCTACAGAACTGGAAGAAATTCTGCAAGCCCTGAATATAAAATTTCTCTCCAGCCCTAAAGGAACGGCATTTGGAAACTGAGCCGCGGAGTCTAGTCTTGTGGTCAAAGAGAGTGGAGGGAAATGTTCTCTGGTGAGAAGGATACTAAACAGAAAACAACTTCTTCACTAAGCCAATTGTTCAAGTTTAGGAGCTTTAATTTGAGAAATGCATGTACAAGTTTAACACAAGCAGCACCACCAGACTTTGCTGAATGGTATGTTCTCCACCTCACTTTCCTATCCCTTACTAACATCCCACCTGAGCTCATGAAGTACTGTAAACTTGATACCTACCCTTTGTAAGTTAATTTAGGTGCTTATTTTGCACAAAATATTGCAGACAGCAACATAAGCAATAAACTTGAGTGGCAGACTTTTCAGAATCAATTTTCTAATGTACATCCCGATCCGTGGGCTGCTGAAGTGAACTGATAAGACATGGCTTTTATTTAATGTCTCAAGAACCACGTGGAGCTCAACTGAATAAAAATGGATATATATTGAATCATTCATGATTAAGACAATAAAAAGCAAGTCAAGTAAGGTGACATATAAACATGTTTCAAGCCTGTCACTTGAAGAAGTCGGTGTTTTTCGTTAATACTGACTTCTGCCAGCCAACAGGGGAACAGAAATGCACAGCCCGGAGTTCCCAATCATCCTTCAGTTGTTCAGGCTACCAGCAGGTAGTAGCAAGTTGCTTCCTGCCCTGCCCTGCCAGAAGCACCTGCACAACATCCAGAAAAAAAGGCTGCAAGTGACACTTGAAGTGGCAGAGACACTTAAATTTCCCTTCCTCCAAGGCAGCAGGAAACACTTACTGAAAAAGCAGACAAAAACGAGTAAGAGGAGGACATGGCCAAGCGAGGTGCTGTTTCCATCAGTAGAGCTCTGAAGTCCTCCATAAGGTACTATTCCTTCACCCACCACCAATCCTCAGCAATACTTTTTTTATGAAAAAGGGCCTCATAATATAGGGATGAGAATTTTCCATAACGCTCCAGTAACTGAAGGAATCTGAAAAAAATACCCCCAATAAACGCAACAAAACCCCTCTTTTTTCAAGTTCATACACCCATGGTACTGCACTAAGACAGCTTCAGCTCCCAATTGAGACTTCTGCATCACTAGGTTGGAAAAGACCTTTGAGATCATCAAGTCCAACCGTACTTGTTCACTACTAAACCATATCCCTAAGCACCTCGTCTACCTGTCTTTTAAATACATCCAGGGTCAGTCACTCAACCGCCTTCCTGGGAGCCTGTTCCAGCGCCTGATAACCCTTTTGGTGAGGAGTAAGGTTCCCCCTCAGCCTCCTCTTCTCCAAGCTAAACAACCCCAGCTCCTCAGCTGTTCCTCAGAAGGTTTGCTCTCCAGACCCTTCACCAGCCTGGTTGTCCTTCTCTGGACACACTCCAGGGCCTCAATGTCTTTATTGTAGTGAGAGGCCCAAAACTGAACACAGTATTCAAGTTCTCCTAGCTGCAGTCAGGTCAGAATTTCTTGTTTTAATCTTTCCCGTAACAGCCAAAATGAAGGAGCACACACACAATCACCAGTCTCTCATTACTCAAGTCTTCCCCTTGCATATCCCTCAAAAGCTTCTGACCACAGTTCTTCTGCACCTGCTTGAAATGGTACAAGCTGGTCTGAGCCTCTCCTTGCAACTGTATGTGTACAGTGGTTGTAGAGCCCAGTTTTGATTTAAACAGATGAAGAAAGTCCCCTATTTATTTACACCACTATTTCATACTTTCTCACGCATAGCAGGAAAAGCAGATAGAAATAAATACTGCAGATCAGTAGTTCCAATGTGTACATTGTGAAAAAAGGAAAAAAAAAGAAAAAAAGAAGAAAAAAAAGAGGTGAGAGAGTCAAAACCTCGGTGGGCTTATGTTTCACTGGGGGTGCCCTTAACTGCCCTGGCAAAGTATTAAGGTGGCAAGATTTCAGGAAAAAGCTGAAAACCTCCAGTAGGTTAATCTAAAAGAAACCATGCTTTTAAAAATTTACATATCTAGCACATAGGAAAGGGGGGTTCTGCTGCTCTTTCTAAGTGTTACCACAAAATAAACACCAAAATAATTTTCCTTCTAAAAAGTAGAGCTGTTGGTGCCCACTTCTGATCCCCACCAGCACTTACCTTTCATTTGAAAATACACACAATACACACAAAAAAATCTGGAGTAGCTATAGGCACCCACTACCCTACACCCATTGTCTGTGTAATGGCTACAGGGCTTGCTCTGGAGCAGTGTGCCTCAAATGTTAACCACCAAGAAGCTGATATGCTATCACGGCTGGGAATTGCAAAAGTTGCACCAGAGTTCCAGCTACATCTACAAGGTGGTAGTGTTAGTCTTGAAGCTCCCAGAAAACACTGTGTCCAATGATGTAACACCCAAGAGTCTGACAAAAAAAGGAAAAAAGAAAAAAAAAAAAATTTTGTTTCTCCACCAAGTGTAGCAATTTTCTGGGTTTTAAGGAACCACACAAAGCTGATCAATAAACTTATAAAAAATCAGAAGTCCTGCGTTAAAAAAGCAAACAAACAAAAAAACAAAGACCCCAAAAAGCAACATGACTCCTGAACTCCATTTATTTTCTTCCAGAATCATCTGGAGGCCGCGAATCAGCCCTTCTGCATCAGGAACAACATTACTTCTCTTCCAGCCCTGGTTTCCTCTGCCTCAGCCCTGCAGGTTATGAAAGATGGAGCCCACCTGTCTGATTTCTTGGTAATATCACTTTATTATATTTGCTTCCAGAAAAAATAAATCTTCGAAATCAGCGCACTAATCCATTCAGTGGATTTGTTAGGTCTGGTTACAAGAATTCTTAACAGTGTTTGAAAACTTTGTCATGTTTTGCCTTCAATCCCTCATCTCTTCTTCCTACCCAGTAATTTCACACCATGTGGTGAATAGCTATCAATTAGCTTAAGAAATCCAGCAAAAAACCCCAGGTATTTATTTCAAGGAAAAGTAGTCTACACAAAGGAAACAACATTTTAACTCCTTTTCCATTGCGACTTCCTGTTGTACTATTAAAATGAACTCAGATACAATTTCCATAGATTAAGGCAACAGGTTTTTGTATTTGACATAAAAGACAAAAATATCCTGCCCCTTTTAAGACAGTACACAAAAGTGTTATTTAAACAACACCCTGGAAGACAGAATACTACAGTGGATTTTATAGCAATGCTGTAATAAAGCTTTGGTTTTGGATCCTTGCAACAATACAAAATCAAGTAAGGCATGTTACTATCTGAACATTTAAACCAAGTGGAAGTATTATACCTTTTAATTCTTTCTGAAAGTAAATAAATGTTTTAGATGCATTGCTGGTACAAACTAAGCCCCAGTTCTTGGAATAAAGTGATCACCTGAGAATCAGATTACGTGTAAGACACTTTTCATGCTTCCTTTTCTTAAAATCGACCCCCAACAAGTGAAAGTTATCTAAAATACAAAGTGTGCCTACGCAGGGCACACTTTCTTTCACTCTGAATTTAAATGGCAGTTTCAGCTTCAGGGGCTGACTGACAATTTCTTTATGCTTTGAGATGGCAATGCCACATTCCTATGGAAGCACCAGCTATCAACTTCCATCCTGCAGCACCCTATGGATGGGATGGGCAAGCCAGGATGAACTGTCAACCAGCCTCCTAGCTTGGGTCTTACACTGCACCATATGGTGTAACACAGCTAGTCAAGATCCCAGTTCCCTTTGTCTGGAACACGCTGGCCTGGGACTAAAAGACACAGCAGCGAGGACCTGGAGAGCTGAGTGCGTTCATCCAACAAGGAACAACTGGAAGTTCCAGCAGTTCACACACCTCTGCTTATACTTGAGATTATATTGATTCATATTTATATTTTTTAACTAAAACACTTGCTGCAACACCTACTCAAGAGGAAGGGATTGTTGATGTGGTAGAATGCTGCTTGCCTGAGATCAACAACAGCAATAAATTCCCCAATCTGCAGCTTGACTCCCACTGAGAAGAAAATATTGATATCATAGAATCATAGGGGTTGGAAGGGACCTCGAGAGATCATCGGGTCCAACCCCCCTGCCAAAGCAGGCTCCCCAGCTCATACTGCACAGGGAGGCATCCAGACTGGTCTTGAATATCTCCAGAGAAGGAGACTCCACAACCCCCCGGGCAGCCTGTCCCAGGGCTCTGTCACCCTCACTGTGAAAAAGTTCTCCCGCATGTTGGTGCAGAACTTCCTGTGCTCTAATTTGCAGCCATTGCCCATTGTCCTATCTCCACAGACCACTGAAAAGGGGCTGGCTGATTCCCCCTGCATCCCATGCTTAAGATATTTATAAACATTAATTAGGTCCCCCCTTACTCTTCTCAAGACTGAACAGTCCCAGTTCACTCAGCCTTTCCTCATAGGGGAGATGCTCCAGGGCCTTAATCATCTTCGTAGCCCTTCTTTGGACTCTCTCCAGGAGATCCCTGTCCTTTTTATCCCAGGGAGCCCAGAACTAGACACAATACTCCAGGTGGGGCTTGACCAGGGCAGAGTAGAGGGGGAGGATCACCTCCTCTGACCTGCTGGCCACACTCCTCCGGATGCACCCCAGGATCCCATTGGATCTCTTAGCCACCAGGGCACACTGCTGGCTCATGGCCAACCTGTCATCCACCAGGACCCCCACGTCCTTCTCCACTGAGCTCTTCTCCAGCAGGTCATCCCCCAGCCTGTACTGATTCAAATGGTTATTCCTTCCCAGGTGCAAGACTCCACACTTGCTTTTGTTGAACTTCATTTGGTTTCTCCCTGCCCAGCTCTCCAGCCTGTCCAGGTCTCGCTGGATGGCAGCGCAGTGTTCCTGCGTGTCAGCCACTCCTCCCAGCTTTGTATCATTGGCACTTGCTGAGGGTGGATGCTATTCCTTCATCAAGGTCATCATATGAATTGTCATTGCTCATAATTTCAGTCATTGTGGATAGTAACTACCTCTGCTGAAAGTAGCTCAATTCAGATTTCAGCATTTCTGGGTTTCTTGCTATTTTTCCGCTAACTGAAGGAGGACAAGGAAAGAACAGGTCATTTGAGCCTTCGACTTGGGAATATCTCCCAAGTGGTAGTTTCACTAGCAAAGTACACCTAAAATCATCAGGCGGTTTACAATTATCTTTTTAACCTTCCTAAAAAGACACATTTGCAAAGCAAATGCTGAGACATTTGTAAGATATGCATGCTTAGCATGTTCAAGAAATTCACCTGTCCGAGACAGCTGGATATGCTGAGTACATCTTGATGTTCAATTCATTTGAATGGTATTCCCCCAGTAAGATTCCTGCCAGGACAGACTCCGAGTCAAGCAACACTAAATGACATTTATCTTTAAATTACATCAGCATTATTGAGGTTTTCAAATACGCTTCATCCAAGAGGGATTTTAACGTAAAATAACTTTTTTAAAAATAACACACAAAGTTTGAGCAAATGCCATAAAAAGAACAGGAGCCATGGAGAGAAGGAGAATTCTCTGGCTGGTAACTGTAGATTTCATGAAACCTTTTCTAGGGCTGTAACTCCCTGTGAGATCACACTTTATGTGGAGAGCTACTATGAACTGCATTAATTTCAGACAAATGCTCAAGATGCACCATATGTTAAGTGCCCTCTTCATCACGCTACACCTACAGACTTTAATAAAAACATCTAGAACGTGGAAAGTAGGTCAAATGTAAGCAAACAAAAGGAGTAAATAATCACCCTATAAGCAGATTAACCGTGTGACAGTAACAGCAACACATTTCTCTTTAAATATGTTCTTATCAGAAAAGGCATCAGTCAAACCAGATCCCTTCCTGAAGTTGGTCCAGTTTCACGGCCATGATTCCCCTATGAAGGTGTCTGGGCCAGAAACACAGATCACACACCCACCAATTATGCTGTAGCCTCACATGCTCTTTGAACTGGCAGAGAAACAGGAACTGAAGCAGCTCTCCCCTAATCCAACTACTCCTGCTCACCCCACCCTTGTGCTGCTACCAGCATTTTTGCTGGTATGTGGTGAACTAAGCACTGAACTTATCCAGGTAAGTTAAAACCCAGACATCCCTGTTCCCCCTCCCCCTTTTTAATACAAACCCCATCCCATACCCAGTTTACCATGGAGTTAACCCAAAGGCAGGATCACCCCTTTCATTAGCAATGCCAGCTTCTCACCCACCTCAAGCACACAGAAAACTTCAGTCTCAGGCACACAAAAACCTCTAAGCTGAGACTTCTTGTGAACACTTCTCTGAATCAGAAAACATGAGCACAGTTAAGAGAGCAAACCACACAGCAGCACTCCTGGCAAGGTGCTCATCTCGCTACAAGTACCAATACTTCTCCGAGCACACGAAAGCACTGTTTCACTTCCTCTGCTACCCTGCAACCAAGGCGTACTGCTGTCAACCACAACCTAAACTTTTCACCTCTTGGGTTATAGCATCACAATCTGGTTTAGCTGCAGGTCTCAACTTGTCTTTAGAGCCTCCTGTTAGATCATCCGGTAAACCAAATCGCCAATACCCAACTGCGCAGTGAATTCAAAGCAATGAATAAATAAAAGCTAGTGAACATTTGTGGTGGACATCCTAACTCAGTGGCGGTCAGATGAAGAAATTAAATGCTGTGGTCAAAACTGTGAAAGAAAAAAACCAAACCCACTCATAAAACAATGTATGGGTTTTTTTCATTTATAGCAGACAGTATAACAGACAGCAAAACCACATTTCCATGCCCGGCTGTTGGGTTTTGTTGTGTGTGTGTGGTGGTGTTTTTTTAATGGATCGCTGGCTTTTTGCCATTGAGTAATTCTATGGTTTACCAAAATGCAGTCTCTGGGCTTGTTAATTTCATATTTAGTTAGCTAGGTCTGTAATCGTGCCACCCTTTTAATCAAAAAGGTTTCAGGCAAGCATTTATATGAAAAATACTCATGCAAATGCTAACTTTTTTACCCACAAAAATACACAGAGGTTGTATCTATTTTGGTTTATGAGAATCTGTTTTGCACAAGCAATTATAATTATTCCTTTTCATAACAGCAGTTTCCCATGACAATTAGAGACTAAGTTGTGCTATTCTGTTTGCATTAGAAATTTGCCAAAATACAAGAAAGGAGACCTTAAAATCATTGAACTACCTACTGACTGTTTGCAAACCTGTTTGTATAAAATCACTATCTGTTCTTCATAAAGACGACAGAAAAAGCTGGGGGGAGGGGGAGGAGGAAGGGAAGTAAATTCGATGACTAGTGGAGAGCTCAGACTGCATTTCCTTTGTGTGAGCCTCAGTGAAGATAAAAGAGTAAGTTGGAAAATATTAACCTTTAATATAAAGGGAAGGCAGTTCAAAATGACTGATTGCTCTATTGAAGTCAGCTTTCACTACTTAAACATACCACGTTTCATAGGTGAAAGCAAAGGAAAGAGAAGTGAGGGGAAAAGTTTACTTTTATCAACAAGGGATATAGTGAGTTCACCATCACAAGCGTAACTTCAGCTCATGAACACAAAACCTTTGAACTGGCCGCAGGTCTGCCCACTGAAGCTGGAGAAATACTCAGCATGCAGAGTAAAACCCTGCCAACTTCTCGGTTAGCAGGACCCGAGCAAGTCTGTGTGATTAAAGCACACCTGTGAGTATTCCAGTCACACCCTTGACACTAACCACATGCTGCAAAAGGACTTTATCTTAACACTGTCCCTTTAAGCAAAGTTTTAGAAATACATGCCATTTCCCACCAATGCAGCCCAGAGCAATACGAAATTACTCACCAGAGCCTGCGTAGAGTTCACTTGATATGGTTGTAAATTAGAATTTCTCCAGCTCTGTTGACTAAGTTAGGCTGTACACCAAGAGATATTATAGTCT
This sequence comes from Hypotaenidia okinawae, assembly GCA_027925045.1. Taxonomy (NCBI): domain Eukaryota; kingdom Metazoa; phylum Chordata; class Aves; order Gruiformes; family Rallidae; genus Hypotaenidia; species Hypotaenidia okinawae. The sequence goes on along the minus strand of BSDF01000005.1, from coordinate 47,119,103 downwards.
TGCTAAATTCATAGCTGCTCTGCCTCCAAAATTGGCACCCTTCTGAGAAAAGGTTACCTGAAAGGTAGCGGCAAAGAGATGCCTGGACAGATAAAGTGACCTACTTTACCATCTAAATCTCCAAAGTGGAAAAGCACAGCAGTGTTTCAGTGGAGAGCGCCAGGTATCAAACCTTCCTCCTACATTATGCTGAATACAGCCCTCAGACTAGTACTTCTTTTTCGAAGTCCAACTTGCATTTATGCTCAAAACTAGATTTATAGCTTCTCTCCATGTGTGGGGTAGTCACATGCTGAGGAGTGACAATTCAGCTGAAGCTGTGATCCCCACTGTTGAATACTAAGATGGTTTGCCTAATCTTTTGACAACTCACACTGTCATTATCTTTCTTCAATCTCTGCAACAATCTATCAAGAAAGAGCCTTGTACAGATTCATTGTCTAATGGGCAGGCAGAAATTCAAATGAGGTTAAAAAGAGACTGGGAAACTAGCTACTTGAGATTACACCAAGAGAGCTACCTCAGACTAATTCTGTATGGAACCAGGCACAGAAAGATTTAACAAACCCTGTATTTTCCCTAACTTTGTAATATAATTGCTCATACCAGAGAATCAAGATCCCACAGTGCTGCAATGACTGCACATGTAACAAGCTCCACCTCCAACATTTGCCAAGGTTTAGGCACGCAGGAAGAAAGCAGTGACATGCTACTACAACCTAAGAAAGTTCGTTTCAGCTTTCCCCCCAAAACCCCACACAGAGTTAAAAAAATGTAGTATTATCCCATTTTCCACATGCAGAAAGAGGCTGAGAAGATAGATATTCAAAGGCAATCTTCCCTAACACAAATCAAAGCATCGGCTGCATTACTGCTGAAAGGTACATCACCAGAGCATGCTAATTGCAGCTGGGATGGAACAGACAGCAGAATTCACACGGGAGGCGAAATGGAGACAAAACTGTCTTGGGAAAGAGCATCCTGCCCCAAGCATCTTACAATCTAGAGAGATAAACACTTCTCTAGAGAGCCACTTCTAAGCGAATTCATGTAGTATCATCTCCACCTCCCATTCCTTAATGTATTGCTGTCCAAAAACTCCTCTGTGGTAAGGGTTATGCTTCAGGAAATACTATTACTTCCACTTTCCAGAGAGAGAACTGAAGCAGTGAAAGCTAGAGGTGAAGCCTCCAGAAGGTATGTAATGGGATTTTTAAAAATGCCTAAGCAGACTAGACATGTAATTCAGGCAGAAAGTCAGCAACAGACAAATGCTCAAGAAGACTGCCCAGAGTTCTTAGGCAAAAGTCAAGGCGCCTACCCATACCTCTACAGATACCTAAATCTACCTTTGCATCTTTAAAAAAAAAGGCACATAAAATATAAACGCTGGAGCACCACAAGAATTTAGGCGTTAAAATCCCAAACTACAGTCTCCAGCCATTTTCCTCCACACTCCAGGAATGACAAAGCATTGAAGTTTCCAGAAGTGTATAGGAGTTTCCACCGCCAGCATTGAAGCTCCCCATCAACCCTCTGAGTCCCCTTCATAGACATGTTCAGAACACTCTTCAACTCAACAAGACCAAGCTCTTTGGCATGCAGCTGACAACTAAGCCTTGCAAACACCCTCCTCCTGCAACTCCCCAACTCAAGGCTTCTCCGCTCTATACCCCCCAGGGAGCTGAGAGATGCTGTCAGAATTATTCACACACAAAATACTGCAGCAGCACATTAAAAAAAAAAAAAAAAAAAGAGGGTGGGGTTGAGTGGGGAACAGACTGACTTCTGTGTAACAGGTAAAGAGTTTAATTAGAGCATTATGTACATGACGACTTTAATTCTTTCTTTACTTCTCGTTTCCACCTCTTAGCAGAACACCCTAATAGACTTCACCTGGGAAAGAAATACTCCCAACGCTTCCCCTGGAGAAGAAGTCCGTTTTCAGTTCCTCCTCAGAATCAGCATACCTGAAAAACCAACATGGGCTAAAATATGTACATAGGTTTTGGGCAGGGACTGGAACCCAGCACAACTCCTTCCACCTGGCCAGTCTTTCCAGGACAACAGCACAGCACGCATCTCTCCTCTTTCAGCTCTACTGAACCATTAAGGATCTCATGCAAACCAGACAGCTTTCTGCTGGGTATCCTGGTCACTGTCCTGGGAGAGAGGATGCGTGGGTCTTGCTGGTAGACAAAAAAGTAGCTGAACTCAGATGAACCAAGAGCGTTGCCTTCTTCAGCTTTTTTGTTTGGATTTTGTTGGGATTTTTGTGGGGGGTTTAAGAAAAATGCAGACTATGCACAAAAGCATTTAGCTGTCACTCTTCAAAAAGTGCTTCTGAAGCTCCTAAGCCAACACAGCACGTCCCAGCAGCACCCACTCTCACATCTCAGCCTTCAAGCTGTGAGAGACTTCAAGCGCACCCGTGACCTACCAGCATTTCCCTATGCACTATCCTCTGTACACGCTGCAGTTCTCTGGCTCTGTGCCGAATTGCTGAGCTCATCCCACGTGCTGCAAGCGTCACTCTGCCCAGCTTCAGCCAGCCCAGCAGCCCAGTGGTGCAGAAGCACCCACAGCATGGCTCTTGTCTTGCTGCAGACAGTGGTCAAGGCGGCTTATCCAAGGCCTGACCGGTAGCCCTGGACAGCACAGCCCAGAAATTTGCACCTCCTGCCCAAGCCCCAGACCTTAGTGGCTGCATTTCATCCACCTGGGAGCCCTCTGCTTTGTTGCACGTTAATACAGAGGGGTATTTCCTGTGTCTGCAGATTTTCAGGCTCTCCAGGTTCTGTTGCAGGCTTAAACAAACCTCATGACCCTTAATTACAGTGCATACTTACAGCGGCATTTTTCTTTGAAAATGTGTAAACTAAGATTATCCCAGGATCCTTCTCACCCACACAAAAAGACTTGTTAAAAATCAATGCTGTAGAAGAAATACACACCTGAGTACCAGCCAGAACACAGGGCTAAGTAAATAGCAACTAAACAAAGGACAAAAATCAATTTCTAACATTCACAAGGCCTGCATGTCCATTTGGCTGAAGGCATATTTGAAAAAAATAATAATAAAGTGTTGTATATGCAAAGAAGCTGGACATTTGTATCTGCAAAGGAAAATCTTACGGATTTCTAGAGAGGTAAATTTTGAAGGTATTAACAAGGCTGCTAACAGCAGTTTGAAAATGCATCTTGTACGTGCTTTGCAAAACTCATGTTCAAGCGGAAACCTCTAACCTCAGGGAAAAAAAACCAAACCACGGCATATGTAGAATCGGGGAAGGTTCTCTTCCTGTACAATCTCATGGAGCTGCTGTTGCTCTTTACATCTCTATCTACATGATCAAACCAAAGAACAATTGTCATCCTCAGTCAACTGTGGGTTTGGATAAAAAAATGTCAGAAACAAACCATTCCCCAGAAATTTCCAGGATGCCACAGGCACAGAACTGTAATACTTGCTCTGATGCTGCCAACAAGTAAAACAGGACATTTTGGTGTCACTGGTCTGTAGAGGTAAACTGGGGAAAGTTGTGAAGGGAGAAAAGAACTATTTGTCTTGTAGAGATCCATCAGAAATGTCTTTCTCCTCTACGTTCAAGAGCATCATTAGCTTTGTATTCCTTAGCTCCACCTCTAAAAGCACATGGAAGTGGAGAGATGCAAAGAAAGCAGGATGTTGTGAATTAACTGAATTCATTACACCAAGAGCTTACATGTAAGTTATTTCTCAAGTGTAACACCTCCACAGTTATGTATTTGTCCGTACATAAGAAGAAACTTGGACATAAAAAGACATTTGATGTTTGGAGATGGTGTCTCTTCCACAGATAACGTTTCAGAGGAAGAAATAAGCGAGAGCCTCTCATCAGTGCTTGGATTTTGTTGTTGTTGTAGTTGTTGTTGTTTAGGTCAAGACTGAGAAAGCAAGCGTGCAGCTTGTCCCCAGAAATTACAGAGTACCAATGAACACTGTAAATAAGCAACAAGCTCGGACTGTGACAGCTTTCCACAATGAGGACAGAAAGCCTACTGGTAAGACCGAGCGTAAGAATACACAATCCATCCTTTGTTAATATGCTGACACACACATACGGCGTGTATTTTACGCACAAAGTCTTCCCAATCTTCTTGTGTTATTCAAACACTACAGACTGATGTTTTAAGAAGAGGCACCCACTTTGTATCCAGTCACATGCTTTACAGAATTACAGAAAGCAGACAGTGGTGGTGTTGTAGTTGACTCTCTCACACACAACAGCACAGTGCTATCTTTCAAAGGGGGCACTGTGAAAGTGGATGGTGGTCATACAGAGTGAATGGTACTGCAGGGAAATTGGAGACGTGAGAAGAAAAACAATTAATGAGCTTCCTCCAGCTATTCCTAGTTCTTTTCTCTGCCTCTTCCCTCAAACACAAAATCCAGCACAAGCCTTTTGACCAGTTTTGGCCTTACACTCTTTGTCTTCCTTCTCCAAATCCTAGCACAAGACCAGAGATCCCTACTTCCAACTTTTATCTCCAGACACAATTAACAGAGTAGCAGGCAGGAGGACATCTCAAGCATCTCTTGTATTATCTCCTTTGGGCCATGAAGGACAATGGAAACCCCACAGCAGTTAAGGCACTGCTGGACATAGTTTCACAGCAGACAGCGGTTTGGAAGGAGTCCTCTTCCCTCTGCATCAAATATGTACTTCTTCAATATTCTGTGATCCTCTAGAACCTCTCATCCAATAATGGACGTTAAGAAATTAAATCTTACATCACTCCCCATCCCATCATGAAAGTATCATCACTATTTCAGTGAGGGAAACAGAGCCACAGAAAGGTTAAGATACTTTCACAAAGTACTGCAGAGCGCAAGCTCTCAGACAGAGAAGCCACAACTGCCCATTTTTCCCATGCTTTAAAACAAAAATGGCCTCTTTCCCAGGTCTAAGGCAGCCAAGCCCCTGGGTAGCCACTTGCAAGTATCCAGAGCAGGCCACGGAACTGATCTCAACACCGACTTTTCTCTGAAGACCCACAGCGCTTCACGAAGGATGAGTATTGACCTCACACCCCGCCATCCTGCAGCCGTCATAAAAATCCAGCGAAGCCCCACATTCCTCTCCAAGCCAAAACCACGGTGTAGCTTGGCTCAACTGCTGGCGTGAAATGACCATGCAGAGCTCATGCTGCCACGGGCTTACGGATAGATGGTGACTTGTCTACCTCCAGCGCAAGGCAGGATCTCCCAAAGGCAGACAGACAGCAGGCAGAAGCACCGCCAGAGCTATCGCGAGTAACCTGGCCCTGCACAGCCACAGAGTAAGCAGCTCTCACAAAAAGACATGGACAAGCATTGCCAGGTCAGAATGTGACCCCTTTCCCCAACCTTTAGCTGGGCTGCACTGCCATTTGTCTCCCTTGTATTTATTAACAGGAAAGCATAATAGAAGAACACCACTGTGCTTTCAAAACTAAGGCCAGAAGTGTTTCAGCTATGAGGCATGGCTAAAAACTCCTCATTCATTCGTTTGAAAGGTTAGAAACGGGAAAAAGTGGTTGTCAAATATAAAAACTTTCCTCAGTGATTGTTCTACTTTCCCTCTGTTTTTAAAAGGTAAAATTTGAATCAAATGCTAAATAGAGAGTCACTGGTTGACCACCAAACAGAAGTTATTGAGATAGGTTAACTGTATATCAAAACATGTTAACCTAGAAGCCCTCAGCTATCTTTGTTACAAAGAATGAGCAAAAATGGGAGTTCCACCTCTCCAGCTAAGAAGCAGAGGCACGGGGAGCAAAACAAGTGATCAAAGTGCTGCCTTCTCCCTTGATCACCAGACAAAAATTCACTCCAATTTGCCTTACCATTGATTTAAATAACACTGTCACATTGACATGGAAAATGACAGCTGCTTGGTGGCTGCAGCCATCAAGAACACCCTACAACCCTGACTTTCCCAACTCAAGCTTCCACCCAGCTGCTGCACGGAGGGACCAAGGGAACACATCCCTGTGCCAGCTCAGTGGGCTTCAGGTTTCCTTCTTTTCCCTCACTCCTTGCCGAGTCGTAACCGCACAGGTATCCCGTAATTCATTTCAAGGAAGTTCCCTGCCCTGTGGACACAGCAGACCCAGTCTAGATCTATTTGCTGCTGTTCTTGGGTTTAAGCTTTTCAGAGTTAAATTTCAGTATCAATTGCTGTCACTCCCTACAAGTATCGCAGTGCTTTATTAAGTATTTGCAGAGTGCATGTGTTGGCCTTGCTGTGTTTTGATTTGTTGATTTTGGGTTCGAAGTTGGAAAATGCAAGAGGAAAGGGGCTCCTTTGCTTTCCAAAGCACACTTCTGCCACAGTAAATCTGCATCGCTTGCTCTGCCTGTAATTGAAACCCAGGTGATGTCTCAGCAGCAGCCTCGCCATGCCCTCTATTACAGTGCTACTCCATCACCAGCTACCCGGGACAGGGTCAGAGGGGTTTTTTTTTCCATTTGCAAATTTGCCAAAAGACCAAGGCACTAAGAGAAGCCAGGCACATAATCAAAGTAAATATAAGGCAAGTTTATTGTATTTAAGATGGAAGAAAGAGCAGGGTTTTTTAAAAAAAACCTAAAAATTAAATGCTCTCTGATCATACACAACACATGCCAAACAAAATCTAGTGGTAGTACCTATTGTTACGCAGATTCTTTATTGCATGAGGAGGACAGATTTTGACTTCTGCTCAACTGTGAGATGCTCTGCTGAGGTTTTTAAGCAAACACAAGAAGAAAGAAAAGCACACATTCTCATTGCCAGCGTTCCACATCCCAAACATAACAGTGAGAGGTTTTTCCTCCTTTGAAGAAGTTGAAACTCATCCAGCAAATGTCAGAAACCTCTGGCAGTATGAGATCCTGCAGAGAAACCATTTAAGCAAACCAGAAGAGGTTAGAATATTTCTACTTAAAACTATGTCCCATGTTCCCTCACTGAAAGGGGAATTGCCACCAGCCTATCTGTGCCAACTTATGATATATAACCCACAAAAACTTAACAGGCAATTCCAGAAAAAAAACATGTTTGTTTTGTGGGCTTGGTTTTTTTGTTCTTCGTTTTTTTCCTTAGAAGAATACATCTCACACAGTCTCTGAGAATTGGAAACTATGACAAAAGTTGCTAGCTGTATCTCATACCCTGCTCCCTTGTCTTTAGCATGAATCTCGGGACTTTTTGCACCTTGAGAAAAACGATTGCAGAAGAATACTGGAGGGAAAACTAAGAAGCATGAGCCAAGTGCAGTTTGACAGCTTAAAATTTGAAAGAAAATAAAAAGAACTCCAAATTTATTATATTTATATCATGATTAATTTTAAGCCAATCTCATAATTTTCTGGGGACTGGCATGATTTAACATTTGGAGCTGGCAATACAGCGCACCTTACAAATACATAACCATAAAGAGACCAATTCAAGTTTACTGTGGGGACTATAACTTTGACCAGCCTGACATCTGCACATTTAAACGTCTTAGCCATAACCTCCCAGTGCTCAGTACCACAGCATTACATACCTGTCCTAGGCTAGGGAAGATGATTCCTTACATCTAAATCCTACCCATGCGGGCAAAGACAGCACCCTTCAGAGTTCTGTTTACTATTTGTGACCTATTTCAGTTATATTTATAAAAGCATGATTAGAAAAAAATAAATGTTAAGGACACCTGCATTTGACATTATGCCAAAACGCCTCCCGATACACCGAGCTACGGAGTGCATGCCACCACAAAGTTGAACAGTACTGAGGGAACAAATTTACAGAAGTAGTATTTCAAGGTACCAGCGGAACTGCAAAAACAGCATTTTGAACCAAGACAAAACCTGTAGAAATACACAGATGAACTGAGACACAAATAGGCATTCTTAAGACCACTTCGCATTTTTTGTACTTCAAAATAAAGATCAATTTTTAATTCAAACTCTCATAGCATTTCTCCAGTATAAACAGGTTCGGTTTCAAGCATACTGTCGTCTGTTACTTAATGCAAGCATCAGTTTTTACATCCTGTGTTTCACATTATCATCTTTGTTCTGCTCCTGCTGTGCCTTGTGGCTAAATAGGTTTTCTGAAAGTCAGTGGCAACAGATGTGCTCAATCTGCAGACAGCAAAAGAAGCGACTTCTGTATCAGTTACAATCACACTGCTCACAAACTGGCCCACGTCTGTGATAAACCCACTCCTCTATTGCACCCACAAATAGTAAACCGTATCTCTTCCTCAAAAAAAAAAAAATTTAAAGAAAGAAAAACCCACCCAAAAAACCCCACCAAACAATAAAAGACTGAATTGGTAACTCGTAAGTCTCAAGGTTTACCGCCTCGGGTAAAAGAGTCACAAAATCCACCTCCTGGCTTTAACATACTGAGTCCAGGGTACACATGGTGATTGAAGTCAATATTCATCCTGCGTGAGCACCCCTTCACTGTTTGTAACATAAACCAAAATCAGAATCCCTGCCTCGTGGAGCTTAGAATCACAATTATTCCACGTGCCTGAATCCTTATGTTTAAGGTTATTTCAGTTGCCGAGCCAAGCACCCGAACATTTTAAAGCCAGATTTACAATCGCCTCTGCAGTCTTAATTCTACTTTCCTAATGTCTACTTTGTGCACCGAAAGAGTTCCTCTAGGAAAACTAGTAATGAGATCAGTGAGTGCGTAACTAAAAACTGCACCACGATGCACATACACAATGGGGCAGGATCAAGCTTACACGAATGCCGTAAAGCTTCGCCATCCTAGCATCCTGATACCACACTTTGAAACCTATCTGCTAATTAATGTTTCTTACAGTGCTGAACGACCTTGGCACTTCTCCCCCTCCCCCCAAACAAAAAGGCAGGCAAATCTCACCACACAAAATGGTGCAAAAGTTTTTAGACACAAAATGGTGACACAGCTTCCCTCTCCTGGCGGGCAGCAAGTCCTGGCTCTGCAGCAGGAGAAACTTATGTGGGAGTCGTATTTCCAGCCCTGCTGGCTGGCCCGAAGAGCCAGTTCGGTGCCAGGCAGAAGGGGTGGGGGGAGGGGGGTGTCTCCTGCTGCAGGGATCCACATCACCTCTGCCTTCCCCCATAGCTGCCCAAAAGGGCATGGGGGTTCGCTTCTCACCAGACGGTGCCCGTTATTGCAAACGCAATGGAGCTTCTCACAGTTAAAAAAAACCAAACAAGCCAAAACCGAGGGACAAGTTGTTTGGGTTCTTTTACAGGAAAGGTGTTAGGCAACCCTAACCACATGGTCACCACTGGCCCCCTCTGTAATTACAAGTGCCCCCATAAACTAACACTGTCAGTGTGGCAGCATCACAGCAATTAGCATCTTTCAAAGGCAGAAAAATGCTTTTATGTTTAAGCGCTGTAGAGCACAGCCTTTTGCCAGTAAAAACAGAGCGTATGTCTTAATTTAGAAGTTTGCTCAGCATGTTTTGTGTTACTTCCTGTGTCTTAAGCATCTGTCTGAACTGCCAAAACAAGTGGGGGGAAATGATGCTTTCCTTCGCTTAGGAATGAATGGCAAAACCAGGGTGAAATAAAAGTTCTGGTCCTCACACATGTTATCCTGTGGATGCGGAGAAGGGGTGAGTGAGGGGAAGGTTATTTCAGCAGTAACTGGCAGAGAAGTGGCAAATACCAACGTCCCAGTAATTAACAGGCTCTCTCCAGTGTCTAACATCCATGTAATGAGGACCAGAAAACAGTCTTGTTTCAGAACTTACCAGTTATTACCAAGTAAAAGGTTTCTGGTTTAACAGCAGAATAATACATTTTCTAACTTTTCATAAGCTTCTAAGCTTTTCTGCTGGCTTCAGAGGCTAAATAACCTAAAACTGGGACAAACAAGCCTCAGTTGTCAAACTGATTTGACAGCCTATTTTTTACATTTTTCGACTTTGATGGAAAAGCTACTTGTTTTTCTCTTCCTCCTTAATAGTCCTGTGTGAGCCACAGTCTTCCAAATTTCACCTCCAATCTTTCTCATTTTGAAGTTTTCCAGTTCAGCTCTGACTACCCACTGCCTGTATCTCTATTAAATCTTTCCTACTGTTTATAATGGACAACAAATTCAGCTGGTATAATCTGTGCTGGCTCTCCAGCTATTCTTCAAATGGAAAACAATATACACTCATCTACGCGTTAAAGAAAAAAAAATAAATGTGCAAAAACATGCACGCACACACATTCACACTGAGCACAGACCACTGCCAAAAAAATAAGAGAAAGAAAACCAAGAGTATTTTTCCATTACACAAGTAGCGCATATACAAACCAATTCTCTGTGATATATGCGTTTTATGGCTGTGAAGATGAAAAACGGTCAAAACTCTGCCCTAAATTAAACAAATTGATTTCCATTTTTACCCCTTTACCAAAATAATTTACTAAGGCTTAAGAAGCAAGCAGACTCAAGGCTGAGATGTCATATAGCCCATATATTAACTCAGCAATAAATCTCCCCTTACTATCCATACTACTTTCTTAAATAGCTCACTATAAAGCGCCAACCTAATTAAAAACAGCTTTCTCGGCAACACTGGCCTTGATTTCACTTATTTACACATTAACTGCAGCCTCCGTTTGGCCAATCCAGTCTATTCCCTGTACCACGCAGGGCCTTTTATCTGCCCTGGACAGCATTTTCTCCAGCAGATGAAGTAGATGCCGATTGATTTGCTGTCGAGCATGGTAAATTAATAGCAACAAATTGCTGAGGGCCCCATCTCGCTGCTCCACCATGCTTCGGCAGTTTTGCTTTATTTGCTCCATGATGGGCAGCAGTCAGGCCTCTTCAAGTCAATTTCTTCTTAACAACCTGCAATACTTTTCAATGGTGAAAATAGAGCCGTTCCTTGTAAGTCAGAAATCAATATCCTATTGCCCTTAGAAAATGCTAAACAAGCAGTATTGGCAATCCACTTGGTACTAGAGGGTATCAGATATAATGCAAATCCATACTGCTTCCCTCCTCGTAGTTATTACAGTTTGCTAAAAGGTTCCTAATGCCATTTATCATCATTTACCATCGACTACTGCAGCTATGATTATGATATCCTATCAGCTAGCAGAGCCCTTTCATTTCTATCCAATTAATATTTTAGCAGCACTCAAATGGTTGTTGCCCAAGTCTTATAATAAAATTTACATGGATTGGACTGATTTTTTTTCTTTTACTGTGATCTTAAAAAGTCGTTTCATTTATTTTTTAATACCCAGCTTCTTAAAAGACCTGAATTTTCTTTCAAAAATTGCTGAAATCCGACATACTAGCATGTGAATTAGTTCAAAGACGGAGGTCTAACCAAAAAAAGCAGTTCAGAATTTATGTACTGCCACCTCCAAAACACAAAATCGAAGTAAAAAGCAAATGCCGTATCCTATTTATGTTTTCCATCAGTTTCATTCACAAATATCTGTTGTCTGAAGCCAAATGGAGACATTTATTTCAAGTGATAATTACAATTCTGAATTAAAACCTTCGGCAAGCATGTTTGATTACAGCAATTTAAATAAACTGTTTACCATAACATTAAAACAGCCTAATTTCAGAAATTAAACCAAATGACCACCACTGTCACCAAGGATCAACAGTATAGTAGAAACACAGAGCAGCACATCAACTATTCATTGACATACCACCAGCTGACCCTCTTAAAAACAAATGTTAGAAAAAGCAGCTGACTAAGAAATGGAACATCCTCGGACCACACTCCAACGTTTGTATTTATTCTGATATTGGAAGTTTAAAACCGTGGTAAATTATCTGTTCGTGCTGCAACCCAAAAACACCCAGCTTGATGTCTGGGGTTTTGGGTTGTTTTTTTTTCCTGGAATGTTTATTTTGAAGCTTTATTGATCCTAGTACAGAATATAAAAAAAATTAGCACAGTATTTTAGGCATTAACACTGCATGTCACAACATACCCCACACTTGCCTTTAAAAAAAAAAAAAAATACAAATGACTAATTCTACTAGTCTAATGCTATTTACTCAGTTACCAAAATTTAAATTAATTATGTTCTCAAACATAATTGTTAAAAATTGGCAACATTATGCAGGCTTAATTAAGATTAAATCCAATTTACTAAATGTACTTTAATTGGTACTAATTACATTAGCTTTCCTTTCAGAATGACAAATTCCCCATAGGTTTCACTTTAATAGTCTTCTATCAAAATCAACACAGGATGACTGATGATGAGCATCACACGAGGGGTGGGAAAAGAAATGCTCTTCCCCCTCTCCAGACACACAGGCACACTCACTACCGCTGCTCTCTGCGCGTTTATCCTTTTATCAATTTGCTAAGTCACAGAGTCATGACTCCATCACAGCCATCATTTTCTGTTCCAGTGAAAAATTTCTCTAAAAATAAATACTCTGTGGCTGGGAGCAGCCAAGAAGAACAGAAGCTTTAACAGAAAAATACACAAAGGTTTCAAATATCAGGGCCACCAATTACTAGGGTACTTCCAAGGACTCCAGGGAGTCCTGCTCTTGAACCCTTTGAGAAGCAAATCTAATAAGTGAATAAGCCTAACCTGATCTTGAGAACTAGGCCCAATTACGCCGAAGGGCAACTTCACTGCATTATTGCCTGCTTTCCATTACAAGGGCATCCAGCGAGTACATCTGGAAAAGAACCTGAGAGGAACCAAGGCTGTCTGCCCAGAAAAACAAATAAAGACAGATATGCCTCTGCGCTAAAGCGAAAAAAGAAAGAAAATATAATAAGTAGGTGGTTTGCAGGGCTGTCTGTATTTCATAATGTGATAAACTGCCCTCAGGATTTTTGATATGATTGAATTTAGAAAGCTGGAAAGGGGGGAAGGAGGAAAAAAAAAAAAAAAAGGAAATAAAAAGGTGAATCGCTCAATTTCAGCTGAGTAAAATTCAAAGATGTGAAAGGAAGAAAAGGGAATTTAAGGTGGAAGACTTAAAAAAACCGTGGGACACATCAAATGAAGCTATCAACACTATCTATATAATAAACCGATACCAAAATGGACCCTAACGCTGAGGTCATACCACAAGAGGTGAAATATTTCGCAGGTGCTAAAGGAAGAGCAAAAAGGAGGGGAAAAAAACGCAAAAAAACAACCTGAAAACAAAACCCATCTGTGGCAGTGGACAGAGAGGCATGGTAAGATATGAAATTGGTATCAGATTTTAAAAATGATAGCAAACAAGTTTCTTAGCTGCAGGTAATCTGAATCAACATCTGACAAAATATTTAAGTGTTTTGCATGAGAGTATGATACTTAAACTACTAATCTGAACAAATTGAACAGTAATGGGAAAAGGCGTTTAATTAAAACCCAGTTCATCCGTAATCCCCACACTTAGTTCCAACTAAGCATTTAATTTCCCCAGAATATCACTGAGGGCTCCATCCCCACAACTGTATAAGATTCCTGAAGTAAAGCCTTCAGAAACTGAAAGCTAAGAGGGCTTTGGCTGGTTTTTCCCTCCCCCATCTAAAGAATTTAATTGCACTTGCGAGCTGATTTTGTCCCACAGAATTCTGCGCAGTCGCTGCACATCCACGTACCCACTGTAAAAACATGGTACACTCAGGAATATAAACAAGTTTGGCCGCAGCACTTGCTTTGAAACGCCTCTAAGAATCTGCTACGTAGATGGCCTGTAAGGACTCTGGTCTTTGCGAGCCATTCCCATACCAACTATTTTACTGACCAGGGTGGGGTTTTCGTTTGGTTTTTTCAGGTGCTTTTGTCGATGGTTGTTCTGTTGTGGTTCTTTTTAATGTGACCCGAAACGAGCTGGTTTTCCATTTAAGAATAGACCCAACACCTCTGAGAGTCAGTTAACCAGTCTTCCCATCAGCACCCACAACCTGAATCGGGTGCAGAGAGCCACCACGTACGTACGTGGTCAGCTGCCATCACAAACTTTTCCTCTCAACCCTCTGTTAAACACACTTGTTGAGTGCTCACGCTACCTACGTGGATGACACTTGAATTCAACAAGTGTACATATATATACACATGTATTTAAGTAACACCTATGTAACAAGGCGCCCTAAGTTTGGAGCTGCAGACACACAACACTTTGAGGCAAGAAATCCCAGCCTCTTCGTATTTGTATGCCGCCCAGCACCAACGGCCCTAATCAGTACTGCAGCATTGGGATGCTAATGGAATACAAAATATAATAAATAACGTGAAAAAACATTTGACTTCTATGTCTGCTCTCAACAAGATAAAGAAATCCTATTTCCACAACCCAGAGAAGTTCCAAATCCCTAACTTTGAACAGAAATGCATACAAACCAATTTTCAGATGGTCTTTCTTCTCCCATCCAACCATTCCTTTATTTCTGCAGTTTACACTCCCCAGCAATGCTGGCGAATTGCTCAACCGTTTGCTAAAATGAGTTGTCAGTATTAAACTCCACCATAAAAAGTTCCCTCACTGGAAAAGAGGTCAGATGTTTAATTCATTCTCCTCTAGAGAAGGTTAAAAACATGCATTACAGAATAAGAAACTCTGATTTACACTACCATGCTCCATCTGACTAATCTCCTGCTAATCTTGGCCTAAGTGCTAGACTTCAAGGCACAAAACCGAGCATGCTAACATCCTTGCTGAAAGCTCATTTACTCTTTCGTGTTTGAGATGCTAAGACACTAGTTTTGGACAAAGGTCCAAGTCAGCAGCCTGAGGGAAATAGGAACATGGCTCTGCATCAATTGTTTTTGTAGCTCCAGCTTAAATCAGTCCAGGTTACCCGAAGAATATGCAAATACAAATCCCTCAACGCCTATTATGTGTTGGTGATATAGCCATCATCCCAAAGAAGAGCAAACCCCGAAGGCTCGAGGCTGGACAGACCTGAAGCTACAACCCACAGCCCCACCTCGACTCGCATACATCCTGGCCGTGCAGTACAGAGGACTGCTTTGCATGTGCCGAGGTTACGTGTGGAAAGCCAAACGAGTAATGCACATCTGGTGGCCAAGACTGTACCCTGCTCGGAGCCCACACACCATATACAAGACACAAGTTTCAGGGCCAGGTCAAGTACAAAAAAAAAACCCACAAAAATTTCCAATGCACTCAAGCACGCAATTAAAAGCAAGTCATGCAGAATACACATCTTGTTTCAAGACTGATGGGAGAAATCATACAGAGTATTCTTACGCAAAATATATTATCTACCTACCTGTTTGTGCATCTCTATATTCAGCCCATAGGACATCTCATAATACTAAAAAAGAAGAAAATTACTCTATTAGACCTTGCAATTGTGAAAGTCATCCCAAAATTCACTTTGACTCAAACATCACCCGTACAAAAACATAAAGACATAAAATCATTTATTGGCCTTGAAGAGCTCCTGGAATTTGAAAGAGCACAAAAACAGGTTTGGACTCTTTTTTGCTGTATATACATTGCTTCATGTCAAATTTACAAAGAACAGTCATAAAACAAGGAAAAATTCAGACAACAAAAAAAAAACCCACAAAAAGTAATCACAACCAGAGTTAAATATTAGAAGCTGAAAAAAAAAAAGCCACACAGAAAATGCTCAAGATTTTATTCCCTAGCACACATAAAAGATGCCAAAAAAACCGCCCAAAGTGCTTGAAGCCAGACACACATATAAATCAGCAACGTCTAACAGACTGGTTCTTCAATATTTTAAATTAAAAACACAAAAAAGCTGCAATTAAGTTGCAGGGATGCAAAAAATGAAAGGGAGTGGAAATTCAGAGCCAAAGCAGATACACGAATCTGAGCAAGTCCTGCCGTGCCCGAGTGTTGCAGGCAACTCAGTTCCATGTGTAACGTTAGTACCAAACAATCCCCAAGACTCAGGAGGCATACCAGGCATGAAAAGGACAACCGCCAGCCTCAGCACTTGCTGGTGCTCTGGGTTAAGAATTTTTCGAGGTTATTTACTCGTCTTTTTTTTTTTTTTTCCTTTCTATAAATACATGAGTACAATTTGTCACGTACATATGGAAAACGGCTAATTCCTCGTAGACGTACAAGAGAACTGATGGCAAGACCTCCTCTGGAGTTATCATGATCCATCATGCAATTATGTATTTAGAAACATACTCCTACGCACGTTACTCAGCCGGGCAGACCACAACCCTGCAGGTAATCCCTTTCACAGCTGAGATCCCTGCCATCCTGAATTTAGTGAAACAATGAACCGGCTGCCCAGGTGCAATACTTCTTCTAGGAAGTAGGCTTCGGGTTTGTATGTGTAAACATACCATTTTGGCTTAGTCCCATCGCAGGAAAGAGAAACCACAGAAAAACCCAAAAAATGATCCCGAACTGCTTTACACAGATGCAATCACTGGGAGAAAAGTCAGCAAAAAGCGAAAACGTCATCCCCAGGTATGCTACAAAAGTTGTACATGGCTCTGAGAAGGGCTGGCGAGTTATCTGCTGGCATTTGGAAGAAATATCCCCAATTGCCTAAAAGGTTGAACAGCAGGTTTTGTGTGGAAACGAGCCGCTGCAAACAAGTTATAAACCCCTGAAACTAAGGGGTTGTAACGGAAGCACTGATGCAACCTCAACAACAGCTGCGCTACTGTAATCTTTCTGTTTGCCTCCAGCAATCCAAGCGTATTTCAGTCTCCGTATACCAAGATAATAGACATTTTGAATTTGTTATGCAGCTTGCTTACCATGACATAATGTCGCTGCATCTCTGTCTTCTCACTGGCCAGTTTTTCACATTCTAGCTTTAAACTGTTCAAAGACATAAAAAAAAGGAAAAAGCAGAGATACTTCTTAAAACACAACTGACATTTTCCCAGCACAGGTTAATCCCCTTTTCAAGCATTTCTCCAACACACAACTAGAAATGCGCATTCCAGATCTTGCTGGGGAGTTCAGGGTGGGGTCTGTACTTTTCCTCTTTCAAGACACACTGCAACATCCTCATCTCCTAAAGTGAGCTTCATACAGTACACAGGAGAGTATTTTTCCCTGACACACACACAAAAAAAAAAACAAAACACCCCCAAAACCAACAAAAACCAAACCAACAGAAAGAGCACACAGGAGTTCATTCCTATAATGCTTAAGCTTGCCTGAGAAGCCACCTTAACATCCACAATTTGGGGAGTTTTTACTTAAAGGAGTTTCAGAAACACCTCTCACTTTCACTCAACCCAGAGAGGAATCAAACACGTTGTCACCACTTCAATGAGCAGAAAGTTGCTGGATTTTATGACAGGGTTTTTTTGGCTGTTGCTGATGACAAAACTGCGAGGGAAATACCGCAGGTAATTTGAGGAGCACCGTGGTAAGCACGAACACCTCCGCTTTTTCCTTTTGCTTTTTGTGTGTGTGTGTTGTGTTTTGTTTTGTTTTCAGAAGCCCTCCAAGCTATCCTGCCAGGAGTCACTTGTCACTCTGAGGACACGGCGCTCTTCCACCTAAGGATAATGAAATGGCTCGCCGCCTCACTTCCAGGTTATCAGCACTTGACATGTCAATGAAAGGCGCGAGGGGGCCGAGCCAAGACAAGATGCGTGTCCTGGGCGGCATTTTGAAGAAAAGCAGAGGACGAGCCCCGCCAGCCACATTTTTTTTCCATCAGCCCCCATCTTACCCGCGTCTCCCCCCTCAAAAAACACCAAACAAAAACAAAAACCCACCCAACCACAAGAAGAAACCACAACCCGGAGCCTGGGGAAAACCAGACAACCCGCTTGCAGCGTTGGGTTCGGGGTCCCCGTGAGCGAGCCCCCCCCCCCATACACAGTCACCCCCCGCCCCAAGGTGCCCGGGCACCGGCGGGATGCGGAGAGGCCGGCGGAGGAGCACCCGGGCTGGGGTGGGTCCGCTCCGCACTCGGGCTCCGCCGAGAGATGCCGGCGCTCCCGCCTCGCCGACCCCACAGGCGACGGCGGTGGAAAGCGGTGCGAGGCGAGCCCGCCCGGGGTTCGGGGAAAGCGGGCAGCGTTACCTGTGGTACTGAGCCTGCAAAAACTGAAACTCCTCCTTAATCCGATCGCAGGACTCGGAAATGGTGAATTTAAAGGGCTGCGCTGGCTGGTGAGGAGCCTGCAAGCAAGCAACAGCGGGTCTTTTAATCTCCCCCTCTCGCTCTCCCGCGGCTCTCTCCCCGCCCGGCCGCCACCCCCTCCACACACCCCCTCCCCAGCCCGCCGCCGCCCCCCGCCGCGGCCCGAGCACCGGGGCTCCGCGAAGGCGCAGCTCCCCGGGCCCCCGCCCGCCCGGGGCGCCACGGGCTGCTGCCCCGACGGGGCCCGCCGGCGGTGCGGATCCGCCGCGGCGGCAGGCGTCGCCCGCTCGGACCCCCCGCGCCGGCCGTAGCTGCGGGACGCGGAGCGGGCGCCGGGACCGCCGCGCACCGGGCGGCTGCAACTCGGAGGAGCCAACCCCGGCCCGGGGCGGCGGCGGCGGCGCGGCGGACAACAATAAGAAAATGGCTACAACAACTCCGCGGTGCCCGCGCCGAAGCGCTGCCCGCGGGGCCGCCGCCGCCACTCACCGGGTGCCGGGTCTGCGGGTACATCTTGCTCAGGTCGCGGATCATCCACGCCGCTTCAGGGGGCGCTGACGGCCGGAGCGGCGGGGATCAGGGCAGCAGGCGCGGCGGCGGCGACGGCGGGCAGGGACGCCCCGGCCCCGCCGCCCCGGGGCTGGCGGGGCACCGCCGGCAGCAGCGAGGCGCGGCGGCGACGGCGGCGTCCGCGGCGCGCGGGAGCCGCTGCCACATCCCCCGGGGGCGGTCAGCGGGCGGCGCCGACCGGCTTTCCCGAGCGCCGCCGCTCCGCGGGCTCCGAGCCCTGTGCGGCGACGGGCGAGGAGGAGGAGGAGGGCGGGGAAAGCCCCTCCGCCGGCGCCGGTGCGCGCTCCGCCAGAGATCCCCGCCGGCAGTTTTCTCCCCTTCTGCAAACTTTTACCGCTGCCGGCGGCTCTCCCGCCCCCAGCACCGAGCGGAGCGGAGCGGGGTGTGGAGCGACCGGAGCGCCCCGGCGGAGAGGGCGGGCAGCTGCCCCGCCGAGGTGCGGTGCGGTGCGGTGCCCTTTTGTGTGGCGGGCTGTTCCTCGCTCCTACCGGCCGGACCGCATCTGCCCCGCCGGCAGCGCTGCTTGGCCGCCCCCTTTCTCGTTCTTTTTGTTGGCTTTTGGCTGTTGTTGGCTGTTTGGTTGGTTGGTTGGTTGGTTGGTTGGTTTTTTTTTAATTGAAAAAAATTTAAAAAGAGCGGTGATGACCAAAAAAAAAAGACGATACGGTCCGGGCTGCTTTATTTGTGTCTTTTTTTCCTCCTCTCTTCCCCCCTCCTCGCCTCTCCAAACTCCGAGAAGTGGCAGCGGTAGCGGCGGCAGGAGCAGCGCCGCGCGGAGCCAAGCTCCGTGCCCGGCCCGGCACCTTGGCTTGGCTCGGCCCAGCCTGGCCCGGCCCAGCCCAGCCCGCCGCTCCGCGCCGCTCCTACAGCACGCTCTGGCGAGGTGACTCCTTTGACCAAATTTAGCAGCGGCTAGTCATTAACATTCTGATACATATTCACGGTAGCCGGAAGGCCGCCGCCCGCGGGGCACCCTGGGAGCCGCAGTCCTCCCGGCGCCACCCTCGCCCCGCCCTACCCGCGCGTCGCCGCGCCCGGGACTTCTCCTCCCGTCGGGCACCGCGCCGCCGCCTGCCCCCCTCCTCGCGCGCACCCGCCGCCGCTCCGCCCATGAAGGGCGTAGCCGGCGACCAATCGGTGGCGGCCGCACATTAATCGCCGTGCTGTATTAATGCCCATCATTTCGCCGCTGACAAATGGGCATACGGGGCCTGGGAGGGAGAGAGGAGGGAAGGGGGCGGCCCCCAGGCTCAGCCCCCACGTGGGGACCTGACGCCGAGCGGTCCCCCAGCCAATCAGGATGCTTCCCCTGCCTCTCAGCTCCTGTTTGCCCGCCGCCCGAGGTGGAGCCTTGAGATCGCTGGCGTTCCGCGGCGCCGGCGTTCGAACAGGGGAAACATTTGTTCAGCCGTCAATCAAAGTAACGTGGGCCGGTGTCGGCTGTCGCTGCCGCCGCTGCCGCTCCCGCCGCCTCCTGCGCGCGGGGCGGTGGCGCGGCGGGAGCGGGGGGCGAGCGAGGGGGGGGCCTTCTCCGCCTCCCGCCCCGCGGCCACAGCCGGCCGCCCGCGCCGCCGGGGACTCGCGCTAATTAGGGGGCAACGGCTCCTTAAAAAGACAGGCGCGGCGTGCCCATTCCTACATCCCCCTCCCAAGACAGGCGGGCGGTTGTCGCTGGGCTCCGCGTTCCCTGTCCCGTCGTGCGGCCCGTCGGAAGGAGCGGCGGTGCAGTGCAGGGCGGAGGAACCACCCCCGCCTTGCACGCTGTAAAGGACGGGCGACCCCCAAGAACGGCCGCCCGGGCAGGCGCCGTCCCACCCTCGCCTCGCCGTACCTCGCAGCCGCACGCTTTGAACCCCTCACACGGCACAGGTGCCGGGCTGCTTCATGCCGCATGCCGCCGCCGTCCTGCCCCGGCGGCCAGAAGGAGCGGTGCCGTGTGACGGGCGCTGAGCGCGACGTGGTTTAAGGCCCCCGTTTTTATTAATGACTGTAATCATTACCCCTGCCGGCTGTACTTCAGGGGCTCGGCCTTTACTCGGGGAAAAGCGGCTGCAGCGCGAAGTTGTCGTTCTCGGCTGCTCGCGCCGTGACGAGGCGCCCGTGCGCGGTGCGCACCGCACGCGCACGCTGGCGTCCCACCGCCGCCACTTCAGGCCGGAGCGGAGGGCGGTGGGGCCCGTGGGGCCCGGCTTCAGGAGGCGCAGTAAGCGCGCCTGGAGGCCGCCCGTGGAAGGAAGGAAAGGGGCCGGGTAGCCGCGACCGCTCGGCTCTCGGGAGCGGCTTGGCTTCGGCTGCCGCGGCTTCCGTGGTCTGCAGACTGGGCACCGGACTCCGGGAAATGTCTTCCAGGGCCTGCACGTTGCACGCGTGCTGCGCTGCTGCTCCTGGCGAGCTGCAACGCGAACACCTGAGAACTCCAGCACACAACCTACACCCCTCCCACAGAAAAAAAAAACCAACCCCACCCCAGTTCTGCACGTAGCGGTGATGTGACCTAAAAAGACCCCAGAACCATTTTTTTTTATTATTTTAAATTCCCCTCTCCCCCCCACAGCCACGGCAGTGCGGCGGCGCAGGCGTGAGGCCCCCCACCCCGCCTGTCGCGCCTGGATTTGCCTTCAAGCAGTTTGTATTCCTGATGAGCTGCAGTTTAAACCCGCATGCAAAATAGATGCGGCTTAGCCGCGTCACTTCTGAAGCCCGTGTTCCCAGTGTGTAGTCTGAGAAGCTTGCGTTTCGGCTATTAGTGCCCTAACCATGAGCCAGGCTTGGGTTTTTGGTCGTCATTTCCCTTTTCTGCCCATGCATCTCCACCTGAGGCCTGTCGCTGCCAAGCACCGCGAAGCCTGCCTCAGTGGGAGGCACTGCCCGGGCTTTGCCTTGCTTCTTGTGACCTCCGAGGACTCGTCCAATGGTCAGGAGCCCAGGAGTCCGAAGTGGAATAGCCAAGGTGCTGATGGAGGCGGCGATGCAATCCATCTTCCGCCACGGCCTAAGGCTAGGAGCTGCCAGCCAGAGACAAGGGATGGAAATTCCTTCTCTTTCTGAAGTAGTTTGTAACCAAAATCTGCTGCTTTCACCGCTGCATGTTAGCAACCAACGGTATCTGGAGCAATTTGTGGCAGCTGATGCTGAATCCTTTTGAAGCAAGTTGTTTGGTTTTATTTTTTCCGTGCCTAAAACGGAAAACGGTCCACTGGGAAATAGCCCCAAACATGTCCTCCTCAACTTTCTGCTTTTATACCACCAAAAAATGTCTATTTGCATTATTTCATTTCCACTGGAATTTGCGTATTTACCAAGTTCATGATCAGTGTTCCTGCGGGATTCGGACTTCTAAATGTTGTTCAAAGATTTGGAAATAAACCACCTGCCTAATGAAAAAAACACTACTTGTCATGTGTCTCAATTTCCCAGCACCGAAAATGCTTTTTAAAGATTGGTCATGAGCACCCTTCAGTAGGCAGTGGAGCACTTCCAACTCCTTTGAAATAGAGGACTTTCACCATGTGCCAGGATCAAGTCTTGACATTCAGAAGTATGGCTGCCAAATCTGCAAACGCTTAAATGCCTGTCATCCAAGTGCTTGAAAGCTGGGTAAGAACAGAACAGCGCACTCTCAGAGCTGTAAGCGTCTCTGGAAACGTGATGGGTGAGCTCATCAAATCCACAACCCAGAGAAGGGGGAGTCCAGGTAAAAAACAAAACACTATATCCGAAGAAGTTTGACTCTGAAAATAACAGCAGGATTCCTTGTTCCTTGTCGCCCTACATGAGTTTGGCATGAGGTACAAAGCCCCAAATGGAAAAGGTATTCAGCACCTTAGAAGGCAAATGTGTATGGTGCCATGGTCAAGGCAGTCCCTCTTGTTTTCGAGGGCAGTTTCACAGCAGTGTTCATCAAAGCTTTAGCAGTGTTCAGTCTTGCTTGCCTGTCAGTCTTCAGTGAATTTGTCCGCCTAGAAGTAGGGCAGAGTTCAGTTTGCTAAGCTTTAGCAAGACTTACATGTCTATCTGCTTAACTCTTCATGTAGCCATTTCCTGTATTCCTGCACAGTTCTGCAGCCTTCTGGCAAGATCCACGAAACCCAGAAGTCTAAGAGAAAGTGCGCTGCAACTTACCACTTTTAAATTATGTGAATTAAGATCAGAATGTCAGTGTCATTCTATTTTCCTATCTTTTGTCACTTTTGACACAGCCTTGATGGGTCTTTAAATATAGGCTGTTTTGTATTTAAAGTTCTTTGTTTTTTCCTTCTTTTATGAAAAATCTTTTATGGTAGGTTATATAACCTGTACTATTATCTAGCAAGTGGAGAAGGTAGCTTTTAAATGTTTTACACATCTTGCTAAAGATTTCTCCTAAGTGAATCGACTGCAAGAAATATTTAGGCAGTTTTATATGCACAGTAAGTGTGCTGGGTTTTGACTGGTGTAGAAAAACCCTTGTGAAATATCACGGAGGAGCCTGGGGCTGCAAAACATCACATCCATTCTTTCTCTCCTGTTATCAAGAAAAGCAACTGGTGATTTTGGTCCTGTTAATTCAGAATTAGTCTGCTTTTTTCCCCCACATTTATCTTCTGATTTCTGAAATGAACAGAACAATGTGTGATTATAAATCAGGATAGGTGAAACTCTTGTTTTCCTGCTAGGATTTTCAAACTGACTTTCAGACTCTGGTGATTTTATTTTATTTTTTTATAGTCGAGTCATAACCTTAATACAGAGATTTATAAGTGCCAGAGGACCTTTAATAAAGGGTCCAGTCCTGAGGCCATTTTGTATGTAACCCCACAGGTTTCCTGTCCAAAAGGACTGTAGCTGAAGACTGAGAGTTGTTCCTAGCATTGCAGCGTATTGTGGTTTATTTTGGGACCAAGTTACTAGGTCACCATGTTTTGTCAGCTGTGTGCTCATACACACACATACACGTGTGTTAAACTGATAATCAGTTCAAAATGTCTCTGAGAAGATCTTAGATCAGTATATATATTTGTGACCATTTAACAAGTGTGTTTCTTATCTTTCACAAAGATAAACTCAGTCAGTTTTTTGGTTGAATTGGTGCCCAGTTCCCTCTCCTTAATAAAACTTTTAATTATGGTGTTAAGGCAGGTTTAACTGGTAGAAGAATGTAACAGCATGACACATGGCTTAAGTTCCTGCGTTTTACAAGTGCTATCAAGTGACCCCGTCTCCTTACCTCCAACTTTGCAAATTAGTCATTAGTGATGTTCAGGATATGTTGTGGCTAGTGAGCACATTAAGATAATTTATTAAATGTAGTGATTTATATGTCAATTTACATGTAGATTTATCATGAAACAAGAGTTCTGCGTGTTCCAAACCATTTTTCTTAACATTGCATTCTTCTTTAGCATTGCCAGAGTCCCATTTTATTTAGTTCTTCCATCAGCACTGGTGGTTTGGATTCGCAGTCTACTTTGTTCATTTCTGCTTGATTCATTACATGCAAACTTCTTGCAATGACACAGTTCCACTTACAGGGGACTCACTTGGAATGGGGCAGGAAAACCTCTGTTAAAGTCCACAGAAGTGGGTTTTTTTTTCTGCAGGAGGGCTAGCAGTTTAGGGCCTGTCATATAATGGAAGCTGGGTTTGCAACCTAACACACTGTAGAATGGCTTAGACAGGAATTTGAAATTAATTTTTCCCAGACAATGGTCCCTTTCTCATCCTTATGAACTAGCAGCAGGAAATGCTTTTTTTTTTTTACCCATGGCAAATCCATGCCAAATTCTTTGGGAAGAAAATTCCTACTCATAAGTTTCTATATCATCATGAAGTTTGACTCAAGATTTCTTACCTGCAATAAATACCATTCCGCATTTTTCCAAACTTCAGCTTTTCAGAAGTAACTATTAAGTTACAAGGGGATTTTTGTTGCAGTTTTGATAATTAGAATTTGGAAGTTAGAATTGTCAAAATATTTATATTTCATCATGCAAGAACATTATATAAACCAATTTAATTTTACAAGTTCAAGATGCATTAAGTGGGATAAGGAAAGATGTACTGAAGAGTGGGAGGAGTTTAAAATGTATGTGATATATCTTTAGTTTAACGTTCTTTATATTGATCCTATTGTCATTTCTGTACTTTTCGAGGAAAAAACCTAACAAACACAACAAAAGCAAACAAAAAACAACACCTTAAGCTTATTTTCAAGTGTAAATAAGATTTTGAACTTCTCGTTTTCACATCTTATACTGCAGATTTCCTGGTTGCTCTGAAAGGGGAAAGATAGCATTTCTCTTTTAATCTTCAACTATATATTGAAGTTGACTTGCATGCTGTCATTGTACTGCAGAGTCAGCAAGCACAGGGAATCAGATGTTTAGATACTGTGCTCTATGAAACGGTTTTATTTTCTTTACACCTTCCTTAGAAGCAACATTCATGATTAAGATGTAAACACTTCTTTCAGTACCTATGAAATTACCGTATAAAAAGATCGATGTGTTTAGCAGAGACCGGTTTCAACAGATAGCTGATGTATATATACCTCTAAAACAATGGAAAACTCTTTAATTTGACAGCAGTACGTTTTGATCTGATGGACAACCAGGTCTTCTCTCTAAAGACACTTTTCCTTCCTAAGGAATGGGGAAGGATAATCCCTCTCTGGTTATTATTCAGAATGGAAATAGTCGAGATGATGCAAATTTATTAGTTGTGGTGTAACCTTCCTGCTGTCTTACGGGAGTCCAAGCAGTTTGGGACTTCTGAGTGTATTTCGGCACAGAAACCTTTCAACAGCAAATGGAGTTTGAGAACCATTGAATATATTCTCCCTCTATTTCTGTGTTTGATTGATGTACAGTGGCCCTCTACATGGGCATGGACATATTAATGGAGTCAGCAATCCTTTCTTCAGAAAATGGCCAACATTAGGCTTTTTGTGGATTATATGGGTATTTTGGGGTTACATGAAAAATATTGCCAAGTCATCAGATGATGTCAAAGCAGCATGTGCGGTTGCGTTTCTGTTATCCTTGGAAACCAGTGTCTGGAGAGCTGCAAGTTCATGCTCTCCTAGCATGAATTAGATCATGATGTCGCAGGCTAGCCTTTCTTGTCCATGACACGTGTTTCTTTCCTGCCCCAAATAACCAGAGAGGAGGCCATTGTGTAGTCCAGAGTAGATTTTGTGGGATGGAGAGCTACCATCAGGTTCCTGGAGTGGAGCAAAATGGATTCTGGAAGTGGTGAGACCCTGGTCTGTGTTCTAGGTACGATTTACGGTAGGGGTCACAGTCTGGTCTCTATGAAAACCGAATGCAAAGAATGCAGTTCTCTTCATTCTCTGGATGCTGACAAATGGAAATGATTGTTATTTGAAGGACTGTTTTTATATCTGTTCCTGAGTATACATGCAGTAATCCTCACCCCAGGTACTCTAGGTATCAGCTAGTCCTTTAACTCACACCTGCCTCAAAGGTAAACAGTTTTGTTCCCAATAACTAATCCTTTCAATGAGGCAGTATCACGAAGTAAAGCTTACTTAAGGAAAACAGTGAATTGGGGGTTGCTCCCTGGTCGCTTCTGGCTCAGATGACTACGTCAGGTTTAATGGCACTGCTTTGGATGAACGGTGGTATGAAAGGGAGAAGGGATACAACCCATAGTGTCAAAGTGACTGAGTAATAAACTTGAGGGGCAATCAAATTGCTTGTTTTCTGAACAACCTGCAAGATACATTGGGTTGAACTTGATGTGAGCTGGCTGAGAACAAAACGGAGTAGTTTGCTAGACAAACAATTTTCCCCCCGTTTTTAATTTCTTTCAATAATTGAAACAGTGCCTGCCATAACAGAGTTCCTATCAGAAAAGGGAGGGGTAGAGTAAAGCTGAAGATAGCAAATGACTAGTACCCCCTTTAACAAGTTGGTCGCTTCCTGCAATCAAAACTGTGCTAGCATGTGGCTTGTTCAAATAAAAATTACTGGACCAGAGCCAAACACAAAAAAATAATTGATAATGTGTTTTTTCAGAACCCACCCATCCATCCAATGTGTCACTCCTCCATAATACTTTATTGCCCCTTCTGAAGAAAGATCTTTAAAATTCATTGTGTGCACTTAAAAACAAAGTGTCCTTGTCCTGGTTTATAATTATTCTCTTTTAGTTTGGGTTTGTTTTCTTATTTAACTACATTCTCTTCTGTTGTGCATTTTTGTACAGATAGTTGCTGGAAATTTCTGCTGCTCTTAAACAAAGAATCTTTTGTGCTGTTTCAGCTTGCATTTTCCTTGGATTGTGTTGTGCTGGTGTCTTTTCACTGACTTCAGCACTGGAGTATTGTAGCCATAGCTTCACTAAGTAGACTGTAACAAACAGATTCATTGGCCCTTTCTCTGTGCTGCATCTTATTAACTGATCTATGGGAAATGCTCTTTACATTGTTAAGGCATATGCGCTAATACAAACAATACGTTAACCTTAACTGGAGGAAGCTTTGAGACTCCTAATACAGTAACCTAGCAGAAACCAGAGTTTATAAAAGCTTTCTACCTACTAAATTTCATGGATATTTTTGTCAAAATGTGATGTACCTTTTTTCTACATAAACCTTTAGCTGTTGCCTTTGCCAAATAGATACTGCGAATAATATTTTGTAATTTCTTAATATGAGATAGCAAGGGAGAGAGAAATACTAGATTCATCCATTTTAATTGATAAATTTCTTTTTCCCCACAGTTAGAGAATAAGAGTGAACACAGTTGTAGGAAGATTATTACTCTGAATTAGTGGGCAGTGTTCACAGATCTATTGTACCAGTTTTATAGAGGCTACTAATGATAACCCTCAAATTACCAACCGCAATCTAGTTAAGAGGTCAAGTACTGTGCTGCTAATTAATCCATAAAGAAGTGCATTGGATTCTAATGTTTAGACTTTTTTCTTTTCTTTTTTTTTTTCATGTTATAAAGTGTTAGCACTCACAACTTGTGTACTGAGAACAGTGATTCCAGGAGTAACAGCATCTTGAGCAGGCAGGCAGAGAGAAGGACCAATGTGCAGTTCTGGTAATGGAGAAGAACTAGGGGCATACTTGAATGGAGAGAGGTCCTCCTCATCCCCATCAAAGGAGATGTGCATGGTGTCTGGACCCAGAAGTGAGGGGACTGTACTCACTCACTGTCTCTAATCTGCCCTTTCACTATAGGGAATTCTTCAGCTATAAATTTGATGCTGCCCTGCCTAATATTTTTGTCTCTAAATTGGAGACAACTGGATTTGATGGATAGACCACTTGGTGGGTAAGGAATGATTGCACTCAGAGTTGAGATCAACACCTCGATGTCCAAGCGAAGATCAGTGGTGAGTGGTGTTCCTCAGGGGTCTATACTGGGACCAGCACTGACATCTTTCTCAGCAACATGGACTGCAATGAAGTGCACCCTCAGCAAGTTTGCTGAAACAACCAAGCTGTGTGGTGCAGTCAGCATGCTTGGAGGGAAGGCATGCCATCCAAAGAGACACTGACAAGCTTCAGATCTGAGCCTGTGCAAACCTTGTGGAGTTCAGCAAGGTCAAGTGCAAGGCCCTAAGCATGGGTCAGCACAGTCCCAAAAACAAGTACAGCCTGGGTGATGAATGCATTAAGAGCAATCTTGACAAGTGAGACTTGGGAGTGTTGGTGGACGAGAAGCTTGACATGAGCCAGCAATGTGCACTTGCAGCCCAGAAAGGCAACTGTGTCCTGGTCTGAATCACAAGCAGCATGACGAGCAGTCCAAGGGAGGGGATTCTGCCCCTCTGCTCTCATGACACCCCACCTGGAGTACTGTGTCCAGCTCTGAGGTCCCAGACATATGAAGGACATGGAGCTGCTCCACCTCTCCTATGAAGACAGGCTGAGAGAGTTGGATTTGTTCAGCCTGGAGAAGAGAAGGCTCTGGGGAGACCTAATTGCAGCCTTCCAGTACTTACAGGGGTCCTACAGGAAAGGGAGAGGGACCATTCACCAGGGGGTGTAGTGATAGGACAAGAGGGAAGGCGTGTGAACTGAAAGAGGGGAGATTTAGATACAGGTTTAAGGAAGAACTTCCCTGTTGGAAGTGGTGAGGGCCTTGATACAGGTTGCCCAGAGAAGCTGTGGCTGCCCCTCCCTGGCAGTGTTCAAGGCCAATTTGGATGGGGCTTTGAGCAACCTGATCTAGTGGAGTGTGTCCCTGCCCATGGCAGGGGGTGGAACTAGATGATCTTTAAAGGTCCCTTCCAACCCAAAGCATTCCATGAAATTTATACCATGTTTCTAAATGTAAAAGGAGCACATCTCCTTCTCCCCTTCCTAGAAACTGAAAGCCCAAAACGAGTAAGAATTTTACAGCTACTCCACCTAGGACTGCTTAGCTAAAATTCAATAACCTCAACCCAAAGTATAATTTGTCAAGCAGATTCTAGATCTTGGAATTGGTTATCAAATCAAAGTAGGGAGCAAATAAATAGGCATTAGAAGTGAGTTACCAGCTCCACCACTCACTGCCTGGCTTTGGACAGTTTATTTTCAATTTTGCTAAGGAAGTGTGATAAGACTTGCTGTAATTAATATTTGTACAGGGCTGTGGATCTGTAAATTATTTATTACATTTCGGGAAGAGGCTCCAAGGTTAGTACATGTAAATTAAGGAACCCCTGTGAAGACATGCAATTTGTGTGCCCCTTGGCTTTTACAGAATTGCAGGGATTTCCTTGACACCAACACTTGTTCTAGTGTCACACTAACTCCAAATCTGACAGTGTTTGACAGCATCCCCAAGAAACTGCCATCTGATAGTTGTTACTGAGTCAATAAAATGCTTTAAGCATTTGCTTAACTTTGAGCCTATGAGTTGTGCTGTTAATTCAGTGGAGCTACTCACTAGATTAAAATTAAACTCATGCCTGAATGGCTTGCTGGTCTTTTAGCAGATTCTAAGGTTTACAATTTAGGTATCTTAAAGTTGCTGAGATTAGATGTCCTGATTTAAGAATTTCTGGTCCAGCTGAAAGTGGTGGCGGGCTTAGGTTTCAATGTAAGTCAGTCTGGGGCAAGAGACCTCTTGATATTCACAGGTACTTTTACTTAGCCAAACATTGGATAATTTCTGTTCACTTATCTAAACTTTCCAGTCCCACTGTGTATGACTCATACTCTTGTAGCTCTTATTCAGTCATTTTATTTCTCTCAACACAAGGCTAAAACCTGCAGTGCTATAAACTGTTGCGCCTCAAGCAACTGCTGTAAGGCTACTGCCGTCTACGTGTTTGAAGATCTCAGTACTACTGCTCAGTACTACTTTTGATGTCAGTGTTTTCATGCGTAGGACTGTACTTCAGCGAGACATGTAGAAATACATGCTGCATGTTTCACTTACGAAGCAGTCTCAAGTAATTGCAAGGAGCCTCTTGTAGGTAACGGGCACTACTGAGCAGTGCATGTTGCCTTGCAGTATCAGGACTGTAATCTCTATTTTAAAGCTGAAAAATGAGGCGCTTACGCCTTTACTCTGCATTGCTGCAAGATTCCAAGGTGTAATTTAAAACAGTATAAGGTAATAAGTCGCAAAAAGTGGCTTTTTTAAGTTAAAAAAAAAAAATCCTTTTGTGTTTTATCCAGCACTCCTCCAAGCAGTGGTCTGAAATATACTATCACAGGTCAATATTCAAAAGATGAGAGATGCATTTGCACTATGGGTTGCTTTGTTTCCTGTTGAATAGATAAAGCTGTAGACCTTTGAATGTCTGTGATACAGGAATATTTGTACTGGAAAGGTGCTGCTTCTTTTAATTAACATGTTAAAAAATCGGTCACTCGGTATGCTGTAGGCAATTTCTACTTCGTTCTGATTAGCTTATGGGAACACATTATTTACATTTGATACGACAATTTAGTTTTTAAGAGATGCTTAGTATGGCAACAATGAATAGAATTTGTTTCAGCCTTTTGGGATAAAGGGGTTTATTATTATCTTAAACAATAGAATTTCAGTTAAAAACAGCATAGATTTTTTTTCTAATAGTAATCTCATTTGAGTGTTTTGATTTATCAAAGCGTTTCATGTTTACTTAAAAAACACATTTTCTGCTCCCTGGAGAAGTCCATAATGCACTTAGTAAAGATTATGCATCAGAAAGAATATGTTCAAGTGACAGAGTAAAATTCTGAAAAAACTGTTCTGGTTTTGCTTTTGTAGATCTGCATGTTGCTGAACACTAGCGATAGACTTTTTATGCATGTGTTACACATTTCCTTTTTTGGTCAGCTGAATAATGTACCTGCTTTTATTAAAAGTATAGCTTGCACACTCTCTCATTCAAAGCTACTACTGCTGTGTAATATTATATATTAACATCTTAGATATTTCAACTCAAGAGAAGTACAACTTTGGGGAACCATAATTCTTTCCACCGGTGGAACTACCTGAGAAGTTACATGTGACTAAACTGGGCATTTTCTTAATAGTTAATTTGATAAAATCCAGATAGTTTATGTATTACTTAAGCTTTGTCTGACTGGAAAATGGCATTGTTCAGTAATGAATAGCAAATCTACACAACAGCTTAGGACAGGAATTGAAGAATTCTCTACCTATATGAAATTACAGAGGAATTTAGAAAGCTAAAATGCAATTATTAGAACTGGACTATGGCCAAGATCCTTGGGTTAACTTCCCTGCTGTTATTATAAGCTGTATATTAGATCCCACTTCATGTCTGTCTTTGTTGTACATTTGCTGTATTTTTTTAGAAAATTATTAATATGAGGGTTTTTTTTCTCTTTTTGTTTAAAGAGAATGCCAGCTTCAGTGACTGGACATTAAAATTTAAAAACACATAGGTCTGCTTGGTTTTCAGCAGTTTACCAACCTGTATTTAAACGGTGGTGCCAGTTTAAAAACAGTATCACTGAGGAGTTTCCAGGGCTCTAGTAGGCAGGCTGAATTGAATGGATGTGGTCAAGGCTTAGATAGTTTCATATTCCATCTGCAAACAGAGCATGAATTCCTTAGCCTGCCAGATCCTCAGTAAAACCTCAGTGAAGGGGGCAGTTTCAGAATGACACCATCAGTGCGTACAATTTCAGCACTAACCTTGCAGGACTTGGTTTTGGGGTTTTTTAAAAATTATATTCGCAGCTCTGAGTCTTGATTCTTATGCAACTCGACTTCATTATTAAAAAGTCTGGTGGTAGACTCAAATCTACGAAGTAGCGGCTGGCTCCTGGTTCAACTGAAAGGTTCGGTGCTCTGTGAAGATGCATCTGTGGGTCTTTATTTTTGACAGCCACACCTTGTAGCTTGCTCCCCCATTAGTTTCTGAGTCCCCACTTGCAGTTAGCCGAGCACTTAGCTAAAGCAGGAGGTGCCTCAGGTCCCCAGCTTGCCTCAACCATGGTGTGCATGCTCTGAGTGCTCTCTCTCTGCTCGTAGTTTTGCCCCAGATGCACCACCTCTGCCATGGCAGATCTAGACAAGCTGACATGCGCTCTCCATCTAAACTTGAAAGTTCCTGAAGTAACTAGAGCTGTAACCAAGATAAGCTAAAATTTAGGATATTTTGGGGCATTTCTCACTAGCTTGTTTTTTGTTTGTTTCGGTTTTTTTTAAACAGCTTTTTCATACTGGCTGTTGTGAACATCATCGTGGACAAAACACACTGCTACTGTAGACACAGACAGCTGCCCTGCCAAGCCAGAAGTAGAAAACCATAGGGAACATAGTACAAATTCAGCTCTGGAAATGCTTCTAAAGTGTACTGACCTGTGCTGAGTGCACAGACAAGTGGGGCTTGGTGTGAACTCAGGATCCCTTCCAGACTCATGCTCTCTTCCTGTAACCCTCTCCACATGCTGGAGACTAGGGGATGGATCCAGAGCTGTGGATCTGCTCAAGTGCCTGCAATTTCGTTACGGATTAACCTTTGATTCTCTAGTTGCAGAGAAGAAGTTTGCACACAGCCTCTTAAGAAAAGCTTGCAAGGCATCTGAAGAGAACCTAAACTCTGCATTTGAACAACTTCCCCCTCACTCCCATCTCATTATATTTTACATAGGAAGATAACTTTTTTGCCCAATGGTACAGTAAGTCCAGCAGCTGTATATTTATTGCACCAAATTCTACTTCTGGCCTTTGTGAACACTGGGGGATTCTGGCATCATTGTTGCCAGTCCTTTCAAAACCAAAAAGAAAGTTGCTTTCGCCTGGATGTGCTGTTGTGCAGCCCTACGGCCGAAAAGCACAAGCCCACGTAGTAACACCGATGTCCAGCCACTAATCAAAGTCCAGAATACGCACGGGGATTAAGTTACAGGTTCGGTTCCCTGGTCCAGTATTAGCTGCTTCCATTTAAACCAGTTGTCTGTGTACGTATTTTTTTCCTGCACTAATCACTTAGAGTGTTGAGCCTGAAGTGTTCCTGTGATAAGTGGGAGTATCTCCCTGGAGTGCAATCAGGTTCCTGCCATTGATACGCATATCTGAAAGGTCCCGGAGTTTTACCTTTCCTGTGGTAAATAGTTCACTTTTAATTGATACGCATCTCAGTCACGAGAACGCTCTCAAGTTTCTTGTTTAAAGAACAGACAAAAATGAAGGACTGAAAACTAAAGAAAAATAGAAGCACAGATTTCTTTATACCTTATTTGAGTGAATGTGTATGGTTCTTTGATCATATCAAAAGAAAACTGTTGATGACATGTGCTGAAAAATAAAACAACATAACATATGGCTGAAAGCATATCAGCGTAGTACTTCTGGTCTTACACCAATTCCTACTGATTTTTCCTGAAGCACATTTGCTAATATTTTACAAAATATATTGAACTGTTC
The DNA here is from genome assembly GCA_027925045.1 of Hypotaenidia okinawae. NCBI lineage: Eukaryota > Metazoa > Chordata > Aves > Gruiformes > Rallidae > Hypotaenidia > Hypotaenidia okinawae. The sequence continues at coordinate 47,085,633 of BSDF01000005.1, read as the reverse complement.
TGATTTTTGCTATTTGCTATTACGACAGCTTTGGAAAGAACTAATTCTTTTAAGTAGTTTACCGTTGTCATACAGGTCTTTTTAAAACTTTGCTTGCTGGGTTAATTGTGGAAAGCACTAATTGTAAACCAACATTTGTCAAATACAATGTACGGGTTCTAAAACAAAGTACGTATCCTATACCATGTTCCCAGGAGTGACTGACTGCAAAAGTACAAGATAAACTCAGACACAGCAATACTCCTTTCTAGGCAATCTCTAGGAAGGTTTATGTGCTAAACGTCACATGATGAGCTGGGGTGTTTCCCACTCGGATGCTGGAGATACTAATTCCTATGGAAATCAGAAGTAGCCTGTTCCCAGTCATGGTGGTTAAGGAGATCTTTACCTGCTCAAGTTGAAAGACATGGCAAGAATCTCTAGACTCTGTGTATGGTATCTTGGCCTGTGGCTCTTCTAAAGGCTGTAGGTTTCTTCATTTTAATGTTGCTCTCCCAAGTCCAAAGACCTTAATATATAATGCACAAGGTGAAGATCAAGATCATACTGTATTAACAGGCACTTTTTAGAATCCATCACCACCCTAGCAGAATTTCTGACACAGAGCTTTCAGCAACAGGAGCACAGTTAAATGATCACAGAATTGCAGAATCGTAGCGGTTGGAAGAGACCTCAAGAGATCATCAGGTCCAACCCCCTGCCAAAGCAGGCTCCCCAGCTCATATTGCACAGAGAGGCATCCAGACAGGTCTTGAATATCTCCAGAGAAGGAAACTCCACCACCTCCCTGGGCAGCCTGTCCCAGGGCTTTGTCACCCTCACTGTGAAAAAGTTCTTCTGCATGTTGGTGCGGGAATTAACTTAATTCAGCTTTACCATTAACTCTAAGTAAACTTAGGTAGCATATGTCTGTTACACACTTAAGTGTGTAATCTAGCACACTTGAGTGTCGTGATCTAAATAACTTGTACACAGTGGTCTGCATTTAAATTCTTACTAGAAGTAAAATTATTGTATATTATCTTCCAGTATAAGTACTCCTACGGATTTCAGTCTTAAATTTCAGAATCAGCCTAAGTTTTTTGCAAGAAATCCAAGTTTAATTCCTCAGAAGATTTTAAACATGGACGAGTGGTGTTGTAGCTATTTGCATAGCAGGGAGCTAGCAGTAGCCAAACGGAATGACCTGCTTGTGGCAACATGGGGAGCTAATGGCATAGCCTGGAAAAGAAATGGAGCATCCCGAAGATACGTATCCTGCCCTGTGGACTCTGCAGCCTTTCATTGTTGTATTTTCCACCTATGAAAATTGTTGGGTTTTTTTTCCTGATTGTCGGGTTAAGTAGTAGTCGAGAGTTATTAAAGAAGCAAGGAAATTAGAAAGAGGGAGAGTTTAAATTTTGCAATGGTTGCGCTTAAAGGCTGTGTGTGGAGGAAACACATCTATTTCATACCCTGCATTTTAAAAAGCCACTATACAATGACAGCTTGTACATTTGTGCAATGCAAGAAAAGTAATAATTGAAAACCTCTGAAGGGCTCATGTCATGTTTTTAATGTATTCCTGTTCAGTGTTCTGAGTAGAAGTTTTGTTGTTGCTATGGGTAGGGGATAGATTGAACTGATTACATACTGTGTTATAAATAAGTGTATTTTGTTCCCCGAGAAATGATTCTTCCTTCAGTAATAGGAAAAATAAACAAAGGAAAAAGGGTACGTTTAAGGCTGCTATTCCTAGACTTTGAGATTTCTCTTCTTGCCTACAAGGTTCTAAGTATAAAATATTTTAGTTTTAAATCCAATTTCTAAATGGTTTAAGAAGGGACTTCTCCAAGTTAATGTGCTGCTATACAATTGCTGGATAAGCCCTTTGTCTGCCTGCACCGCAACAAAAGGTGGGAACAAGGTGGGTTGGATCTACCTTTGCACTCCTGTGATTTGGGGACTGGCAGGACCCAGATTGGGTTTGGCATAAATTAGAGGCATCTGAGGCTGTTCCGTCATTGCTGAGTACCTGAGATTCTGCAGGATCGCTCACACCTGGAGGTCAGGTATGGTGGGCCGCGCTCTGGCAACGTGCGTTAACAAATAGGGACTCCTCAGCAACCCCAGCTAGATTAGTTTTCCAGATGGCTTGTACCTCTTGAAAAGAGGCAAAAAATGTCACACTGCAGGTGTGACAGCAACATTGGCAGAAACACGGTTCTACTTTGAATAAACTTGCTTGGGGAGCAATTAGTGTTGCAGTGGCTCTCTGGAGTTCAGTGCAAGGTGCAAACCCTGGGCAAATGAATCCGGTTAATGCATTTAACCGATTGAAGTTCACACTGCTGCAGCTACACTGCCATTGAAACCAGAGTTAATTTAAGTCTAGCTTAACTGCGTTGATGTAAATTGCAGTTACATAGAATCATGTCTTGTACTATGGTATGGACTCAGCACTGTTCAGGCAATATCCACTGACTTTGAAATTATTTCTATTTATTTATTTTATTTTTTCCTGGACCACTCTTGTCTCTTCAGTTGAAATGAGCAATTGATATTGTTATCTATTCTCTCACTAAGAGATACATCACAGCTCACATAGTGGCTGGTAATGACCGTATCAATTCGTGTGACAACTTTACAGTTAGATCTTAGCTGCAGTCATCACTAATTATCAGGGGAATTTCTTGGTGTCTTTTCTCTTATTCAGAATTTTTAGCCTTGTTTTCTATGTGAACAGCATCTTCCAAGCTGCCAGTGATGATAATTAGTAAGAGAAAGCTGAATTTTTGCAGCCCAGTTGTCTCAGTGGGCTTTTAAATGTGCACAGTGTTTCAGGGAAACCAAACCAAACCAAACCAAACCCAAACCCAGAAAAGCATGGAAGGATATTGCTAGTCTTTCATTTATTCACAGAAGTGCAGGCACATGTAGCCCAAGACAAGGTGCAGTAATTATAAGACCACATAGAGGTGCACTACATGGTCATCCAGGAGAGAAAAGGAAGCAAAGAAGGCATCAGGCAAACCACATGTGTAAGTTCAGGCAGACCTCAGTACCCAAGCTGCAATTTAGCAGCAACACTGACTTTCACAAACATCTCTTTATAACCTGTCATGGTGTCTTTAGTGACCACAAATACCTGTACGTTTTCTTTCAGCTTAAAGGCAGTGCAACCAAAGCAACTGTTAAGATGTTGTACAAAGGCATTGTTCACATGGCCAGCGATAGCATTTCCCACAGTATTTCAGTTTCTATTCAAAGTTCCTTAAAGGATTATGTTTATCAAGATGAAAAATGGTAGCTGCATTATTTCATTATAAAGAGGTAAACTTCTGTATCTGAGCTCATACTAACCTGTTCCTCGAAGAGGAGAGATGCCACTTGCTCTCTGTTAAGTATTTGTTACATGTGCTCTCACGTGTGCTATGGCAGTGCACAACATATCACAGAGAGTGTGAAACTTAATGGTTGTTTTTTTAAGTATTCAGACATTTCCTTCATAGTATTTTCCTCAGTGGATCCTACGTGCCATTAATCTGATGCATTCTCTGCCTCTCTTTTTTCCTCCCCTTTGAATGTTGTGTTATTTTCTTACGCACACTGCCAAAATTGCCTAGTTCTAATGCAGGATCATACTTTGCTTCCTCATTTGCCCATTTGTCCACTTTGGGCTAATGTTAGTAAACATCCCTTAAAGACAATCGCTTTTAATCTTGTCATAGATGCCTGTGTTGTGAGGGTGAAAATTAGTTATTAGCTTAGCTTTTCATCCATGCATAATAGGATGTTAAAATCAGAGATGTTTGCTTGGGGCCATGAAAAGCAACCCACTCCGAGCTTACAAGTTCTGAATATATAAAATGCAACATATTTAAAATAAGCAGAAGGCAAATGCCAGTTTTGAATGAGAAAAAAGAAAAAAAACCCGTCTGTTTTGTGTATATTAGTGTTTGTGTAAAGAGTTTAAAGCATCTTCTTGACTGTGGTAAAAGAAGAAAAATATGCTGAATCTTTGCTGATTTTCCTCCCCCCACCCCCACCCCTTTGCTATAATAGCTGATCAACACAAAAAACTATGCCATACTTTCCTTACATTGAGGACTTCCCATGAATGGGGTTGTCCTCAGCTTGGTCCCTGCAGCGTTAAGCATCCTCAGTCCTTGTGCTATTCCTCTTCAAATTATGCTCTGGGAACAAATGAAATCCATCCCTAACAAAAAAGTGGCAAAGCCGCTCTTTGTACCTGTATTGGAAGGTAAGGCTGTCGTTGCTTGGAGAGCATACAGCCTGAAGGGCCTTCTCGTCCCTCTGCACGGGCACAGGCTCTCTCTCTGCAAATACCCATGGAGCACTGACAACTTCCCATTTTCCCTCACTCTTATTCCACTTTAGTTAAATCAGCCGGAGCAAAGGATGTAGAGTAGGTGATAGTTCCCTTGGGAATATCTATGTTAGAATCGTAGTAATTGGCAATGAAAGCAATCAGCGAGTTCAGACGCTTTCAGAGAGACCTCTGAATGTCTCAGTGCTCTCCTTTGTCATCCCCAGTACATGCATAATAAAAATGGCTACTGAAGAAACACGGGTAGGCATCCTGGCTCTAAATGGGTGTATAATATAAAATGCAGAGTTGTACACCAGCCTGCTGGATGACAGGCTTGAGTATTTGGATTGCCTACCAAGTGTTGATGAAAAGCCACACAGATTCTTAATTCAGAAACTCCAATTTTTCCTCTGTTCCTGTGTTCATTTTCTTTATCAGCAGGGGATGACTTACACTTTCAAAACTGATTAACATTTTAAAACTGTGGGAGCACTTTGTGTGGCATTTCAAATTATTTTAACCCTTCAGCTCATTGCTGGAGCCTCTCTTTGGTTTTGTGCGTTGGAGGGTTGGGGGTTTTTTTCTCTCTTTTTCCTTTTTTTCTATCATTGGAATACAGGTCGCACCAGCATGCCAGCACTTCCAGAAAGTAAGAATGCACATCAGTTGCATCACCTAAATATTGGCAATGTAAACAAGTGGAGGTTTTCCAGCTTTCACCTCCTCATCTTAACCTTCCCACATGGGTGAAGGAGACAGCCTTGCCCTAAGACTTTCAGAAACCCAATGGGTTCCTTAATCCTTTGGCATATCCTGTTTGTCTTCAAAATAGTGTATCTGATAGGACTGTTTAAAGTCAACAGGACTTATCCTCTTTAGCACGTTTTCCCCTCAATTTATTTTTTTCTGTTATGCCCTCTCTCACATGCTCAAACACACTGATGTACAGGCAAAGCAGGGACTTGCCAGTACCCAACGATCCATCTTCCAACTGTGCTCAGCTTTTCTCTCAGGCAGCTGAAGCTCATTCTAAAGCACTGCTGAGGAATACTATTCACTTAAAAATAAATACGATACTTGAAGGCGTTTTTCCATGTGCATAGACATAGACGTAGCTGCAGTGTACGTAGCATCATTTTCAGCTGAGGAAAACTATTAAGCAATGTCTATGGAACTGTCTTTGGTCCACTCACAAGTGCTGCTACCTGCAAATTAAAAAGGTCAACATCTGTTCAAGTCCACTAACTGAGTGGATAACATCTCTAAAGATATGTAGAAAGGATCCAGTTCCAATATTGGTTGAGTAAGGACAGTCCTCATTGAACTTGGTGGGACTGGCATGTGAGTCACTTTGGGCCTAGTCACTTCGTCTCATGGCTGAAAACATGACAAGGACACTGCTCACCAGCTGCTGATCTCCAGTGCACAGCAGCGATGCTTAAGATGCAAATATTAATTTATTTCGCTTCTTACAGGTTTTCAGCAAACATAAGTCCAGTAAAAGAGGAGAGTTTTCCTGCTGTCTCATAGTTAAGACTGTAGGAATAAAACTACTTCCTTGGTTTTCTACAAGGTAGATTGATGAAAAGAGGGGCACAGACCTCATCTTCTAGAGCTTGTCAGTTTTAGGAATTCAGAAAAGTTGTGCATGGTCCAGCAGTCAAGGACAGGAGAGGAAAAAAGACAGGAAAGGTACATTACATCTGCATCCAAAGACGAAGCATCCATTTCTCAACTTACATGCCTTTTAAACCTTTCCTGCTTTCACTTCACAACTCTGCTTCAGATTGCTGTTAACCCAGTCCCCGCACTCAGTGATGGGGAGAGTGGGTTTACTATGTGAGTAACTCCTTTGGTAATGACCTGCTACCACTCTTCAGTTAACCAATGCATATGGTAATCAGAAATTCTTTACAGTCATGCCAGCAGAACAAAGGAAGAACAGAAAATGCGAAACATTGTGTAGAACCAACCAGGGACCCACAAAGTATTCTCAAAGTTCACATGTTCTTTCTGTAAATGTAACTTTTGGCAATTAGTTTTAAACCCAAAACTGTTTAGGTTTTACTCTTTTCCTTGTTAGAATGTACAGCGCATGACATTTCAACCAGTTTATCTTTGTTTCATTAAACAGAGCCAGGCAGGAATGAGAGGAAGTAGAAAATCATGCTGGTAGCATGGGAGAAGCTAGCGCCTTAAAATATGAAAACCTTGAGCTTTTCCCAAAAGGCTATTTGTTATTTTATCACAAAACTTGTATTGTGGAATACTAGCTGCTTTGCAAAAATTAGTAGCTTTTTTGGACATACGGTTAACAGGTGCAAACAGCACTTTTTCTGGTTCAGAGGCAGGAAATTTACAGCTTATTGTAGGGAAAAGGAGCAAGAGGAAGGAAAACCAGGAGTGCTTCATCTACATTTCTTCCTGCTTTCTTGGAAGAGTTTCATGTTAACATTAAGGAATAATTTCCCTTCTGTAATGGTCATCCACTGGTCGTATTTTAGTTAATTATCTTGGTTGTCCATTGTAAATAAAAAGGAAGAAACCTGCCAGTTCCCTTTGATCATCATTCTGTTCTTTCCCCCAACAAAACTCACACACACAGTTTTTTCTTTTCCTTTCCTTCAGAGGTGAAAAGTGTTCCTCATTAGGAAGAGCAGATGTATCCCGTAGTAGAGGGTTGAGGGTTATAGATTCTTTCAAGCAGTTTTCTTCCTCTCCAGGTATGAATTGTTTAATTCCCAGCATTGTCAATGCTCTGAGTGTTCACATATGTAGCATACAGTGTCGTTGGAAGCTCAAGGCAAACCATGTGCAAGAATACAAAAAAAAAAAAAAAGAAAGCATGAAAGCTAATGAGAACATAGTGCAAATATTCCTCATAACCGTTGCCCAGCCTGACTTCCTCAAGGGAGTTAGACTAAACTAGTTACATCAGGAAGACAGGCACACTACTGGTGGGTACCAATATTCTCCTTTCATCCCTGCATAAAATAGTCAAAGAGAGAAATACAAAAGCCAACAGCAACAACAAAAAATCTTCCTACACCTTTTTTTGGTAATTTTAATTTATTTGAAAGAAGATTTTGAGCCGTATTCCGTTTTATGCTCATTGATATTTTTAAAGCTTGTTCTAAAGTGCTTTTCAAATTAAACACATTTCCTGGGGACATAGTTATCAATTATTTTGTAACTCCACAAAAGCCGACAGTACAAATATTACATGTGTTTAATAAACACAAGGCTGAAGCGATATACTGAAATTATTCATCACCTGCACAACTTGTCATCTAAGATCTTGAAACAAGGGAAGAGTTATGCTCTATTCAGAAAACATTCTCTTGAAGTTTGCATATATCCCCTTTTATTTCCTCGTGAAGTTTCAAAGTTCCCCACACACATACACTTGCTTGGAGCCTTATGAAACTGAAATGTCAAGTGAGAGTTGCTTTATATCATGTTCTGTCAATCAAAGTAAGCGAGGCTTTATGCATCTGTTGCTAGTATATTGGCACTTTTTGAAGAGTGTTTCGGAGGGAGAGAGAATAAATAAAGATCCTTCAGGCACTTTCTCATTTATGGATGAGGAATCAAAGCAGTCTGAAACTTCATTTTCAGCCTGATACCCTGAAGATTGTTGGCTGATAATTCTGGATGGAACAGCTTATCTGGGAGGATTACGGAGAACATGGGCTTCCTATTACTGCTGGCTTCAGCCTATTCAGCTGGGCAGACTCTGTCGCACATTATCTGTGCCTTTACATATGTCACTAATCTTATCTATATCTTTTCAGCTCCTTCTGTTGGAGCTGTGGTTTCCTGTACCTAAACCTCCCATTTCTTCATTACACCAGCTGTATAGGCATTAGCCTTCTCTAACAGCCTTTCTGCACCGTGTCATTCAGTAATGGCTAGTAATGCAAAGGTATGAGAAGGTAATGGTAGTGCTTTATCTCAGATCTTACAGGCAATATATTAAATGCATACCTCCTTTCCCACCCGCGTCCCCAATCCTCCCCCCACCCTTTCTGACCAAATCCGCTTAACAAAATAAAATCACCTCAACAATAGAGTATCTCCACAATCATTAAAAATAACAGAAGCAGGTGATTTGGGGGCAGGTGTATATATGCTGGAAGGGTCAAAGTAGTTTGTAACCAGCAGAACAAAAACAACAGCACCAGAACTAATCTGGAGCTTCTGCCATTCTCCCCTGGGTTGCTAATTGGTCTTACAAATTTAGTGGTGTTGGTCATGAGGACAAAGTAGCTTGGAAGAAAGGAAGAAAGAAGAAAGAAAGATTAAACCCTCTGAGAGTCACCGCCCTCTTTAAATTTTCAGGGGAAACCCCTTCCCCACACCTACTCTCAAATACTTCCCCAGCTCCAGCTGGCACCTTGCCTGCTGAGCTAAGCTCCATCCTTTCTCTCCTGTTCTGCCTTTTCCTTTCAGTCTTCCTGTCACACCACTACTCCAATATCCCCTTTCCTTCCTAATTAATTTTCTCCTGATTCTTCACCTCTTTCAGCCGTTTTTGACTTAACCTCATTCCCCGTTACTGTAATAAAAATGACAATAAATGAATTTTTAAAAGTAGAGGAAATGGAACTAATGAGATAACACTTTGCCCATTTATTTTCCCTCTAACACTGTTTTTGACTGTGAGGTCTCTTGGGTAGGGGCTGGTTTTTGTGTGTTTTCATTGTGCCTAGTACAATGCACATCAGGGAAAAGAAAAAAAAAAAAAAAAAAAAGAAAAACTATCATTTGGTCCTTATCTTGACAGCTTTTTTTGGGTACCACCACAATGCAAACCAGAAAAACATGTCACTAGTTTCTGACTAACAACTCAGCAGTACTATCTTGCACTTTATTTGCAATCAGTAATTCAGCCAGTTCTATATATGATTCATTTTAAATACATTTAAATACAATTTAAATAATTTTAAAAGTGGGGAAATTTCCCTTCCTGTTTTTTACTGCCTTTGCATTTAGTTTTACTTTAAATTGCCAGATTATTAGGGGATCTGTATCTTGTCTGTTCTCTCAAGGTTGAAACAATAAGCTTTATCTGAACCTGACAAACATAATTTCTCTTCTTCATAAATGAATGCCTTGAATGTCATGGTTTCCCCACCCCGCAACCACAAGCCCAGTCAGGGCCATGTCATTTAACACAGACCCATTTTTTATTCTGTGACAAGCAGGAGCAACAAGAAGTGTAACCTATATCCCAGAGCTATACAAATGTGGCTGAATTATATAAGCGAGACAGCCACAGAGGGTTGTGTTTGCTCCAGCAGCGCTGGCAACTGCAGGAAATCGTGTGTTGCAGCACGGGAAGATTTCCTTGACTACTTGCAGCCTTTCAGAAATTTGGAAAAGCTTCTTGCTGCTGACCCTGCAAGAACTGCTGTTTTTCAGCACACACAGGACATTCGTGATCACTCAAGGGCGTAAGAACGTGCTTAATTCCAGACGCTCCCCAGGAATTTCACTCTTCTAAGAAATCCGTCTGATTTGTTCTTCCCTAGGCTCCTGCACATGGGCTCTTTCAACAAGCACTGGGATAAACTGAGCGTTTGGTGTAGAGTTCACTTTGCCCGAGCAGTTTGGGCAGCTATGCATGTTGCAGACTAAAAAGCGTAGACCTGAAGAGGGCAAGGCTAATTCTCAACACAAGAGCAGAATCCAGTGTTTCACCAGGTGCACCTGAACCCCTTTATGATACATACAGTATAAGGAGATATATAAAGAATCTCTTAAAGGCTTAATTTATAGTCAGCCCTTGTCTGAGTATGTGTCATTTATGAAAGGATAACACGTGGCATGTGGACTCATCATTAGCCCAAGGTAACAGAGGTTATGACTTCTAATTCTGTTCTCAGCCCTGCTACAGAGTTACTACATGACCTTGCACAAATCACTTAACCTTTATGTGACTAATTTTATCCATCTATAAAATGGGGATAATAAAATTTTTAGCTACACACAGCAGGATGATGAGAATTAATTAATGCTGTAAAACTCCCTGAGAAAGAAGGCTTAATATACAGGGCCTAATTCCACTAGTATTCACTCTCTGGCTCTGTGTCTTGAGCAGTTACTTCTAGCAGAGCAAAATTAGTGTAAAAAGCTACCGTCTGGATTTGTTAGCATTATTGAGATTCACTGTGCTTTAGATATGGAGCTCCCACAGAACACTAGAGAATCACCCCAGGAGAAAGATGAAGTGAACCGTTATTAACATTAGTTGTATATCCACATATAGAGAGTATGATCAACAATGCTTTAGCATTGAGAATTTCATAGTGGGGGCTCCGATCCAGCCTGTGTGAGAACAGACATCTGATGGAAAGCACCTCCCTGTGTTATGGAAGCTGCAAGCACCCTTCCAGTGGCCAGATGCCCCATGTGCATTGCTCATGTGGCTCTTTAGCTTATGGTGGGTTTGTTTGGTTTTCTGTTTAATTTGACCCTAAAACTTTGTTTCTTCTGGATTGAGGAACAATTTTTAAAAAATAAGCCATATATAATTTTTGTTAGAAAACTGAAGTTGGAAATGTCGTAGCATGACACCACCTACTAACCTGCTGTATTTTTACGGGATCTGACTTCATTCACCCTAAGTTTATAAAATACACAGCATGAAGAGCTAGATAATATTGACGTCTGGTAGTTGGAATGAGGGGGAATGGTAGGCCGTAAATGACTGTGCTCTCTTCATTCTGCTACTGGCATGCTGTTTTACAGAGAGCGGTCTGAATCCGTCCTATTCAAATTTCCATTTCTGTATGTCGAGACATAAAAAAAAATAAATAAAAAAATCCCTACATGGAATGGAACAACCAGTCTTCAGAATCCTAATCTGTTGCTTTACCTAAAGTATGCATGGACTGATGCTCAAAACAACCGCTTTCTTTCTGCCACTAAAGAAGAATTTTCAAGTTACTGAGGTGATTGCAAACTCCGTCAAATTAACAATACAAATGCACTCAAAACAGAAGATCAGCCCAAAGTTACGAAACCACCAGAAAAGCAGAAAGCACTGGTCTTGTCTGTTGCTATCAGGAATACAACTGCCTTATCCAGCACTAGCAGCAAACCAGCTGATTAATGGTTCAAGATCATGGCTGGTGTAACTTGAAGTACTCTGCGGCAGGCCCTATCTCAAGTGCCCTTTCAAATTAACCTCAGAAGATTCTTCATCATACGGAAAAATTAAATCTTTATGCAATGGAAGTAATTAACCTTGAACCTTCAGAGTCAAGATGATCGGAAGGTGTGTGTGCACATGGATTCTGCAGCCTCCAAGATGTTTTAAAACTCATACCTCAGGGAGAAAACAAACACTATAAATAAGTCTCTCTCCTTAGTTTGCTTTTGCAAAGCATTCTGGCATATTTTGCTGGAAAAACCTTTTCTCTTTTAAATGATCAAAGCAGCATGTGATCCAGTCAGCTAAGGAACGGCAACAAGCCAGAACAACACAAATACACTAAATGTCCTGTTTACCGAAGACGTTCATTGAAGATAATGATGTGCAGGTCCCAAGAGATTCAGAGAAAAATAAGCAAATCAAAAGTAAAACCAGCTTGATGTTGTCTAGGATAAGATGTGTGGAGTGGAAGGGGGGATGGTGCTGTCATTTTTCTCTTTTGTGTTTTATTAGGACTGTGAAATTTAGAGCAGAGGGGCTTTTTCTTCTAAATTTTCTACTTATAAGGGATGACTTGCTGTTATGGAAGTCTGAGGACTAGATTAGTTGTGATTGTAGAAATCTCTGTTGTGAGCCAAGAAAACTTTACTTGCATGCTACTAAAATCCTTCTGCAGCTTACATACTTATGTTAATATCAGCAGAGTCGAAGAATATAGCAGAACGGGCTAAACATTGCCAAAATAGCTTACCTCTAAGCATGCTTTCCCCTGGGTCAGACAAAATAAATGTGCTGTTCCTGGAAAAAAAAAAATAATGATAATAAACTAGCAATAATGATAATGCAGCACAGACTTTTTCTATAAAAAACTAGCAAAAGCTAACCCATGAAGAATTAATGTGAGGTATTTTTTAGCATGTTTTGATTTGGTATGTTTGCTTTGATAAAAACAACCAAACCATATAATTGCGCTGAATAATTTCTTCTCTGTCTTCTCAATTTATTCTCTGGCTGGCATCCTTTATTCCCTGTATCCCCTGACCCATTTCAAGAGGGGACTCAGGGAGGTGCTGATTATTAATGCAGATGATTTTTCCCGTTGACTCACATAAAACATACACAGCAGCTTTTCTGATGTGGGGCATGTTGCCTGTGAGGCCACCCCACGGAGGCACCCACCTGCCGGCCTTGCATTAAATTCCCCTGCTCCCGTTCCATACTGCCACAGCCTGAGCCAGTTTTCTTCGTTGCCCATACAGATTCAATCAAGCTCAATGAAGCAGCTGATTTTATGTCTTTGTCTGGTCTTATCCTCAAACTGTCCTGACTCTGAGCAAGGCCCTGCAGCTCTGGAAATTCCCTTTTCCTCCAAAATGCAGAGGAAGCTGTCCATCTCTTCTGGCCTGTCCCTTGCTCAGGCTGGCTTTCAATCCCCCATGCTGCACTAGCCAGACTGGTACAACGTGGCTGTTAAATGGCAGGGAACTCAACAACTCTGTTCACGCAGATAGGGATCAAGAGACATACCACATCGTGCAGCCTACAGCATGGACATGGCTTGCCTCTCCTTGGGCCAGGTTTATTTTTAAAACTTCACTATTGAAATGTCTAACTGCTTTAAGGGCATTTTCCTGTTTGCCTTGGTACTGATGTAATCTTTGCAGCAAGTCTTTTCTAGTGCACGAACATGCAATTGGTGCGAGGGTATGTGGTTTGTAACAGCCTGAGATATATTCCAAGGTGCTCGCCACTTTATGCGGTGAGCCAGAGAATACAGGTGATGCAGTGTGCCATTCAGCTTTTTACTTTTATCTTTAAGCAACGTTTTCTGAAGTTACTACCAGCCAGCCTTAGTGAAAATGAGTCTATCTGGAATGACCATTCATATATGTGCATGTGCCCTGAATCAAAAATCAGTAAGACACGTTCCTGTATCTTTGGGGGCCTATTTTCAATTGCCTCATTTTGACACTTTTATTTTCCTTACTGTAAGTCAAATAGCAGAATCACTGAAGATGGCACAGGGTAAAGGTGACTCATCCTACCTGAGGTCTCCACATGCACTTGGTAAGCACTTGGTTTTTATAGATGACAGTAATTAAATAAATATATCTGAGTGCATGGGTGAGTAAGAGACCAATCCACTCTGCACTCAAGTGCCTGGAAACACTGCGGCTGGCACTTAACTATGATGGTTAGGAAAGATGCCTTTTCACCACTTAGAGAGCCTGGATGTATCAAGGAATGTGGCCTACATCTGTCCTAATAACTGCAAACATTGCTGGGGTGATCCAAGGTGCCTGGATGCTGTTGTCATTGTCAATGAAATGTTAGAAAATCTCCAGCAGGCACAAGGGAAGGGAATAACAAAACACCCAACACAACAGATCAAGCTTTGTAAGCCTTCTTCTGGTACCCCCATCTGCCAAGTTACTTACTGTTTGTTTAGGGTTTGTGTGCACACAAAAAGTTTTTGTCTTCCCAAAAAACTTAGCTAGAGGTTTTTTTCCCTGCTTCTTCTTAATGTGTGTACTTCATCAGCCACATTTCTGAAGAACTGGGGTGGAAGAGGGGAAAGGGAAGGAGAGGGGAGAGTGTCTGAAAAATTCTGTCTGTTCGCAATGGATTCCCTTAAAAATGCATTTCCATATTCTGTAGCACATTTTATTTACTATTTACTAATATTAGAGGACAAAGAGTATGATTCTTTTGCATGTTTTACAGGAGAAGGGTGGTATTATTCTGTTGAATCCATGCTGTATTTGCTATTACTATTTCACCATGCACAGGATTTCTTATTAAAGAAGTAATCTTTAAAGTGATCTGCTGGACTTTTTCTCTAAAGAAACCCATCTAAGAAGACTATCTAACCCTGCATAAACCTTTTTCTAGCCTACCATAAACTACAGTCACTTCCTATAAAGAGCCCAGGAAATTATGTAGCCAGACTTTTTGTGGTGAAACTCCTGCTGTAGAAAACAATCTGAGTGCTGTTTAAATCTGAAATGTCAATTATTGAATATTCCATTATTTAGATATCAAAAAAAAGTGACCAAAAATAGGTATTCTACTTATTACAGTGCACCCCAGTTGTTTGCGGTAGGGTTTATCTATGTAGTGGGGTTGTTACACTGTTAGATTCTGTAGGAAAGTTCCCAGCTGTCTTTTTCTATTTAAATCATAGCCACTCGGGTAAAGTTTTGCCCAAAGCAAATAGCCAAATGCCCTGCATGAGCACAGTTCATACCCTCAAATTGGGCCCTGGTACAATTCAAAAACCTTCTCTATATCTGCCTTGGAATTGTCTTCTGTCAAATAAAAGACCAAATTAATCCTTAAAAAAAAATTAAAAAGGTATTATTAAATAAAATTAATACTTGTACAATATTTCCTCCTACTTGCATTTCTTTATACTTGTGGTGGTTTTGGCCCTGGCCAGAGGCCAAATGCCCACCAAGCCACTCGCTCACTCCCCCCTTCAGCTGAAAAGGGGAGAAAATATATTTTTGGAGGCTTAGGCCCTGAGATAAGGACAGAGAGATCACTCTCCAATTAGTTCAATGGGCAAAACAGACTCAGCACAGAATAAAGGAAAGAAAAGTGATTTATTACAACTACAACTAATACACCCAGTGAACCGGAACAAGATAAGAATAAGAAGTGGCCAGGTCTTAAAGCGCCTTCCCCCCACCTCTCCCCTTCTTAGCAAACTCAAACTTCATCATGATTTTACTCCCTTCTTCTTCCCCCTAACATGGCATGGGGGAGAGGGGGGAAGTGGGAACGGGGAGTGGCATTCCAGCAGTACAAGCTGCTTTCCTTCCCCAGATCTTAACACTTCTACTTCCCCCACCCCTCACCTCTTAGCACCCTTGACTTTAATCATCAATTTGCTCCCTTCTTCCCTCCCATCGCAGCACCAGGAGGGGCAGGGAATGGGGAATGAGGGGTTTTCAGTCCGTTCCGCCCAAGCTGTCTTCTGTCTCAGCTGGGGGGGGGGGGCGGGCACACACACACACAGAGACACACACACACACACACACACACACACACACACTTCCCTTGCACAGTGGGGTCCCACCCACACCACACTCATATCCATGAACTTCTGCAGCGTGAGTCCTTTCCATCGGGGAGTCATCTCCTCACCACAAGCCTCTCAGCAGGACTCCCTTCTGTGGGTTCTGACATTCGGGCCCAGACTCCCCCAGCCTGGCTGACTGCAAAAGTCACAAGTCCCCTGGCAAACCTGCTGAGGCGTGGATCAATCTCTTCACAGGGTGTAGATGTCTCTGCTCCCCATCCTCATCCATGGGCTGCGAGGGGACAACCCGCTTCACCATGGTCTTCTCCACGAGATGCAGGGGAAACTTTCTTTCCACATTCTTTCCCACACCCCAACCTCCCTTCCTCCTTTGGGCCTGGCCTTGGTGTCTGCGCAGCTTGTTACATCTTCTTATTCTCCTTTCAGGTGGCAAAGTGTGCCAGCCTGCAGGTTTTTTCCTCCTATATGTGATTCACAGAGGCGCTATGAATCCATCTCTGATTGGTCAGAAGCAACTTTGGCCTTGAATTAGCTCTTTTTTACTGTCTGGAACTCGCCACAAACTGTAACGGCTGCTTTGCAAAAGCCATCTCAGCAGTACAGCTACACCAAACTGCAATACTGAATAGCAGAAGAGCTAGATAGTCTTCTCCTTTGCTGTTGGAATGATGTGTATTGGGAAGAAAGGAACCAACGTGTTCTGTGAGGTATTAAGCTGTGTGCAACACTGAGTCATCTTTGAAGTGAAGCAATAAAACAGAAGAGCACAGATCCATTGGTAATATAGATTTGCTTTAACCGCCAAACAATTGTTAATTCAGAAAGTAAACATAAAGTGTGTAGAATCTTTCAGATTCATGAATATATTTTCATAGGCAGAAATGCCATGACCAAAAAAAAAAAAAAAAAAGGACGTAGCAGTCTTGGTGAATTGATTAGTTTACAAATCTTTTATCTTAACACTTACTACAGTTTGAGACTGGTGAATAATTCGCAATGAATATTTCATCAGACACATGTTGCCACCTTTTTGCAAACAGAACATCTGCAAATAGATCATAGTTTTCCAGATTCATTTGTTATTTGAAATTACTTTTTTCAAAAAAAGTAACCATATAGATTAATCCGAAACTGTTATCTGCAAATATTTGACAACTCGATTGAGCTGGTTAGTTGTGATGAGCCAGATAAGTCACATGGTATTCTTTCTATTCATGCACTGGAACAACAAGCATATACTTCTGGAAAAAATATTTACACATGCGAGTATGACATTTAGTTTCAGTGAATACCCCTGCATGTGATAGGGGAGCATGTGTTCTGTGACCATTTGTGCCAGTAAAAGGCAATCTTTCAAATGTCTGTAGAAAGCAAACACAAAAGGGGATTGTGATTATCACGTAGCCAACACAAAATACAATCCCATTTTTAAACAGGGGAATGAATTAACAATATGCTGTTGGTAGGGCAGATAAGTGACACTGAGGACACAAAGACAATCCCAGTGGCAAATATTTGCAAGCTATTTGTCTGTCTCCCCTTTTTGTAATTGTTTGGTGCTCTTGGGTACCTTTTGTTAGGATGAAAAATAGTTCCTAGGCAGTAACAAATAGGCCGATGACAGTAGCAACAGATACCCAATAGTCGTCCTCAAAATTGATTTTGTCCCATGCTGTGTTGGCTAACCATTGTCCTCAGAGTTGCTTGAGGAGGTGGAAATAACTTCTCACTTTCTAATATACTTCTTCTGTGACAAAGGCTAAAAGGAGCTGAGTCAGAGGAGCTGCTGTGGGGTCCTTAAGTAAGTGGAGGATCCTTCTAAGCAAGGAAATCTCCCAGAACTAGATCCAATAAATTTATAACTATTTAACCTATTAGGTGCAAAATGACTATAATCAAGTTTAGAAACTGGCATCTGTTTTCATAGAACAAAACCACACCACAACCGGCACCAGATTTGAAGTTTCTCCCTGTTCACCGCATGTACTTTTTCCAAGTAACTGATACAAAAAGGAGCAATCCTCGTTGTTGTCTTCTCTTTACACCGACGGGCTTCTCACCCAAACAGTCACGCTTAACACCTAACCGCTCACGTGTTTTGTCTGGGATGGAAATGATGAACCCCACAGAGTATGCCATAATACGCCAGCTGTGCATAAGTGGAGATTAGGAAGTTGGAGACACCACAGTCAGCTGTGCCCGAGTTTCATCTAGATGCTCGTCAAAACTGGTTTTGTTGGTGATGCTTTTCTCCACATTGTACTAAAAGCATATGACCATTGCGTATGCTCAGTCCAGATGGAGAACAAAGGTATGCTCATCGTAGGTACTAGTATTATCTTATTTCAAAAGTACATTTTTTAAGGCAGAAGCACAAGCATGTTAATTCACAGACGTATTTGAAGAACTGTCATTTGATTTCGGTGGGAATTAAGTACCCGGCCTGTTTAGGCATTTAGGTACATCTTACTAAACACCCATCCTTACCTCTAGGTGGCTAAATATTTCCATGTGTTTGATTTACAGCATTTAAAAGAGGTTGCTGAGGCTTTTACTCAACTCTGACATCATGTTAAAGACAGATCCAAGCCTGTGTAAGACTCTGCAAATTCATTAGTTAGGAGTATTAGCTAGCATGGGCTATTACCTTAAATCTGTAATTTCACGGGTTCTTGGAGGGAATTTGCCAGCTCAATAGTGGTGGCAAAACCATACTTATTTAGATTGTCCATTAGAAAGAAACAGAAACCACAAAATCTTTTCTCAGCTGCACCAAAACCCGCGATTCTCTTGCCTGTAACTGAATTCCGCTATAAAGAATGTGGTTGAATAAATCCCAGCCAAACTCGAGCATTTTATGCTTATTCGGGGATTTCTCATTAATGACTATTGTGTGGACCACCCAGCTGCATAGACAAAGTGTGCAGATCTGAAAATATTCCTGTGTATAGTGAAATAGCAGTCATTAGGACCACAAGGGAATACCATTTCCCTTGCACTGACTACACTCCCAGTGAGTCCCTTGTTCCCCATGGTAAAGAGAATGGCTTTCAATTAATTCCTTAAAAAAGAAAAAAACCCAACCAACAAAAAACAACAACAACAAAAAAAAAAAAAAAAAAGAAAAAAAATTAAAAAGCAGCTGTGGTGTGCACATGGCGTAAGCAGTTTACTAAGGCATTACAGTACAGTGTCATGGAGGCTGTTAAAGAAAATCTCGTACTCTGGTGATAATGTGTATATTCATTCAGTATAAATGACTAAGTTCAAAAAACCATACAATGAATCATGGTTGCAAGGCCAGACTTACTTTGATTAACTACACTGGTATAATGAAATCCAACAGAGCAATCACTGAAACATTTAGCTGCAAATGTAAATCTTCTTGAACTCTGAAAAAAAGCATGTTAGGCAATGAGAGGTGGTATATAATACAGCCATATTTCTTATAATGAAAGCGGAGGCAGTTGTAAAGAAAAGGGAATGTTAAAAAGTTGTTATGCTGTGTTTGGCAAGAATGAGTCATTTTGAATGTGTCAATCATGATAATCCAACATATTTTTAATCTAAAGGTCAATAGAAGCAGTTTCTATAGTGGTACAATAGTTATGCCAAATATGAAAGCAAGCATTTATAAGACAATTTCAAGTATTAATACAGTACCATAATGTGTCTTGAAGAATTAATCTTGGCTTTAAATTGAAGGGCACAGATTGATCAAGGTAAGAGAATTTTATTAAAAGTGTACTGGTATAATCCACGACACTTTCATTTCAGTGAGACTGCTGTGTTCACTTCCCACACCTCAGGCATGTCTTAGCTGCATTGATGAAGGGCATCTTTTCTACCAAGAGGCAGAACTTGCTCTGTCTAGGGAAGACATGGGATCTGCCGTTACACTATGTCTGGTGAAGGTTTCCTAATATGGCTACTGGTCATGCATCTGGACACAAAGGTATGTATTTCTTCCCAGGAAGCACATCTGCCTAGACTCTATTAACACTTATAGAAGATTACCTGCATGAGGAGAAATCTTGTCCTGAGGAATTCTTCTCAATAACGCACTTCAACTTAAACATCTCAGGTTTTCCTTAAGTCATCAGTTCCCTGCTGTTCTGTCCCTTTTGTCCCTGCAGTTGACTACAATCCTCGAGGACTGTTTTTTCAGCAGTCAATAGAATTGTTACAAACACAAAATGCAGAGCATGGACAAATAAACACAGCCAAGCCAAGCAACTCTTGACTTTGGGTTGTCCAAACAACACAAACAGAAGGAAAATCTTTCCCTTCTGCTTTTGCTTGCCCAGAGTATTTACTGGGGAGAAAAAAGCATGGTAAAGAGCTCTCTGTTATAGAGAGGGAAACAAAGGTTGTGGGCAGCACTGCTGATGTTGAGGTGTTGTCCATGAAGCTCTGTGTGTCCAGGGGTAATCTGGGGGACAGGCAGCAGAAATGTAGAAGTGGGGAAACATCTTAGTGGTTGTCTGGCACTTCTCTCTCTGTTAAGACAGGGAGCAGGAGAGTTCCTCTACCCCTCTCTTCCAGACATTTCACCACCAACTTAAAATAGTGGGCTTGCTGTAGAATATACATGTTTTATTGCATACAGATTACATAGACATGGTAGATTATCTGATATAAGGAGATTTGCTGTTACCATTAGGTACCATGATCAGATTTGGTGTGAGCAGAAGCAATCTCCTCTAAGCCACTGAAGCTCTGCCCACTTACACTGGATCTGAATAGGTACTACAGGATTCACCAACACCCTGTATTTAAATTAACGTTGAGACTGATAGGCTGAAAAAGCAGTCACAAAGAACACTACAATAGACACTGCAAAATCCAGGCAGTAAACCTTGGTGTTTCAGACTACTTTTGTAAGAGTGTTAACAGCCCTTGCTTTAAAGCAGGCCCCACAACCTACACAAGATTAATAAAAATGTGGTTTCATCAGTAAAACACAGCATTTTGTGCAACAAACCATAACTTTCACAGCTGCTGTGAAGACTACAAGTGAGTCAATTAATTTGAAGGCGGATGTACATACTAACTTGTAAGATTCAATAGCCTTTGTGTTGGTCCAAAGGCCTTAACATAAAATCAACAGGAGGCCTCACATACTGGGCAGACTGTGAGCTGGGGCAGAGGGAAAATTGCTAACATCTTGCAGTGCGTAAAAGTTCACGAGACTCTACTGGAAAAGAAAGGGAAGTTTACAGAATTATTGTTTTCTTAAGACTGATTCATCTTTGCACATGAAATATCATAATGGACTCAAGGTACAAATAATACATTTTAACTTGTTTGCAAATCAGTCAGCTGCCAAGCCCTAGTTTCCATAGATAGTCACTAAAATCCATATTCCAACACCAACATACATACATCCACATCAAAGTTTCCTCGTTCACTGCTTCTTTCAAAACACTGAGTAGTAAATGCAAAACGTGCCACTTAGTGCTCATAAAATATTTTCTGTTATGCTTGTAAACTTCACATTGGGTTTTTCTTCTCATCAATTCCCCTAGTCAATAGGGAGCTTAAGAATGGAGAGGAGAACATAGCTCTTTCATTTCCCCATCTCTTCCCCCAAGCCTCTGCAGAGAGACTTGTTCAGTTCTGCAGCTCCAAAGGAGAAACATGATCTGCATTTGAAAATGTATTTTCCTTAAACAAATTTTGTAAAATTACACTGGCTACCAAAATGACCCGCACCTGTATGCAAAATTCAGCCCTGTCACTAACTGCAAAACATGGCAACTTAAACAACAGGTTTGTTGCATACTTTGATAGACAGATATTCCACATCACATGAGTCTGCAGCTTTCTAGGGTATGTGCTCTAGAGCTCCACTCACCAGACAGAGGTTTCCTTGCACCCCACAAACCCCCTCTGACCTGTGGCAGTGCTGTGTGTGCACGGAGATGGAAGCAGATTCCCCAGCATGTGGAAAACAAGGTTACCCTGGTATCCTCCTTAACACAGGCTGAGTGATGTACAGCTTTGCTCAATAAAACATTCAAGCATCTATAGAAGTAGATTAAAGCATAGGTGTAAGTGCCCTGCATAATTAGGCAGCACTACAAATGAGAACCCTAGGAATATGTGCAGCATTTTCACTTAACTGTTCCTTGCGGCACGTGATTGTTATTTATTAGAAATGAAGCAAACCTACTCAGCCAGCCTGTCTTAACAACTTGATTAGTCTGTTTCTAAACACTGAAGGATTTCTTCACCTGCCTCTAATTTGTATAAATGGTAGCATGTAATGAAACAGCTGCCTACGAGCTAAAGATAGAGTTGTTTTGGAACATGTATCATGGGCGTGCTTTTTCCCTCTGGGGAGGCGCAGTGGGTAAGGCTGGGACCACACGAAGGGGGCGCCCGGCACCTCCTGCAGTAGTGAGTCCTGCAGAGACCTCTCCTGGTAGAGCTCAGGAAGTCATGCCTAGCCAACTCGGGTTGGCCGCTGTGAGCCTTTACCAACTGTCTTCTGCTTCCCGAAAGATAGATGAGACTGAAAAGTCTTTATTTTTCTTTCCCACCCCCCTTTTTTTTTTTTTTCCTTCTTTTTTTCTTTCCAATGGCCTTCCTCCCCCGCCCCCTCACCGGCTGTCTTGTGGACCTACTTCCACAAAATCTCGATGGTTCCTTTAGTTGTGGTGGTAATGGGCAAGTCTAGATGGCAAGTTTCCATAAATCACATGCTGTGGTGTGGGGTAGGTAGATTACACCTATTGCACATTCTATGCCATGTGCCCCGAAGGGGAGCAGCAAAAATTTGCCCACAGTTGAAAATTAAAATAAATACATTAAGAAGTTTAGGTCAGAGGATTGAGGCAGGTAGAGCACAGCCACATGAACTACTGGTTCCCCATTTTATAGTGGCAGCAGATTAAAGCAATGGGGGAAATAAAAACAACCCTCAAACCTAAAAATATCCCCTCAGAATAACATGCCTGTGGCAAACTTTTGTGAGCCCCAATGGTGGAATAATCTCAGATCAGGCACCAATTTGTGGGGTAAGTTTGAGAAGCCTTAGAGTCCATAGTAGGGGAAAGAATTCAGCATGAGAAGGATTTAAGTAGGTAACACTGTCTTCTGCCAGTATTACTGCTGCGTATAAGTCCCTCAGGTCCCTTGAGTGATTATGCCAGTATCTGCAGCATTAGGATTGGACACCTATTAATCATGATGAGCAAACCTTCACATCTCTTCTGTGAAGAATCATGAACTGGGGGACTAAATACAGGCAAACAGATCCAATAACTTTATCCTTACAGGAGAGTGACATAAGCAAACATAAATCCCACTAGTGTTATTATAACGCCTGCTAAGCTAATTGAGAATGTATTCGTTTCTTCAACTAAATAAATTACTATTACAATTATATGACCCCAAGGTCACGTCCTTTAGGAGATGCCTAGCACTTGAATTAACTATTCAACTCTTCACAGTAAGTGGCCTCAGCCAATCAATGCCAAATAAATACTGCTGAAATATGCATTTAATTATCCTAACACTTTAGCTTCTAAAACCTTTTCTTTGCCAGCATTTTTTTTCCCTAATTTATTCTGGAAGGGTGAGAGATTTCCGAGTCCAATCTGAGCCTGCTCTTTGTAGACACTGGTCCCAAAAAGAGAGCGCAGACAAGCCTCACAGAAAAACCTGGTTACAAACAGGCCATTTCTTTGATACAGTGGAGCAACAATTTTTTAATCAATATTCTTTGTTTTGTTGATTGCAAGAAGCAAACACAACTAGCTAACTTTTACAAAGTTTCAAAAGTATGCCCCTCCAACCTGCTTTGCCAGGTTAGCCAAGGACAAAATGCCTCCTATAATGAAGAATCCGTGTTTTGCCAAACTCAGAGTTACTACTGCTAAATTAAAATTGACATGTAAAATGTCAGTGAGCTCACTACAAATTGCTTTATTTTAGAAATGATGTGGTTCAATTTACACATCAACAAAAGCCTGCTACAAAACCATTAAAATATAAGTTCTTCTGAAAGCTAAAAGCTGTTTTCCATCCCCCTGACTTGCTAAAATTAATCCTAATCAATCTAGGTATTGTAAAACCTGTGCCCCATACCTGTAAACCCAGACTAAGCCCTGTGCAAAGCCATTGCGTGGGACTCCTATGCTAGAGCACATCTTCCCTCAAGGAACACACAGTAAGTTATAATTTAGGCTACTAACATAATGTATTAGTCCCTGGAAGTAAGAAAGCTCCTAACCACTCTGCTGTAAATTGGAGCAGAATTAAATTTGCCATTTACTTGCACCAGTGTAAAGAAGAGCACAACTTGTTCCTGCGTACAAAATGATTCCTTCATAGCTAAAAATGACTTTATTTTATTCTTGTATCTTTTTTTTTATTTTATGTGGTTTTCCATGTAAATAAACAAACATATCCAAATTGCAGTATAAAAAAAAATCTCGTTTTGCAATTATTTGGAATCTAATTTTCATGAATATTAATTCTTCTAAAGAGGAAAATAAAAATGATGACACCCTGCAGACTAGTAGACTTCATACCTTCAGAAAAAAAAAGTTTCATTAATTTTTAAACAAGAGACATTCGTTATTATGCTTTCTTTGACAAGACTGATTTTTTTTGTAAATGATGACCATAATTAAGCCTCTCATAATGAACATTGCTATTACTAAACAGTACAATTTATATAATGTCTCCACTCTAGGAGACTTTGCTTTTTTATTGAGGAGAAAAATCAGATAATGACTGAGATTATAGTATAATACTATTATAGTTAAGGATATTGCACAAAACATATATAGGCTATATTAATCTTTAAGCAAAACTTAATCAGTCTGTGGCTGTTTAGCCAGAAAAAGAACTGAAGGATTTGTCATGACTCTAATGCAATGTTGATGTTTCTCCTAGTTCTAGAGAAATGTACAAATTAAGTTATACCTAAGTGACATTTTTACGCACTGTAAAACATTTCCATGTTGTTCATGTCCTTAATCCAGGGCTGGAAGAACTCTGCGTAGACCAAAATTACTTGAATCTGCCCTAGCCAAATGAGGCATGTCTCCACGATTACTTGTAGTTCTCTGAAGCCTTTTATTCAACTGCAGATACAGACTATTTTCAGCTTTGCCTGTGGAGATCTTTGGAGATGACCTGGTCTGGCAGTCAAACACACATTTGCTATCAAAGACAGGTATTTGTTTGATATGCACCCTTGTTTTTCAACCAGAGGAGAAAAAGCAAACGTGACATAGGTGACCACTTTTAAAACTTGAATTCTGAACACCGGCACCTGAGACCTCATGGGAAAAGGTGCCTGGAGAACACTGATGATTTCTTTACAGTATTTCCTGAATATTTTCATCTGGGTTGAGAAGTGCTTCACGAAACAAAAAGCATAAAGCAACAAAATTTGCTGAGTTTAAATACTGCCCAGCCAATGATGGTTCCTAGGAAAATGCCCATTTAGCCCCAGTTCACACATGTCACATTCTGTTGCTGGTTCTCTGGTTAGGTATGTGGCTGAATATTCCTGTTTATATTGTAAAATGTGTTACAGAATTACACACATTTAGGGTGTTGTCTTTTGGTTTGGTTTTTTTTTGTAGTGCCTAGGTGACTTTGGAACAAAAAAAATAAATAAACAAATCTATCCTCCTAAGTTATCTTAAGGGTAAGGATTTTGGAAATCCTGCTGGAGGTATTTGTACTGCAGCTGTATTACTTATTTTATTTTTTTTTTTAACTGCAATTTTAGTGAAGAACGACACTATTATCAAGCCTGCTTTGAAGAACAAAGCAGTGTGGTTCAGGGAGGACCTTCTGGTACATGGATTTGATTTGAAGTGGCATTTTAAAGTTATACCCCAGGCCTGCTGAGCTTTTGGTCAAGCTGTGCAGGTCAGATTATGTACTGTGGCATCAGAAAGTCAGAGAGGGCAGAGGAGAGGGCGTTCCATCATCTCCAGAGGGCTTTCCATCATTTGCAGTCTAAAAGTATGTCTTAGGATGAGGTTAGTCAGACATTTCAACAATTAAAAAAAACCTGGAGGAGACCAGGTATTTTCTATATGACTGACTCTTTGCAGGTGATAGAAAACAGGCTCAATATATATCTATAGCAAAAAAAAAAAAGCCAACCCCAAACCCCAAAAATACCAACCCAGAAGTTGTCATGGAAAGAGGAGAGATTGTTTGGTTTTGAATGTGAAAAATTAGAACAGAATGTTTTGTTTCAGGCTAGCTCAGTCCAAATCAAAAAGTCATGATCTGACAAACTGAAAAGGAGCTTTTCATTTCACATCAGTTTGACATTAATCGACGTCTGTCTGAAGTGCTGTTACGTACCGTGAGATTTGTGGTGCTTTGTGCTGGGGACCTGAAAGCATGTTTCAGCTGCCAAAACCAAGTACATGTCCTAGCCCTGTCCTAATAGAGCTTGGCTGTACATCATTCACCTCCCACTTCCCTCCACCCCACCCCCCACCTCTCTTTTTTGCCATCCTTTATCTAGGAAGGAAATGGAGCTCACGGAGAGAAAACTGTGACACAAAACCATTGGTCCTCTCATCTTGCCAGCTGTGGGAACAGGACTGCAGACTGTGCTATGGAGAAAATGTGCCCTTTGGTCGGAGCCGTAACCTCGCCAGCTAAGCAGTGCTCTGCTTTGCCCTATCTCCACTCAACAAAAAAGGATCTCTTTGGGAAACAGGGTCATTTTCAATGTACTAGAAGACGCCCTACTTGTTTATAAAGGGCAGCGTTCTGATGTTCATTTCTTAACTTGTCGGTAACTCTTGAAGAAGTTTGTGGAACTGCTGTGAGATGGGAAGTTCATGAACTGTGTGTAATGACAGAAAAAATAGACTTCACCATCTCCTATCCCAGTGATGTATTTTGCATGTTAACTGCTGAATTCATAATACATCCTTACCATACCTAAAGCACTTTTGAAGTCAAATCACTAACTCAAAAAAACAATTCCCCCCCAAACTGTAAAAACACCCCAACAAGATATTTGGATATGTGAATCTAAGTGTTAAAGATTAAATCTGAGAAGAGATTAACTGGCATTGATGGCAACACATTTTTGTGTTAAATGTGTTTGCAGAAAAGCACACACAGAGCTAGAATAAAAGATTCTTCTTGAAAAATATTTTCAAAACTATTTTACATTTTGTGTAACAGGAACCGTTTTACAGGGAGTCTGAGGAGGCTGTAGATCTTCTCCCACTAGTGCCCCTTGTTGTGGAGCATGCACACCAAGTTACTCAAAGG
Source organism: Hypotaenidia okinawae (assembly GCA_027925045.1). Lineage (NCBI taxonomy): Eukaryota > Metazoa > Chordata > Aves > Gruiformes > Rallidae > Hypotaenidia > Hypotaenidia okinawae. Next base: position 47,058,843 of record BSDF01000005.1, on the reverse strand, counting down.
AAAACGAACATGCAGCCTCATTGCCCCCGAATCCTGCTTGTGGCTGCACTTTTGTACGTGTTTCCTGATCAGCCTTGGTTCAACTCAACAGATCTTTCTCGTCTCCTGCAGGGTAAGTTAACCATCTTTTATTATCACCTAGACACATCCAAAATATACTCTTGTGTGTGTTATAAAATTATGAGAGTACGTGACAATATTTTTAGGTGAAAAAAAGATCTAGCATGCATTATATATCATACTGAATACTTGCTGCTCCTTGCCAATGAAATATGAGCACACTTTGCAGGGGCTGTCCTCTCTTAGGATTTAGAGCTAGGCAGAGAGCTACAGCCCAGACAGGCTGTAGACTTTTTCCTTCCTGATAGGAAACAAACTTGTGCCACAACAGGGCAGGGCCCTTGCTGAGGTCTGCAGCGTTCATGGAGGCAGGATGGCCATAAGCACAGATGGGACAGGCAAGAAAGCTGTGTGTTGGTGCCATGTATCATTGACTCAAGTCATCTATCTGTGGGCTGAAGCACAGTTTCCACAGGGTGCCCTAAGAAGTCCTCTTATTCCTCTGGAATTAGGAAGCAGCTGAGTGGAGCAGAGTCCCTCTGGGGTTACCTTTTCCTGAGGGACGGGTTGACAGGGCTTCTCTACAGCAGCAGACCAGGCTGGGCCAGGGCTGCACAGCAGTGTGCTCAGTGCGCAGGGCTCACCCCGAGCTGGGGGCAAACATAAAAAACACAGAGTGACCCCTGTCTGCACTGTCCCCTTTTTAGGGCTGAGAACAACGTCATGGTTTTCCCCTTGGGGATCGGTAGCACTGGAGATGCTGCTGCTTCTTATTTGTTCTGTCTAGGAAACCGAAGGTGTCTCATTGGGATAGTCATAGGGCATAGAAGAATGAGCTGCTGGAATCAGACAATGGAACCTTGGCAATGGAAGGTTTTTTTCAGTGGAAGAATGGAAGACTTTGTAATTTTCAGAGCATGATGTTCGGTGGGTAGTTTGAGGCGGGGCGGGGGGGAGGAGGGTGGGGGTGTAAGAGGGAGCATAGGGAGGAAAGAAAAGATTTCAAAATTTGGCCTGATTAATTAAAAAATAAATAAAATGGTAAGACAGACATAAGGACCAAAACCAAAAGACTACCTTCCTTACATTCACCCAGAAGTGCTCAGCAACCTTTTTTACACTTGATGGGCATGATTGCCATAATGGTAACGGCTTAAATGAAACATTTAGAATGAAATAAAAGGCAAGCAAAACCATCCTTTTAAAGTCTCATTATAGATAGTAAGCTCAGGAACAGTGGTTGACGACCACACATGTTTATGCCTTGAAAACCAGGACATGTTTGCTTGCAGCACTCTATTTTTGTGGAACAATTACCTAGGAAAAAGTTCTAGTCTCAAACATCTTTTGCTATTTTTTTTTTTCCCTAGTGATGGCACAACTTTCTACAACATTAATTCTGGGACAAATTGCCCCTTTCTGAAATTCAATTTTTTTTTTTTTTTTTTTTAAATTATTATTATGGAGTATGTTTCATTGGTCACAGAAAAACAATGAAATTATACTTGCATGCAAGACCTAGACAGTTGTTGGAAAATCATTAATACATAAGTCAGCCACCAAAGTTCTGATATTCAAGTATGGACAAACCCCAAAGAAACTTGTCTGAACCGCTTCTGACAGACATGCACTTGAAGATCAATGTGGAAATACCAGAGCATTATGGTCAGTGGTACAGGGATACCAATGAAAACACTGGTGGCCCAGAAACTGAAAATACTATTTCTCATAGCAGATGATCTGACTTGAACGACATTATTTTGGAAAAAATTCAGACTCAATTACATTTTACAGTTGATAATGTTGATGTTGTTGTGACAGCCCATGCTGAACAAAACAACAAATTGGTATTAGAAAGCAGATAGATAGTTCTAGGAGAGAATGCCAAATTTAACATTCAAGCTACTTTTGTAAGGAGGAAATAAAGCATTTGCACTACATATCATCTGAGTAGCCAGGCTTTGCTTTGGGGGACTAACAGTGAGGATGAAAATTGCCATTCCAAGTGGTGTAGGGCTCTGTATAAAGGTTTCCCTGAAACAGCTCCAAGCACTTGTTTCAAAGCTTAGGGCACACTTAACAAAAATCTCTTTACCCCTAACTCTTTCTTGCTGTTACCCTCAAATCCTCCCACAAAACTGTGTTTGAAGGCAGGAACCCATCAAAAAATATGATGAAACATTTAGCAAAATAGCTTTTCAGTGGAAAAATACCCAACACTCACAGGAAGATCTTTCTAAGAGTGCAGCAGTCTCAGTTGTGCTTTCCACTAAGTTCTTCAGGTTTAGTATAGAATTTGGGAGCTAGCCACAAGTTAACCTACATCTCTAAACCAAACAGAGATGTTTTAACACACCAACAACCAGACTGAGAGCTCTGGATACCACCGTTGTCCTGTATGGGTACCCAGGATGTATTCTGTCACCCAATGTCTGGGACGTAAAAGGTGTAAGCATGAGTCCTGCCCATTGTAAAAAATCCTTCTTGACTTTGGGCTACTTCTTGAAATATACAACCTGTCAAAGATGCTAGTATTACAGAACAGAAGCTGCTGCCCCAGTAAGATGCACAGGAGAGAAATCTGTTTCCAGTCCAGTTTACCTTCAATGTTTTACATAGATTGCAAGCTTCACATTTGCTTAGATATTCAGACTTACCCGTTAGCTAAAAGGGGTGGGGGAAATTTGTGAAGGCATCAGGTAAACATCACTAAACAGAAAGACAATGAAAACTTTAATAGCAAAATAATAGCCAGGAACCTTCCAGTAGAAAAGCTGCACCACTAGATAAAAGTAATTAGAAAACCTAACATATTACATGGCTAAAGATAAAATACACTGATTTGAGTTTTACTTTTTCCTGTATTCCTGATGAGAAGGTGCAAAATGCCAAGAGTGTAAAAATTTAATCTGAATTCTTACAACACCGAGGGAGGTGCAGTAGCTTGTGAAACCAATGCTTTCCAAACAATGGGCTTTAATTTCAAATGCCTGTGTTGCTATCAGAGCTATGAAGTGCAGGTTGCTGAAGAGCAGCACCATTATCTCTTGCCAGGTCGGAAAGCCCTTCGCATAGGACATTACCTATTTAAGCTGTGACACCTGAAGATCCCAGACAACAGCTAATCTTCAAAGACAAGATGAAAACCTCCAGATGACTCTCTGGTTTTAAGAAAGGAGAATTACTGCTTGCCCCAGATCTGAATGCCTCACTGATGCGGCACTTCCAGCACCCTCCTCGCAGGGCATCTCCAGTAGTTGAAAGGGGAGAAAATGTCAGAGGCAATGACCAGAGAGAAAGGCATAGGGAATTACAGTACTGCAAGGCTTGCTATGGAGCAACCTACCTTCTCTCTCAGCACCTAAATATCCCTTCTTAACCTCTGAATTTTCACTACAGGCTTCTCAGTGAAGCAGAGCCTTTCCCTAGCTATTTCTTTTGGTTGGAGGATGAACCATTCCCAGCCTGGTGCCCTTTATTTGGCTCAGGTACAGAGTGGTCAGCAATAGCTCCAGGACCCCAGCTCTCTATCTAGGAATTGCAGGCTATGTATAAGGCAAGAGGAAAGATACTGTGAAAAGAATCAGAAAAATGTCTTCTTGGCCTCTGGCTTCTTCCTTTAACCTTGTCCTGCCTTTCTTTTACAACCCCCCTCTCCCCCACCCCCTCTTTTTACCCAACTAGGCACGTATAGAAGTGTAGTACTTCTTTTGAGGCACGGGAGATGAGGTCCAAACAATCACAGCCTCAGGTGTGGCTCAAGGTGTGTTCTGTGCGTGCAAGTACCCTGTCTGTATGAGCCCAGCTTGTCTCCCCTCTTCTGCACAGCAACATCCAAGGGCTGAGCTGGGGTGGGAAAGAGGGGAGGAAGGTGTTGGGTAATCACCTTCATGGAGGCAAGGGTGTGCTGCCCCTTCCCATGGGAGTCCTTGCTCATGGGGAGGAAAGGCTACACCAGGGAAATGGGCATCAGTGGGAAAGACTGGGTCTGGGGAAAGCTCTGAGAGCACCAGGACATGGAGTAGAGTGTCATGCAGGGAGTTCTGGCTAAAAGGTCCAAGATGCAAGAGGGCAGTGTGGCCCTAAGAGGAAAGGGAAGGAGAAACTGCTAGCAGCAAGAGGGTAATATTGGAGCTCTCTCCTTGACCTTTACAGAAGAGTTTGTTGGGGGCCAAAGGGAATAGTAGAGAATATTTTGCACTGAATAACCTCAGACACTTCCTTTGCTGTCTTTTATCCCTCCAAAGATTAAAGGGAAAAAGGATAGATCAAACAAGCATTTGGAATCATAGAATCACAGAATATCTCAAGTTGAAAGGGACCTGTAAGTAGCATCAAGTCCAACTCTCTGCTCCTCACAGGACAACCTAAACTAAACCATATGAATAAATAATCTAATGCTTTGCAATGAAGATTGAGAAATCCCAGCAATTAGCCTGGTAATGACCACAAACTCACATAACTCTCAGTTTTCCGATGTCAAAATGAGAAAAACAAAGATGTGTAAAAAAATTTTGTTTGACACAAGATTGAAGCAGACTTTGCACTTACAAGTGTGAATTTATGGCTGAAGACGTCAAAGACTGCCTTTCATTTTAGAGGCTATGAGCTGCTTTCAACTTTTGTGTCATAAAGGCAAAAGTATCTGTTGAGGAAAGTTACAATGCTGTTAGAACGGTATCTTTAAGGCAAATCGCTCTCTACAAAATTAGTCTCACATTCAACTACTTTAGAAGTATTTAAAATTCACAAAAGGGACTATTAAACTTAGGTTTCAGTGGCCCATAAAATACCTTTTTTTTTTTTTTTTTTAATATTCAGGTAGGTTGATATTTTCAGGTGGTTGCCATTTTTAGTGTTATTTTTCTACACACCAAGTTAATATCACAGTCAAGCCAATAGATGCACATCCTTCAGGAGAGTGCTTTCCCCCTTCATAAGAGAAGTTAACTATGAAGAGAATCCAATGCTGATGTTAAATTAAGGCTTCATCCACTGAGTGTTCAATTACTGAGTAAATATGCACTAGGCATATGCTTTGAATACTGAAGTAGTGAATTGCTTCCTAAGGTGAGATACTTCTGTGCTCTCCCTATTAGCATATTGTTGCTTGGTTTTGTATATTCTGCCACCTCAAGCTCTTTTGCAAAGTATGTTATAAAAATCTCAAAAGATCTGGGTTGTATATAGAATCTTTTAATGAAGAAATAACTTTAAACTCTCCTGACAGATATTTCAGGAACTACTTTTGGAAAAGACCTCTTAGATAAAATATGCTAAAGACACTATCCAAAATGGATGTAGGAATAGCTCACAGTGTTGGCAATTTTCAGTGTACTAGACAGAAAATTATAAACAGAGACCTGCAGACACAGCCCAATACAGTACTAAGGAAACTCCCACATGCCTAGTCTACACTCCAGCAAAACTTACTGGCTTAGTACAAAGGGGATTGTAGCCTTGGATCCATATCATAATGAGCTGAATCTTTCCCAGAGAAGCACCTTTGTATTTCTTTTCTGTCATTTGTGAATTTGACTTTGTGGCTATCTAAACTAAGACATGATAAATTCTCAGGTCATATAACCATTGTTCTGTGGAAAGAAAGAAGGCATGTGTAAATTTGTAGGTCATTCAAGTTAAAATCCTTGCTTTTACACTGTGGGGGTGGGAGGAGGGGGAGGCAGGGATGGAAGATAGAAGTATTTTACTGACTAAAGGTTAGAGTGCTCTGGTGCTCAAACAGTGGTACTTGCATTGCTTGTGATTCATGAAGACTTCTTTGTTGATCCCTGGAATGAAGCATGCAGCAAAAATAAACAGTAGTTTGGGTCAGGAAAGGAGGCCTTCTTCCAGCATCTCAAATTAAAATTCTGTCAGACTAGAGTAAAAAGGGTCAATTAGTGAAAAAAATGAAACCAAATTAAATTGATCCTGAAAATAAACAAAAAGGCACAGTATTTTTTGTGAAGTGTTTATTAAACTAAAATTAATGATAGTTTATTAATTTATTGTTTATTGTGAATTGTAACATTCTATTAGTTGGTTAAAACTAGTGTTTTGTTGGCAACTGTAGCATTCTGAACCAATTGCAGCTTTCACATGTCAGTCTGGACCCATTTCAAAGTTTGCACCACAATCATGATATCAATAGACAGAAATCTTCAGCCAGAACTTCAGTGCTTTTCTTAAAAGTTCATGGAGCTTTGGAACCATGTACCAATTTTTCCCTTCAAATAAGCCACAGCAGAGAGGAAAAATGAAGGATGAAACAGATGACAGAAGAATGTATTCCAAATGTATGATAATGTAGTTTCCCTTCCCCTTCCCTTTCCTTTCCTTCCTTCTGAAGGAAGAAACAGTGTGTAACGAAACAGGGTATGAAAAGATGAAGAGCTGCTGAAAAAAAAAATGGTCTGTCTCTGTAGCTGTTGATTACCATTTAAGTTAAAACCAAATAGGTGTCCTCAAGAGAGAAGCCAGATGGTTTTAATTTGAAGACACTGAAATGTTTCAGGCTCTTATGCAAAAATGTGATCTTATTCTGCTGACTTCTGTCTTCCTGCAAGTTCTGTAGGTATGGACCCATGCTGTTGGAGGAGCTGAGTCAATATGTAACTTGCACAGAGAGCGCTAGACTTGCTTGCCATTCTATATAGCAACAGGATAGATGATTTTATTAATGGTATCTATGGTCTGTGATAAACCAGACCAGATTATGCCCCTGGTTGCACACACAGATCTATACTGCTGCTGGCAAGCCTAACTAGTGAATAAATTTGACCCAATGTTTTCAATTACTTCACAGTAAAAAAAAACCACCCCTCCCCCAAAACTAAACAAAAAAATCCCTCTGAATTGTATGAGTAACTGTTCATTCACTTTCCTTATTCTGCTCTTGAGATAACTTGTTAAATTAATCCTGTCTTCATTTATTTTATGGTGTCTTCATGTTTAAATGCTGATTTTGCGAACATCTGTTTCCATCACAGTTGCAAACCCATTACTTTTATGAGCCTTACATATTTTAGATAGATTTACTGTTGACCTTTGTTGGGAAATTGAATGTTTTTGTTGTTACTAACATTTCTATAATTGATATTGTTGTTAGTGCCACCAGGGTACTTCCTTTAAATGAAATACTGTTGTCTTGCCTGATAATCTTGCCTAACCATACTAAATCAGATAGATATTATTTAACTTTTCTTGGCTTAGAAACAAGAAGTATCATTAAAACCTTCAGTAATAGACAACTATAAATTGCCACTGATTCAAATGCACCACTGGCAAAGTTTTTATGTTTCTTATTTTCTTGTTCCCTGTTGTTTCCTCACTTTCACTTACCATCAAATAATACAAATCAAACGATTATACTGTTTAACAAACAGCTATATGACTGCTGAGAAATCCAACCCTTAGTCTAAGATGGATGAGGAACTATTTACTACCCCTGGAAAAAAAAAAAAGCTTTCTGCTACAGAAAAGTGTTATGGATTAATTTGATTTCCAGGGCACAGAGAAATTACCAGAACTGGAGGAAGTGTCTGCTGAAAAGTTTTGTTCCATGGCATATACAGCTTGGCATATACTGTCTGTGAGGCACTCTTTGGTTTTCTGTAAAGCACAGGCCATTTGTACTGGGTATCCATTAAAAAAAAATCCAGGTTGTAAATCCAGGTTCAAGCGCATAGCTTCAGGGGAACTGTATGAGCCTGTGGTGGTTTGGCCCTGGCTGGAGGCTAGATGCCCACCAAAGCCATTCTGTCACTCCCCTTTTCAGCTGGACAGGGTAGAAAATACATATTGAGAGGCTCAGGAGTCGAGGTAAGGACAGGGAGAGATCATTCCACAGTTAGTGTCACAGGCAAAATGGACTCAACACAGAATAGAAAAAAGAAAGTCATCTAATTTATTACATGACACAGCACACACAGAAAACTGAGTTGGATAATGAGAAGTACAGCCAAATCTTAAAGCACTTCCTCCCACCTTTCCCTTCTTAGCAGACTTCATTCACAATTTTGCTCCCTTCTTCCATCCCTCAATGTGTCACAGGAGGAATAGGGAATGGGGGTTTCAGTCAGCTCCTCACAAGTTGTTTTCCTTCTTAGCGGGGGTGAGTGGGACATTCACACCCTTCCCCTGCTGCACCATGGGGTCCCACCCACAGGAGACAGCCCTCCACGAAATTCTCCAACATGAGTCCTTTCCCATGGGGCTTGAGCTCTTCACCAGCTGCCCCAGCGTGGGTCACTTCTGTGGGGTACGATCATAGAATCATAGAACGTCTCGGTCTTTCATCCAGCAAACCTGCTTTGCCAGGGGCTCCTCTCTCCCAAGACTGCAGGTCCTGACAGGAGCTTGCTCCAGTGCAGGCTTCCCATGGGGTCACATCATCCCTCAGGTGTTTCCACACTCTCCAGCATGGGGTCCTCCACAGGCTGTAGATGGGATCTCTGCTCCCTGTCATCATTCATGGGCTGTAGGGGGACAACCTGCTCCGCCATGGCCTTTTCCTCCAGCTGGAGGGCAATCTCTCTCTCCAGCACCTCCTCCCAGCCTTCTTCACTGACCTTGGTGCCTGCACAGTTTCTTACGTCTTCTCACTCCCTTCTCTGGTGCCAAAAAGTGGTTGCTTGCAGGTTTTTTCTCCTAAATGTGATTCCCAGAGGTGCTGTGACCATTGCTGATGGGCTTGGCCTTGGTCAGCAGTGACTCCAGCCTTGAGCCAGCTGGTGTTTGCTCTGTCAGGCCTGTAGAGAGCTTCTGGCTGCTTCTTGCAGAATCCACCCCTGCAGCACCCCCTTCTCCACCAGAACCCCACCACACAAAACCTCAACAGAGTCATTGACAAATTTCAACTTGAGGCTGAGTCTAATTCAGTCATCCTTAAAGACAACATCAACTAAATGTCCAGTGAATGTAGAGAAAATTTTAATGCCCTCAATTTAATGAGCATGTGGGATGAATTCTATTTGCACTCTACAGCAGACAATCCTAGGTTAGCTCATGGGCTAGTGCATCCCTTTGGTGGTCAGTGTAGACTGTTCCATTTAAACCATTTCAGACAATACAGAGCAAATGGTGATGGTCCCCTTTACCCAGCTGCCTCGTCCTTCAACTTTCTTTCAGTAAGGATCACATCACAAAGATGATATGAAACAGTCATAGCGCTCTTACTACAATTTCCTACTGTTAGAGTTGCTTAATACTTCTGATTATAAAATCATGTTGATAATATCATCCGGCTTGAGGCTGAATTTCTAAATCACCTTTAACCATCTCATGATGAATTTGCAGGCAAGCAAGTTTAGACAAAATGCTTTGGGTGATTCTGCAGAATTATTTTGCTTCTGTTAAAAATACTGACAATTCTGAGTTTAACAAATTCTAAAGCACCAATGCTTTGAGCCAGATACTTGAAATACGGTAGGTGAAAGTGTCTGCACTGAGAACACTTTCTAGTAAGGTAATGGTCTTCATTCTTCACTTTGATATTATGTGTTTTTTTACGGACTGGATGTACAGAGGAATCAACACTTTAGGATATTTCTTAAAACTTCAGAAAATTGCATATTAAGTAACTCTCTTAAAGAATAATTGGTGGGATTATTATATTAAGGTTACCAAGGTAATTTTGATTTGTGTCACTCAAGCAAAGTTGTTGTTAAATGACCATATATTTATTTTCACCTCATTCTCATTTGGTAAAAAGGAAAAGCTAAGTCTGGGCATATCACTCTAGTTGTCAAGTAACAGAGGGGATGACGATCAGACCTCTGTCTCACCTATTGCAGTTTGAGGCTCCACTGAATGGAGATAGGGCTGGTGGAAGACTAAAGACAGCTCTAGCTCTAAAAGCAGTGTTTTGATATATCTAGATTTCCAGTGTGTCCTGTCCCTGCTGCAGCATCTTTGCTTTTCCATACAGGAAATATAGGCAGCCTCTAATTGTGCCTTGCTATTTTGTATGTAGTAATTTAAGACTGTACTGAATAAACTTCAAAGTGATGAGGATCCACAGCAGTGAGTGAGGTCAGTGATCCAATCCTCTGAATCTATTCAATGATAGAAAATTATAATCATGTTGAAAAAGCTATCCAGATAGCTCTAAATGGGATACCTGAAATGAATGTACATTTTATAACAGTATTCCCATTGCTCAGTCGGACATCTAAGGGTAGTACTGAAAACATTTCTAAATGGGGAAGTCAGCAGTGAAGCCTGGCCACCTACACCCTTTTGGCCTTTTTGAAACAATCAGCATATAAGTGGTTGACAGGGGTGGTGTAGAAAGTTTTGCTGTGACTATTTCAAAAGATGAGTATGCAAAAAAAAAAAAAAAAAAGAGAAGCATGGGCAGGAGATGCCAAACCTGAAGTCTGCAGGGGTCTTGTCTCCACAGCCAGAACATGTCTACTCGCATGGGGTAGACTTCTCAACTGCCTCAAAATACATTAAAGATAGGTAAAGCCACAGTCATTCCATTGTTAGTACCAGTGTTTTACATAAGTGGTCGCTGCATTTGCTACTGTCAACATTGAGTGCACAGGTATAGAAAGAGAAGTGTCAAACCTATTTCTCTGGTAAACCAAGATTCTTTTTTTACAAAATGCTTTGAAAACTTTTGATTCTCTGGGCTCAAATCTGAGAAATGCTGAACAGCCTCTGCTGTAGAATAGCATGTAATTCAAGCCCACAATTCACTTTGCGTCCTTAAAATGAAATACATGCCCTGAAAGAATTTTCTCTCACTTCTGGAAATTGCATGAGAATTTATTTTTGAAACATACAGACCAAATGAAAGTCACCATGCTTTCTGTGGACAGGGAAGGCACTGCAAATGCAGCAGAGTTCTACCAGTATGGAGCACTTTGCTGCATCTGAATATATTGGCATGTCATAAAGTATTCTGCCAATTAATTCTGCCTGCAAGCAGGAATTCATTGTAAGATACCTACAAATGTCTTCATTTCTTTAATTAGTTTTTCTGTTAGAAAAACACAACAAAATTTTTATATCACATACATCAATCTGAATTTTATTGTCTTAGTTTTATTAAGTCAAAATATATTAGTGTTAGAATGAGTTCTTTTATACTTTTGAGTAATGGCCGAGCTGCATACCTGCAACAATGATAACACCAGAGAGAAAAAGCACGTGCAGGCGCACTCTAGTTAATACTGCAGTGCTGAAACTGCCTGTCTGACTAACATATCAACATAGCTTTAAGAAATGAAGCTAGGACTAGTAGCAGTACCACTCTTTAAAAACGTACACACACACATACACACACACACGCGCACAAAAGAGACAGATAAAATGGTAATACTCATCTACCTTCAGTAGTTTCAGTAGATTGGGTGTTCAATACCCGAATCAAATGCCTGCATACAGCTCTGCGCAGACAAGCCTTACCTGATCACCATAGAAATAGTCATCAGTATGGCCAAATAACCCCAATTTTTCACTGATAACTTTATTATAGATTTCAGTGGGGCACAGTGATTTTTGTATGGTGATTTGTCTATAGATACTCACCATAGGGCCTTTTGACAAATTGATTGATTTACAGAAAGCTCTTTCTAGCTTTAAGGATAAAAGTTGCTGCAGCTCTTCAATTAAATAAAGCTACTATTCTTCATTATTTTTTCTTCCCATTGCACTTTGGAAATAGTAGACCATAGCCCAGCAGAGACATTTTCTCTGCAAAGTAGTAAAGTGTGTTTCTGAAAACGTTGATGACCTGAGGAGTCATGAGCCCATCGAGCTAGGAATAATTCACCTTTATGTTGCCAGTCTAGATCTACCTGAGCCACTTCAATCCTAGCAGCCTTATCTACCTGATGGTTGTTTTGATGTTCCTCCATGGCTCGACTCTTAGGTACATGGGCATCAACATGACGTACCTTTACAACAAGCTTCTCTAATCGGGCAGCAATGTCTTGCCATAAGTCCGCAGCCCATATGGGTTTGCCTCTACGCTGCCAGTTGTTCTCTTTCCACTGTTGCAACCAACCCCACAGGGCATTAGCTACCATCCATGAATCAGTATAAAGGTAGAGCATTGGCCACTTTTCTCTCTCAGCAATGTCCAAAGCTAACTGGATGGCTTTTACCTCAGCAAATTGGCTTGATTCACCTTTTCCTTCAGTGGCTTCTGCTACTTGTCTTGTAGGACTCCATACAGCAGCTTTCCATCTTCGGTGCTTTCCCACAATGCGACAGGAGCCATCGGTGAACAGGGCATATCGTTTCTCATTCTCTGGCAGTTTGTTGTAAGGTGGGGCTTCTTCAGCGCGTGTCACCTCCTCATCCTCTGGTGACATCCCAAAATCTTTGCCTTCTGGCCAGTCTGTGATCACTTCCACAATTCCTGGGCGATTAGGGTTTCCTATTCGAGCCCGCTGAGTAATTAGTGCAACCCACTTGCTCCACGTAGCATCAGTGGCATGATGTGTAGAAGGGACCTTCCCTTTGAACATCCAGCCCAGCACCGGCAGTCGGGGTGCCAGGAGGAGCTGGGCTTCAGTTCCAATCACTTCTGAAGCGGCTCGAACCCCTTCATAGGCGGCCAGTATTTCCTTTTCTGTTGGAGTATAATTGGCCTCAGACCCTTTGTAGGCCCGACTCCAAAACCCCAGCGGTCGACCTCTAGTCTCCCCTTGTGCTTTCTGCCAGAGACTCCAGGTAGGGCCATTCTCCCCGGCTGCAGTGTAAAGCACATTTTTAACATCTGTCCCTGTCCGGACAGGCCCAAGGGCCACTGCATGGACTATCTCACGCTTGATCTGCTCAAAGGCTTGCTGCTGCTCAGGGCCCCATTGGAAATCATTCTTCTTCCGAGTTACATGGTAGAGTGGGCTCACAATGAGACTGTAGTTTGGGACATGCATTCGCCAAAAACCTATAACACCTAAGAAAGCTTGTGTTTCCTTTTTGTTGCTTGGTGGAGACATAGCTGCTATTTTATTGATAATGTCCATTGGGATCTGACGACGCCCATCCTGCCATTTTATTCCTAAAAACTGGATTTCTCGTGTAGGCCCCTTGACTTTACTTTGCTTTATAGCAAAACCAGCTTCCAAAAGGATTTGAATTATCCTTTTTCCTTTCTCAAATACTTCCTCTGCTGTATTGCCCCATACAATGATGTCATCAATGTACTGCAGGTGCTCTGGGGCTCCACCCTTTTCCAGTGTGGTCTGGATTAGTCCATGGCAAATGGTGGGGCTGTGTTTCCACCCCTGGGGCAGACGATTCCACGTGTATTGGATGCCCCTCCAAGTGAAAGCAAACTGTGGCCTGCACTCAGGCGCCAGTGGTATTGAAAAGAAAGCATTTGCAATGTCAATTGTGGCATACCACTGGGCTGCCTTTGACTCCAATTCATACTGGAGTTCCAGCATGTCCGGCACAGCAGCACTCATACCTGGAGTGACTTCATTTAGGCCACGATAATCCACTGTCAGCCTCCACTCTCCATCGGACTTCTGCACTGGCCATATGGGACTGTTAAAGGGTGAGCGGGTTCGGCTGATCACCCCTTGGCTCTCCAGTTGACGAATCAGCTTATGGATGGGGATCAGGGAATCCCGGTTAGTGCGGTACTGTTTTCTGTGCACCGTCGTTGTAGCAATTGGCACTTGCTGTTCCTCAACCTTCAACAACCCCACAACAGAAGGATCATCTGAGAGTCCAGGCAAGGTACGCAATTGCTCAATTTTTTCTGTCTCCAAAGCAGCTATTCCAAAAGCCCACCGGTACCCTTTCGGGTCTTTAAAATAACCTCTACGGAGGTAATCTATACCTAGAATGCATGGAGCTTCTGGGCCAGTCACAATTGGGTGTTTCTCCCAGTCCTTCCCAGTTAAGCTCACTTCAGCCTCTAACACAGTCAATTGTTGTGAGCCCCCTGTCACTCCAGAAATGCTGACAGGTTCTGTCCCTACGTGATTCGATGGCATTAGAGTACACTGGGCACCAGTATCCACCAGAGCCTTGTACTCCTGTGGGTCTGACGTACCAGGCCATCGGATCCACACAGTCCAATAAGCACGGTTATCCCTCTCCTCCACCTGGCTGGAGGCAGGGCTCCTCTATTGTTGCTGATCATATTGGCTGCTCACTGGTGCAGCCTTCTTCCTGGCAAAATCACGTTGTCTTTTACCTCGCAGCTCATTTACTCGTGCCTGGAGGGCTGAGGTGGGCTGCCTATGCCACTTCCTCATGTCCTCACCATGGTCACACAGTTCAAACCACAGCTGCTGTCGCAGCGTGTCTCGTGGTGTGCACCTTCTGCATCCTCCCTTCTGGGACGATGGACGCTTTCTCCCAGTAGCTGCAACATTGCCCCATACGGGTTGGGAGTTGCACAAATTTTTGTCAAGTCGTTCGACCAGTTTCTCTACCGCTGCGATCACAGATTGGGAAACATTGTCCTGATATTTCCGGAGTCGGCAGGACACTTCACTTACAGTTGGTGGATACATATTATCCCAGTCTATTGATGCTAATGAATTGGTGTGCCCTGCTGGTGCACTTCGTACAACCTTACGCCACATATCTGCGGTGCATACAACTTCATCAGGGTCAGACTGCCATTTGCCCAGATCATAATAAATGATCTCCCGTACAGCTAATTCTCTCAGGTACTGGATAACTGCCTCTATGTTGTTACACTTGGGTGACTGACATGTAATATAGTCCTTTATGGGATACCTTTCCTCCACACTTGACAGTAGTCGCCTCCAGAGGCTGAGGGTTTCTGGCTTTTTCCCAATTTCCTTGTCAATGCCTCCTTCTCTAGCTAGGGATCCCAACTGCTTGGCCTCCCTGCCATCTAATTCCAGACTATCGGCCCCTTGATCCCAGCATCGGAGCAACCAAGTGATGATGTGCTCACCTGGGCGGCGGCTGAAATCTTTTCGAACCTCACGCAGCTCACTCAGGGTCAGGGATCGTGTGACAACCTCTGATTCTGCCTCATCCTGAAATGCCTGAGATGGCCTTGCTCTATCCTGAGGGGCTTGAGATGGCCCTGTTTTATCCTGAGGTGCTTGAGATGGCCCTGCTCCATCCTGAGATGCTTGAGATGACCCTGAGTCATCCTGACATGCTCCAGATGGCCCTGATTCATCCTCATCCTTCACTACACGAACTGATCTCTTTGTCTGTTTCCTCTTTTGTACGGGAGCAACAGACACTGGCGGGGGTTGGTTTTTTGTTTTATCATCAGTATCTGCTGTAGGGGTTGCAGTAGCTGCAGCATCAGTTGGACAAGTTGCAGTAGCCACAGTGCTAGTCATAGTGGCCTTAGTGCTAGTCACAGTGGCCTTAGTGCTAGTCACAGTGGTTACAGTAGGTGCAGTGCCAGTCGTTGGGGTTGCAGCAGCTGCAGTCTTTGCTGGTCTGTTTTCATTCTTTTCCTTCTGACAGTGCTGACAGTACTGACAGTGCTGCCTGTTATCAAGCAGTGTTTTGTAAATAGTGGCCAGGGCCCAGCACAGTGCAGTAAGGTGTGTATCTCTGGCAAGCTTAGAGCAATTTCTTTTCAGATATGCAGTCACTTTTTCAGGGTCTTGTAACTGCTCAGGAGTGAAACTCCAAACCACCGGAGTTAAGAAAGTGCCTAGGTACTTGCCCATGCTCTGCCACTTGCCCTGCCACTCACGATTATCTGGCCTCACAGAAAAATCTTGAGTGGTATTCATAAACCTCTGCTTAATATTTGACAACAACTGAACCATCTGCACCAAACCTACAAACAGCAAGATGCTAGTTGGAATATCCCAGGGATAGTGAAAGTTTTTAAAGACTGCTAGCAGAGCTGTTGTATTTAGCCCAAAGGAAAACAAAGCAGTACTCCCACCATACCAGCTGCCGTTACTAAACTCTTCCTGTCCAAAGAATGGACAGGGCAGCAAGCTCTCATACAAATACCAGCACAAGTTCACTATTACTGTATCATAGACTGTTAACATAAAATACAAGAACAGGGGAAATAAATACCACAGCCTCATGATCGGAGACTGCTTAAACAACAATACTTATCACAACTTTGTCTTAATTACTATAGGGTCAGATCTACCGTTATCCCAACCTTTCGTGCCCCACGTTGGGCGCCAAAAAGACTGTCGTGGTTTCACCCCGGCTGTGGGCTGAGATCCACGCAGCTGCCTGCTCCTTAAAGTAAAAGAGCAGGGGAAAAGGGAAAAAGGGAAAGGGAAACAAGGGAAGGGAAAAGGAAGGGGCAAATAACTCCAAAACCAAGAAACTAAGAGGCCCGTGGGTTGGGATAAGGATAGTTTACTAAGATAACAGAAAAATAAAATATAACAATGCTAACAGGACTTTAGAGCAAAAGAATATGAAACTGTTGATACACAATGCAGTTTCTCACCGAACCACACAACT
Source organism: Hypotaenidia okinawae (assembly GCA_027925045.1). Lineage (NCBI taxonomy): Eukaryota > Metazoa > Chordata > Aves > Gruiformes > Rallidae > Hypotaenidia > Hypotaenidia okinawae. The sequence goes on along the minus strand of BSDF01000005.1, from coordinate 47,042,367 downwards.
CAGGTACCACCCAGAGCTGTCCCGGAACCGACCGTCCCCCCAAGAAGCACGCGTCCCGAGAGGAAGCACGCGTCCCGAGACCGCCCCGCTTCTTCTTCCCAACAGTCCCCCCGTTTTCCTAGGCAGGACGTAATTGGCATGGAATACTCTCTTTGGCCCATCTGGGTCACCTGTCCTGGCTTCGCCCCTCCTTTCTCAAGAATAGAGAAATAGAAGAAGCTAAGAAAGTCCTTGACTGTCTGACTGCAACTAAGAACATCAGGGTGTTATCAGCACTGCTTTCATTTTAACTCCCAAACACAGCATTCCATCAGCTGCTACAAATGAAATTAACTCTATCCTGACTGAAACCAGGACAACTATTCTTCATTATTTTTTCTTCCCATTGCACTTTGGAAATAGTAGACCATAGCCCAGCAGAGACATTTTCTCTGCAAAGTAGTAAAGTGTGTTTCTGAAATTCAAGAGATATTCTTTTGTACTCCTTATGTCATTACCTGTAGTTAAATACCCAGGCAGAGATTTAGGAAGAAGAGGTCAGAAAATCTCACACAGTGGAGCAAACATACTTCTGAAGCCTTAACACAGTTGCTTCCAGAGAAAAAAAGGTAAACACAGTGCAGAAGAAGGGAGAAAAACTGGCTATACTCAGATATGTTTACAACCCCACCCACAAAAGGAGAAAAAATGTTGCCCTAGGGACCAGAATACTTTGCCGTGACTTAGCCTATATATTTATTTTGATTCAAGGCCCAGTTTTCTTCTGATGGTGTCTCTAGCTCCAAATACGTGAACCTTCCAAGACACAATTAAAGTCTTTTCCATTTCAGCGAGATCCATCTGTAGATTTTAATGGGCTGCTGTAGAAGGAATGTGGGTGAAGGTGTTGACCATCTGACTCTGAGGCAAAAGAAAGTTCAGTATGGGTTTACTATTACTTCAGATATAATACAGTATGGGTTTACTATTACTGCAAATAAAACAGTGTGGAAAAAAAATGACAAATTACTTTTTGTATTTGTAATTTCTGTTGAAGTTATAGTATTTGAAAGAACACCCAAATAGGTGAATGAGGTTTTGGCTACTACAAAGACTACGTAAGTCAATATTTATGCTGGCCTTGATGCAGGAAGGATCCCACCGGTATATTTTCTAGTGTTGTCTTCTAACTAGTTTTAAAATTCTTATGATAAATGATTGAAGCTCCATTGGAGAGGGTAATAAGGTTTTATGGCTGAGCTATATCTCATTGTCTGAATAAAAAATAATAAAACCTTCTTTTTTTCTGTTTTGAATGTCATCATCTTATTCCTCATTATGGATTTAGTACATCTTGATGTTTCCGTCTAGTATTTATCATCATATGTGAGAATGTAGGCTATTCTTCTATCTTATTCTGGTCATTGTTTATCTAACTTACTTCAGAAAATTAGATTAAGATTTTCAAATACCGCAGGGAGTTTATCCACAGAAGTGCCGTTAAAACTCTTCCCAAATCCACTTTGTAAATGCACTGTACTGCTTTGAGAATTTCAGTCTTGATGATTATCTTGATTATAAGTTTCTGTGTCTTGACTAGTTTTCTTGCGCTTCCCTGGGTTCTCTGTAACGTCTCAGTACCAACGATGCTCATATTAACACTTTCCAGACCTGTTTCTGTTATTTCCACTCTTTCCACCTGCTTTGTCACTCCATGACATCAGGCTTTGTTCACACACTTAGTCCTTCATGACACCTCATATTTTTCATTTTCATCAATTTGAAGTTTGTCTCTGAGTGGATCATTTGACTGATCAATTCAACCTACTTATAACTACCTCTTCTGCCTGTGATGGTCTTCATAGCTGGTTAACACGGGTACCACATCCTCATAAGATGTTTCATTTTACCCTTGAGGTGGGCTAAGTTGTGCTTAATGACAATCTAATGCTAGAAGACAAGATGAATCTTTCATCTTCACGTTTGTTTTTATTATCTTCTGAACAGGATGCAAGAACAGAAGTACCATCCAGATTGTATGTATTAGTTTAAAATGCATGCATTTTTCTGAAGTTATTGATCATCAGTTTAATGTTTAAAAACACATTTAACAAAAACACATTGATAAACATATTAGCCTACATTCTTGACTTCTTAATTAAGTTAAAAGCACTTCCTAAGAAGTACAAAGAAACATCTTTCATTCTGCAGCTTTATAAAGATCATCTAAATTTTTCAGGTTTGTCTCTTTCTAAAGGAAGTACAGAGGACAGAAGCCTAAAGGTTTTTTTTTTCTTGGCAAAACCAATATTAAAATCCCACATTGAGTCTAAGTTCTCAGTATTAAATGTATCAGGTTTAACTTTGGTATATTGGAAAGGCATAAGCTCCTCCCACGATCCCCAATAAATAAATGTCCAACTCCAGGTCTCACACCAATTTCTTCTGCTTCAGAAGTATTGGGAGAAGCTGTTTTTGATAACCATGCTGATAAAACAAGACTTGCTCATAGAGAACCAATATCAGTAAGATATTTTAGATTAACACTGAAGTTCTAGAAATATCTCTCTGTTTCAGAGAAACTCCATTTCCTATTTAATAACTTACAATTACTTCAAACCAGCAGGGATAGAGGGAGAACTAAAGACAGATATTTCTTTTTTTTTTAACATAAAGTACATTATAAGATCATACAATCAATAATACTCAGCTCCCTGAGCAGGATCCAATGGATGTGCATTAAAATTTAAAGAGGGCAGTGAAGGAGCACACTTACAAAGATCAAGTCATCCCCATGGCCTCAAGCACTCTGACCAAAGAGCATAAGGGTAAATGAGGAAAATCCGTTAGAAAATGTGTTGAATGAGTGATGATAGAGAGGTGATAAAGACTCCAAGAACACCAGGCATAAAGATTGACCCTTCCCAGGCACCTGAAGAGAGAAAATGGAAAGCATCCAGAATTAGATAAGAACATCTGTGGCTGAACCCATAAGGAAACAAGGCTGGGATTTTGAGAGCTGTGCTGAAAGATACAAATGCCTTATTCCCATTCAGTTTAATTAGGTGACTGACTCCCTTGCTGCTGCTTGAAAATCTCAGCCTCTGAACACACTCACTCCTGATTGCTTCCATGCCCAGAGTGTTGGCAGTTGATTAGAAGGTTTTCCAGGAATATATTTTGTTAAGTATCAGTGAATTATGTAACAATTATACTTAATAAATGTCCAATACAAGAAAGTCAGAATGTGTGAGACATGGAAAGTATTTTCTATAATAATGTCTTTCCCCTAAAGAAAACCAACTGCACCTTCATCACTGTGATTTTTAGTGTACAGGTGCTTTAGGATATTGCAAGATATCCTTGAATTAAAATGCTCTGCATTAACTGCAAGGAAGAAGCCATCACCAGGCAGGGGTAGAGAACAGTTCCTCCCATCCTCAAAACCAGTAAAGACAAATGAAACGCAGTTATAGCTCCAGGACCACCAGGCAGATGAAGGAATTTCACAGCAGTGATACAAGCTGGTCTGAAGTAACAGGGCACTAACATCCTTTTACAGACTAATTCTGTGAATAGCATGTCCTCCAACCTGCCCTTTAGGGTGGGAGGTGTTTGGCACCTCCAAGGTGCCAAAGGAATAGGAAGGAAATAGCCTTGAGTATATTTTTTACTTTTTTGTTTCTATTTTTTTCCCCCCCATAAACAGAAACAGAGCAGGAAGAAGAGAAGCACAGCTTTCCAAGGAAGCTTTGCTTTCAAGTTAGGAGGGTACCGATCCCAGCCTGCCTGTAATGAGTAGGGAGATGCAGAAATCCAACCACTTACCACACTGTAGATGTTTATCCTCTCCCCCTGACTAACAAGGACCACTGTAGACACAAGCTCCTATCTGAAGCATTCAGATGAAATTTTCAATATAAAATAATAATCAAAAGAATAAACTAAGAGATGAAAGTTCTTGTATTCCATTTGGAGCATGGTCAATTTAAACAAAACTGACTCCATTCTGATACAATAGTTTCAAAGGCTATTTGAGGTCTTTTCTTTGCAAGTCACCTCAGTGTCTGTAGCGGGTAAACCAGTGTGCCAGCTCATACACAACGTAGAGATTGCAGCCTTTCACAGTATTAGAAGCATAGATACATTGGGGAGGGAAGGAAACACACAAAAAACAAACACAAAAACAAACCCAAAGAAGTAAAATATTTCAGAGTCCTTGAAGGAACTGCCAAGGGGGCACTGAGAAGTGACGTAACAGGAATTTGAGCTCTGTGATGGCAAACAATTAATGTTTTTATTATTTTAACTCATCACTCTCCCTTGATGTCGTGATAGTTTTGTTCAGAGACAAGTCCTGAGATACCAGAGTGTTCTCTGAGAATTAATTTCTTCCATACAGAGCCAGAGCTTATCCCCCTTGCTCCCACTGCAGGATGACTTCTCTGAGACCAGCTTCTGACAGCAGCAGAATTCTGGATTTTTTGACTTCATCTTACAAATTTAAAAAAAAAAAAATGCAGTTAGGTTAAAATACCTCTCCTTCAATCCTTATTTTTCTAGGACTAATTTTGAGTATTTAAAGACAAAACAACCCACCTTTTCTTGGTCCAAATATACCCATTAGCAAAGACAAACATAATTCCCCTTTATGATAAGTTAAATTCAGAGAAACTGAACTCGGACATACAAAGAAACCTAACATGGTGGTGTAGGTGTTACCTACATGTCACACAAGTAAAGAAAACAGTAGCTATCTAGAGGTTAAAGCTTTAAACTAGGATTCAGTATGTTGCTGCTCAGCTGCCAATTCTGTCGAAGGCTTCCAGTGCAGCTTTGTACAAGTCACTTTCTCTAAGTGTTAGCTGCCATTTTCGTTTTTGAAGAAGAAACTCTTCTCATAGTTCATCTGTCACATCTATTTAGCTCGTAGGGTTCTGAGAACTGGGATTCTGTATATAGAATAGGACAGTGATTTTTTTGAAGTCTTCTGTCACTACTGTGCTATATAAATATTTAGTCCATATGCACTAACTTAAACTGACTTGGTGATTTATTTTTTTTCTTAGACATACAGCGTTTGCAGTTTCGTACTCTGCCAGTGTTTACAGACTAAGCATGTACATGTGTATGTGTATTTTCTATATTGAATTTGAAGAATCAGTCAAAAGTGAGAAAATGCCAGAATTAAGGTTGTCTCATTTGTTGCCCCCATGTTCATCTGCATCACAGTGTTTATGTGATCCCCAGAAAGATTTCCAGCAGAGGTATTTATTAATAAAACACTGCTAGTTATAAATTCCATTTAGGAGCAAACAAACCTAGACCTTTTGAAATAAAAGCAGGGAAGGAACGGGTAAGAGAAGGAACAGTTTCCCAGTGGTTGAGCAATCTCAGGTCTCCTCTGGGATGTGGAAAACAGCATGGGAAGTGTCAAGAAAGTGTGCAGGTAGCATCAGCTTTGCTTGTAATGAACAGGACATACCAAGAGAGGTAGGTGATGCAGAAGAAGGAGGTCTGTTGCCAAATACATGACCTCCAGCCATCATCTGCTCCTGCTAGACAGCTGTATTCTCCTATGGCAGTTTAGTATTGTCTAACAACTAAGCTAGCGGCCACTCTGGAGTGGGTCTGCCTCAGTGCGTTTATCACTCCGCAACTAGCTTTTGACAAGAAGTTCTCCTCTGGGCCGTGGAAATACTTTTGACAAAAACATTATTCACATAAACAAGTTTCCATGAAAAGTTGCAGTTCTGCGAAACTGGTAGTTTCTGATAAAGTGAAGAAGCAAGCAAAAAGTTTTCATCAAAAGAAATTCCCATGTAGCTCCCCCTTTATTTTTTTCCCCTACACAGACCATAGCCTGGCCTAATGTATAGATAGGGGAGGGCTCGCAGGGTAAGCAGCTATTCACTATTTTGCTTTATCTTCATTCTGCAGTGTGTGGTCCGAAGCTTTGTTTATTCTTCAGTATTCAAACTTTACTCTAAAGCCAGATTCATTAATTTCTTGGTGTGCTTTTTATATAGCTCATGAAAGCACTTGAGAAAGAGCTGTTTTTTCCCGCATTGTGCAGAAAGACACATGAGACAGAGGGATTAAGGTCAAAAGTGCCGTTCATGTTGGGTGCTCAATCTGATAACCCAAAAACCTGTAAGTTACTTACTGTTACATATGGGTTTTGTATGTGCAGGTCCCTCCCTCCTGATTGCAGGTGGAGTGGCCGGCAGTCACGATTGCCCAGCTCAGACCTCACCTTTGGGCACCCAGCAAATAAGGAGCACAATTAAGGACCATGCATCAAGTTACAGAGCCTGGACCCATGGTGGTCACCAGGATAGGGGGCTGGTTACCTCCTGCAGCCTCCTTCTCTGCACTGATCTTTTCACAGGGCACAGCCCTTTCTTTCACAGCCATGTGTGAAGCCTTGTGAACCCCCTACCAGAAGATTTTTAAAACTGTACCTACTCTATTTCCATCTAATCTCTCCTGACCTTTGGCAAAGTGGAATTGTGTAATTCCAATCTCGTAATTTGAGGCACTTTGGGGTTTGGGTATTTTTTTTCCTTTTCATTAAAAAGGTGCAAAACAGTGCTCTATCATGTGGACTACCTATTTGGCTAAACTTAAAAAGTTTTTGCCAGTAAGCACTAAAGGTTCTCAGTGAGGCAGCTAGCAGAATCAAAATTTTTAGCATGTGCAAAAGAATGTATTTTCTTAGCTGGGATTTTTTTTGGTGGGTTTTTTGGGTTCTGTTGTGTTGGGGGCAGGACGTGGGAGGGGCACATGGCAGGACAATAGGACAATGTTTCTCCCCTGAAGCAGCAAGCTCATTTTTCTTAGAAATGTCTGAAAACAAAATGCTGTTTAAGTCTACTTAATAGATAGAAACAAAAAAGTACTGGAATAGCCGAAGTTTAGTGAAGTTTCAAACCAAAGTAGATAAAGGTGTAAGGTAGGACCTACCAGGGAAAGATTTTTGTATGAGAAACAACACTTGAGAGCAGGAGGGTGTGGGCCAGAAGGGGAAAGGACTGTCACCAACCACCATTGATTTGTTATTTCAAATCCTTTCATGCACACCTATTAAGCAGCTGCACTCCTGTGCTACTGCTGTGATGCACTTACAGAGTGGCACCAGCTAATCATAATTACACAATGTCATTTCCCCTGCTTCTCCCACCTTGCCGAGGCTCCAACTGCAGAGATCACACCCTTTGCCAGCCACAGAGAACCCAAAAATCATATCCCCAACCTGCCTTTTGCATTTGACACCGAGGTCAGCTAATGGCTCTCCTCCACACCCCTCTAATTGTACCTCTTTCCATATCAACCACCCATCTAGAAGGATGGGTGCACAGGTAGCAGAGACACTGGTCTCTCTCTGCTCAGTAATGCTAAACATCTCCCTAAATTGTTTCTACGATTCTGTTTTATCTATGGGCCACACAACAGGTGTATGTGTTGCAAGATACTAAACTTATCTCTCTCAGAGATAAGAATAACATAGATGTTAAGACCCTCTTGACTGCATTTATAATGTAGAATAGTTTCTCCTTTTGAGACAAGGATAACCTTTTCTGCTTCCTGTTAGCAATTTCTTGTTTCCCCCCTTATCCTTTAAATGGAAACACAAGTCTGCCATTTAATAAAACCCCAATAATGATCCTGCTTTAAAGGACAAGGGCTAATCACTTGCTGCTTAACATTCCAGACACATGACAGTGGAGGAGAATAAATCAGTTAAACAGCAAGATGCAGCACAACTAATTTTCATGTAAAAGGGGGTGATTGCTTTTTTTTTTTTTTTTAACCATTGTGATTTTTTTAAGCTGTTAAAGCCCAAACATTCTCGTCTATCAGTTTATGAATTATTAATAAAAAAGAGAGAAAAGAGGCTTTCTTTTTCTAAATATCATCTGCTAAGCCACCACAGACTGAAGTGCCTCACACTGATTCCTGATTTACATAGTCCCAGTTGGAAGTTAATGAAGACTGCTGAGCCACCTTTCAACATGCAGATAAACCTTCATGTATTTAAAAGCAGGGAATATGTGCTTGTTGCTGGCAAATTATTCATCTAAGATCTGAAGTTTCTGACACCGCCTGCGTCAGATAAACTGTCACCCAAATTGCAAACTAATTAGTGATTCAAACATTTTCGAGCTGATTGATGACAGAATAATTTACGCTTGTTTCTCAGTTTCCAGCTGGCATAGGCTGCTGACTGGAGCCCTAATTAACGCTAGTACATCAGTCATGTTCTGCCAAGGCAGCACATACAATTAAAAGGCAGTTTAAATGGAATATCACATTAAAAAGGCTGGTAGATGCAAATGTGAGGAAACAGCACTTTAGGATAAAATGACAACAGAACCCCACAAACCAAAACAGAATAGAACAGGGATTTTTTTTCTTTTCTTTTTTTTTTTTTTAATGGAGAAATAAATTGTATTCCACATAGGCTATTTAGCAAAATAAAACAACTGTGGAGGCAAAGCATGCACACTAACTTCTTCGTTATTATTATTCTAAGAAGTTTTAACTAGATGCTTTTCTCTTAATATTTATTAGAAAATTGATGCATACATGCATTTTGGATTTCAGCTATTTAAAAATGAAATAGAGGGTGTCAGTGATAGCTGCAAAGTTATTTACAGTGATAGTGTAAGACAAACCAGAAATATCAATATGCATACCTGCGAGGAGCAATTACTGGAGCAGCCTTCAAAACTAGTTTTAAATATCAAAAAATCTAATCCAAAACTCACTCAAGTGAAGGGAAAGCTGGTGACAGGATGTGTAGGAGAGCACTGCAAATATCCAGGTAGCCTTGATTCTTATTTTCAGGTGAAACTACTAAATTTTGAAAGCAGCAGTATGATACAGTAACTGTACAGTGCTTTCCAGTGGCATTCCCCCCAATCAGGTAATAAAATACTTGGGGAAAAGATAGTTATTTTACAGGTTTTACAAATGATTGTTATTGCTGTGGGTGCAAATACAAACCTGTGACCTGATTCTGTGTCAGGCACATATTACAGCCTGCAACTATGGAAGGACCGTCCTCTGCAGTGCTGCTGTCAGGCGGCTCTTTTATTTTATTAGGCCTATTTTATTATATCCATATTATAACCATGATATCTGTATATCAGTTGCTCTCTAGCTATCAAGCAGTCAGGTAGGAGAAAATGCATTTTGTCATTTCAGTAATGAGAAATGAGGATAGTTGTAACCCATGTTCTCATTTACATTTGAACTACAAGAGCGCTGGCCTTTTGAAACTGATGATCAAGCTAAGGACAAAAACAGTCCTCCTTGACGCAACTCACAAAAGTGTTAAGCCTGCAGTGCCAGACCCCTCTCACAATGTACGCTGCATATTTGATGACACTGGTTTATCTTACTCAATGTGACCTCTGTGGGGGAAAAGTTTTCATGAATATAAACAGCCCTCGGGTTCGTACCTTGTCTGCTAAGGTGTTTTTGAGATTATCTATAGCACATGACAGATGAGCCCTTGACTCTTACAGCACTCGAGCGCAGAACAAAGAGAAGTCACTGTAGTAACCGCAAACAGACCTCGAGACAGGAGATGTGTGAAAGCACTCCAATTTGTTTCTAGGAGCACAGCAGACTGAAAACTCACATCACTCAGTGCAGTCACACTTTGCTGTCAAATGCCATTTTGCAATGCCATATATTTGCACCTTTAAAAATTTTAGATAAGTAATAATTTACATTAGTATTGAGATGGGGGGGGGGGGCTTCATACATTGGCTATGACAGCTGAGCTATTTTAAGGAGCTTTACAAATCACTGAGTTGGAGATGAGGGGTGAAATTCACCTTAGATGTAAGTAAGACCAAGTTTTCTGACGTTGCTAGGGCTGGGCATGAGGAGGGTCATGTGCTGCTCACCCTGTTTTAGCCACGAGGCAGAGCCAGCAGACACCTTGGCTTAGGTTGTAGGTGCCACACCACATAGCTTCTGCCACTTTGACTGAGGTGTCCAGCACCAAGCTCACATTGCAAGGGCTGAGATGCCCTGTAAGTGCCTGGGGACTGAAGGTGAAGTCCCAGTGGGCACAACAGGTGGGATGCTCAGCAGCTAACAGAAACTACAAGACGGGGACCACCTGAAAAGGGAGTATGAGAAGGGTTAGGCAGCAGATGAGCAACAGTTGTGAATATTTTTCTATAGGAATTAGGGATGTAAATTTTCACACTGACACTTCCACTCCCAGTGTTTCTTTTTCAAATCTGGTTTTCATAGCTTCACATACAACAAAAATATTTTCTACTCAGCTGCAGAATGCGGTTTTGGACAACAGAATTGTGCTCTACTTTCAAAAGGTATGTCAAAAGCCATCAGTCTCTCAGCAAAGCTACCAGTAAGAATGAGAAACATGGAAGAGTTTTATTATTATTATCACATTGACAAAATTGAGGACAAATTAATAACATCTTATGCATTCAGAAGAAAGCATGTCCTGTGTAACAGAGAGCAGATTTTGGCTTTTCTCATAGTGATCTTTCTTAAAGATATTGTAAGAAAGTCATGCAAACTATAGCCAGCAATCCTGCACATACAGCCTTGGAGAGTAGAGCTTGTGGGTTAAACAAGAGGAGAAAAGACTTCTCCTGCTGCTGCTTCCCCCTTTTGTTTCCATGCTGTTGCTGATCCAGGCAGTGGCTTGTTACGTCTCCCCAGAGAGCAGCAGTTCCAGAAGAGAAGGAATTCTGAATTCCCTATGGAAACTCAAACTTCTAATGTGTAAATACAGCAAGTGCTGGCCATTTTGTGTTCATAAGGTATTAGCCAAGTGCAGTATCACTTTCCCAGTAGGGAACCCAGAAAAGTCTGAGTGCCTGGGCTTGTATGAGCTTCCTCTAAACCTCTCTATCTAAAGCTGAATACATGCAAATCTTTCCGGTATGAAATATGTCTTCTTCCCTTTTAAACATTTTCTCTCAGTTTTCCTAATGTGAAGGCTTGCTTTCTTTGACAAGAATAGAGCCTACACAATTAAACATGTTTGTAACAGCATTTGCTTCTGTAACCCAAGGGACAGGAAAGCATTCAAGGAAACAGACTTGGAGTGCTATTTAAGCGTTTTGGCTTTTTAAGAGACTTTTTAATACTCTCTAGGTTTAGAAGGGAATTTTAAGCAATGCCAGCTGAGTTTAAATAAAGGCAATACTATGGGAATAGAAGTAAATACAGTGTTGCACTATCAAACCATGCACCTATGAGAGCCAGTTTCAGTTCATCATTTTGCCACAGACTTGCGTGACCTTTGAGGAGTTACTTAATCCAATGGCACCTCATTAACCAATTTGTAAAGAGGGTAAAATGACATTTGCTTCTCTCTAACAATCTTAGCTGTTCATTTGAACTAGCCATGTACTACCCATATGAAATATTCCATTGAAGATGTGATTATCTATATATATATACTTCGGCGTTATCTTGTAAACTCTTCAGGATACTCTCTGAATATATGCCTAGAGTCAGTGTTATTTGTAATTTTTACCTGCAGCTACAAAAACGTGAAATAACTAAAAGTTTCCACAGTCAAAGCCTAGGCCATTACAGTTGTTTTATGAACGCAACATTTTTGAGGCTTGCTGCAGCAGAATGTCTCAAGATTTCTCAATATTTTTGAACGCAATGGGGTTTATTTACATAAACTGTGTTTAAAAAATACATTTTACTTAAGCTCCTCTTTGGGTTTTTTTTGTGCATATTTCCTTCTCATAAATGACACCCTGCTGAGAAGTATGTATCCTGTAGTAGGAAGCAAAACGCACTCCAATATACATTGCCCAATGGGAACTGTCATGTCCAACACAACTGAAATCTTCTCTGGCCCCCTGCAATCTTAAGGGAGTGCCTCAGCTTCATGCTCTATCCTTGTAGTTTTCCATTAGGCCTTATTTCTTATTTCTCTATACTTCCCGCCATCCTCTCCCCCCACCTCCCCACAGTTACAACAGCAGGCATCACATCCCAACTGGTGCTTGAATTTCACCAGGCACATCTCAACAAGAAGGTCAAGAGCTGCTGGAAATGGTGAGGCACAAAAGTGAAAGCCAGTTCCAAGGAGCACATCATGACAAAAGTGAGAGGAAGATGGAAGAAGAAGGAAAACAAAGTAATGGCCTGTGGAAAGCAGTGAAGTTGAAATAACCCTTTTACATCTTTGAGGAGAGATTACAAAGGTTGCTGAGCGGTCCTGGAACACACTACTGAAAAAGCCAAGGTGTAGCAAGTAGTGGTAGCATCCAGCCAGTCAGAAACGCAGACAGAGGTCTCGATTCTGAATTGGAAACAAACCTTGGCCATGAGTCAGCTCTGGGGTCACTCTGACTGACTTGGCCTCCCTTTTCTTGCTTTAGGTTTTGTAGTTCATGCTTCACCTGTACATATCAGGATTATATTATCGGATGTAGATCACAGGTGAAAAGCAAATACTCTGTGAAGCTGGAGAGGTTCATTAAAGCAGTTGTTGTTGATGAATCATCTCCTTCTGTGTCACTTATGGTGGTTTGAAGGTACAAAATTTGATTGCCTTTCACCAGCACTTAGTGCCAAGACTGAACAAGCTTAGACCATGGAACAGAGAATCCCAGCGCTAAACAGGAACAAACATTAGCAATCACAATAGAAGTAACAAGTAGCCTAGAGGCATAATATAGATAACAGGAAGCTCAAAGAACAACAGATATCCTTCGTTTGCAGGAACAAGAATGTTTTTAACACTCTGCAAACTAGCTGTACCATTCTATCCATTCATTTTAACAGAATTACTGCTTTTATGAAGGTGTAGCTGAGAAAATAATTAGACTAGCTGTCCTCTTGGGAATAATTCACAATATATTTATAAAGAATGAAGGGGGGAAAGAAAAAAAAAGAAAGAAAACATTCAAGAATAGAAATAGCTATCTGGAAAAACTGTAGTTTGGGTATGTACACAAAAGATCAAAAGATCAAAGGAACTCTTGCTTCCTGAGATACTTCCTCTAATAATTTGACTATCAACCTCTCCATATTTTAATCCATCACTCCTGAAATACTATGAATATCTGTTTGCCCTTCAAAGCATTTTGCAATTGGTACTACCTACCTTCATGTTAAAATTTCTCTAGTGTTTCCTCCCCATCAGTTTCTTCTGTCCCTTGAAAAGGCATCTGGTGCAGGAAAGGAGTCCCCTCCTGCCATGACCTGCTTTTTGAGGCAAAGTTGATCTCTCTTTGATTCAAACCACAGAGCTGCAGATTTTACATACCAGGCACCATGTACGTAGCAAAGCTTTATAAATAGATCTTTCAATAGCATACCACATTTTAAAAGTCATAATATTAAAAGAATGTATTCTCAGTGGATGAATTTAGTGAAATTAAACTTCTATCTTTCCTCCACCCCACCATGCCAAGTCTTCTATTTCTACCACTCTTCCAACAAGGGAGACCCTAAAAAACGAGAAGGCTGTGAAACACTGTGTGCTTCATAACCAGAAATAATTAATCTCTAAAGTACTTGAGCTTTTTCCATTTTTCCAGTCTAATGGAAAATTTACTGGCAGGAGAGAGCAATTGTACATGATTACATAGTTACATGCACAAGTGATTTTATATCACACACACACACGTACATATACACATGTGTGTTTTGCAAGCACATATACATATGTACTAGCATATGGTTGGAACCTCATCTGCTATAAAAAAACCGACTTCAGTGGAAGTGCTCTGATTTACATTATCTGCGAATCTGGTCCCATGCATGAGTCTGTATATGTACTTACATTTCAAAGCAAGAAGCATCCTGTATTCTAAAACTGTTTCAGATCTGTTGGGTAAAATCCCAGCCTGGAATAACAGGAGCTTTTCTGTAGGCTTCTTAACAGCATTTTATTTTCTCTACTTTTTGTGTAAATCTAGGAATGTATTTATACTACTGTAACGCTTAAAAAACTTGGTTAAAAATGTTGTGGAACTGGACATGGTCTAATAGGTTAAACACTGATATTCTGTGCCTAAAAATGCTCATGTTGTCTAGCCAAATTTTTAGGAATTGAGAACTGCATTGTTTCATGCATTGTTGCATGCATTGTTGATAAAGTAGCCAAAAGGAAGTGCAAAACTATGATTTCTTTTTGCATGTCTTTTAATCACAGTTAGATTACTAGTGTTTTAAAATAGCAGCATATCCACTTTGATAGAAAGTGATTATTTCAATTTATTCCTAATGGCTGGTCTATTTCCTCCCTCTTTGAAATAAAAGAATGAGCAGTTGTTTCACCAGTGGATGATTATTATTCAGCCCAGTGGAACTGTGAGAAAAAAAGAAAAAGAAGGAAAAAAATGGGGTTTTTCAAATTCTAATCACAAGCACTACTTGTCTATTCAACAAAATCTTCTACTCAGGTAAGTCAATCAGTCATCATCTCAAAGAACTCATTAGAGCCTCAAAAATCTGGGCAAGTGGTATAAAATTTTTTCTGCGAATGCTAAGATATTATAAAAAACCTCAGTATCTTTGTTGTTTCCCTTTGTTGTTTTCTGTTCAGAAACAAATGTAGGAATGTTTGCTGGTGGCAAAGTTAGAGAAAAGCAGTGAATGAAATGGAAACTGTACATCCAGAAGAAGAATTCTGAATGTGTTTGAACTAGAAGCCTGATTTTAAGGCTATAGTTTAATTCACCCCGCAAAAAAATGTCTGTATCTTCCCTCCACCACCCACCACCTGGATCCTGTTCCACCACTCAGTTGCTGAGGCTTTTACACTAAACCCTACCTTGCTCTGGTAAAGCATTTGCAAAGTAACAAGGTTGGGAGTTTGATCCAACCGAAAACATGACTAAAGAGAGGGGGCAAGAAGCATATTTAGCTGAGCATCTTCTCAGTATGGTTTGCTACGAGGCTGTGCAGTTTGCTGCACTTGTGCAGTTTGGAAGCAGGGCCACATGACAAATAAGGAGAAGGGCTGGGATTAGACTGCCATTTGGTGATAATGCTGGTTTAAATGATTATCAAGCAATGACTACAGAGTTGTTCTCATTCTATCAACAAAAATGTATGTCACTGGAATTCAGCTTGACTGTTTTCACAGCTAACTAATGATAGCTGAAAATTGAAATTCTGTTTGTAGCTGTCTTGTTGGTATCAGGCTGCAGCAGTAATAGCCAAACTACGATCCAAGGGTCTCAGACAGATCAAGAGAAGTCACTTGCGATTTGCAGAGAACTGATTGAAAATTCTACATGTCCCCCGCCTCAAAAATGCATTCATCTAAACTACTGGTGTTACCCCAGGTAGGATACAAATGTTATCACGAGTGCTGGCAAACAGTCCTCCGTGCATAAAGTGTCTAGGGCTCATTGTGTACTAATCTGGCAGTTTTAGAAGAAAGACCTCAAGGCATTGGTGCGGCCTGCCCTGTCACACTGCCAGACATCTCTGCTTCTATGTACAGGTGAAAGAGTGCAATATGTGCTTGTAACAAAGCTACTCCTGCTCAAGATCCAGTATATTAACTTCAAATGGACCACAAACTTGAGCTTGTACTAATACGATCAGCAAGAACACGTATCTGCTATTTCAGTGATAACATCCACTGCAGGGCCGACAGCTTTCACCAGAGGAATGAGTTAGGCTGCTGCTGATAGTATCGTTTTGAGTGTGCCAGTGCTATCTATCCAATCCTTGGGGCAGTTAAGAAGAGAGCTGTAGTATGAAAGAGAGATGCTTGCAGACACTTGCAGACAATTAAAAAAGAAAAGTTATTCACAAGAATGGCAAAGTAAGAATTTTGTGATTTTCTCACTCCCACTTACATACAATTATTTGTATGAATAGTCCCATTGCAATAAAAGTTACTGCTTGGGTGGTTAACCACTCACCAAGGAAACAGAGAGAATTCAAATAATTTCAAACTCCAAGTATTTTTAAGAAAAATTGGGATTTGCTCAAAACATATTTTCAATGGGAAAGAATATTTAGCCAAAGACACTAGGTATATTTCACCCTAAATTCTAAAAGAAAAAAAAAGGTCAGTCTGTGAGGTTTTTTTTTCACCCAAGGCCTTTCAATGTTATTATCTGTGATGTGTGGGAGTCATTTGACTTAAAATTTAAATTTTTCTAAAATGCCTTTATTTTCTTCTCCAGTTCCTTCATTCCTCACCATCATTACCACTACTCTCCTCCCCCCCAAAAATAGGCTCAAGACATTATTGCTTTTATATCACCAAATGCTCCTTTTTTGAAAGAGCAGAAACAAGTGTTTAATTTTTGCAATTGAGTTGGCAGGTTGCAGTCAAAAAAGGTGAGGGATGTGCTACAGATGGAGACAATTAATTTTTAATACTCATTCAACCCATATCTTTCCAGAAAACTGGAGAACCATCTTTTTTGAAAATCACAGTTTTTGTCAGAGCTGCCACGTGACTGACATGGATTTTAAGTTAGAGTCACAAGGTCAACTGTCCAGCTGCCCCACTACCCCAGGAAGTGCCATATAGCTTGTAGTATAGGGAAAAAAAAGTAAAATTAAAGCAAGCCTTCAGAAACTTAACATTTCTCCTTTCTTAATTAAAATGCCAAACACAAGAATTTGAAATAGGGAGACAAGAAAACACATATTCTCTTCAGCTTGCTCTGCTCTGTTACTTAACTTAATGCCAAATACGTTTTAAAGAAAAAATTACTAATTTTGGTGTAAAACATGTTGTTAAGAACGTACTTCACTACCAAGATGTTTGTCTGAGGCAATATGATAATTACCATGGCCTGTTTCGGTCCGATTCTAAATGGACGGTGCTTCAAAGATGCTTTAGAGTAATTTTTAAAATTCTAGGATATCCACAGGCAGTTCTTTCTTTACCACTGGCATACATGCTGAACCTAAGCCAAAGCTGTGAGACAAAAGACAGAGTCTTCTCTGGTTACTGCATGGTTTTCATGGCATGACAGCTGATAGCAATCCAGTCAAGGAAACGGGAATTTGATAAGTACAGATTCTCCTAAATGGGAAAGGGGAAGGGGAGGGGAAGGGGGAAGGGAAGGGAAGGGAAGGGAAGGGAAGGGAAGGGAAGGGAAGGGAAGGGAAGGGAAGGGAAGGGAAGGGAAGGGAAGGGAAGGGAAGGGAAGGGAAGGGAAGGGAAGGGAAGGGAAGGGAAGGGAAGGGAAGGGAAGGGAAGGGAAGGGAAGGGAAGGGAAGGGAAGGGAAGGGAAGGGAAGGGAAGGGAAGGGAGGAAGACCTTTCAACCTGTAAAGTATTAGTAGCCTGAAAATCATATTATACCTCAGGCTTTCCAAAGTGAGAGCTACCGACATTATTGTCACTGATTGAGGAGGAGAACATTTGGCAGAGAACAAGATGTTGACTCCTAATTCCACTGCTCGGAGCGATGGTGTCAATATTTCAAGACCTAGTGTCCACCAAAGGAAAAGAAAAAAAATTTGTTGTAAAATAAAAGCATTGATCCAGGAGTCTGTAAAGGTAAAGTAAACAATGATGTTATCAATAAAAGATTCTGACCTGAAAGGTGTATTTAACCTGGAGGTAAATGATATTGTTTTCCCATTGTGCAAGGACAATATTCGAATGTTTAGCTTTTCCAGGAAGGGTCCAAGCTTTGTTTCATGTTTGCATAGCAATTGCCCAAAGTGAGCACTTCAAAGCCACAGAACTAACAGTGTCTCTTGCATGCAGAGAAAATGCAGCATCTCACAGGGATCTCTTTATGTGCTACGGTCATCTCAGTCTCTCTTGAACTACTTTCTTAAACCATTTCTCACCAGGCACTGTTCTTTTTCTAGTGCAGTTGTCAATAGCCTTTACTTGGCACTTCCAGGATGTCGGGCTTTCCAAAACTGCACTCCCTGCAGATACCTGGTCTTCGTCATGCTAAACTGCATCAAAACCCAATGCAGGAGACAGATACATGAGGAGCCAAGCCCAGTTCAGTCATGCTGGGAACGTGGTGGTTCAGGAGCAGCCCAGACCGATTCTGTGGACAAGTTGTGGTGGTTGAACCCTGGCTAGAGGCCAGACGCCCACCAAAATCAGTCTATTACTCCCCTTCTTACTTGGACAGGGGAGAAATAACATAATTGGGCGGCTCAAGAGACAAACTCGTTAATGACGTGGGCAAAACAGACTCAACACAGAGTGCTGAAGAGAAAAGTTATCTAATGTATTACATTACACTAAAGAGAAAGCAGTGAAAAGGAACCAGAGTCAGGAGTGCAACCAACAATCTGAAAACAAATGCAAACAGGCAAACACTTTTCCCCCACCACTCCCTCCTTAGCAGACTTTAGTTAGAAGTTTGCTCCCTTCTTCCCTCACGGTCGCAGCCCAGGAGGGGCAGGGACTGGGGAAAGTGGGGGTCTCGGTAACACCTTCCCCCCACCCCTCCATTCTAAAGCAGACTTCCCTTTTAGCCGTGATTTTGCTCCCTTCTTCCCCTCTCCTGCTCGCAGCACAGGACAGGGGGGCAGGGACTAGGAGATGGGGGCTTCGGTCAGTCCCTTGCAAGATGGTTTCCTTCTCAGCCAGGATGGGGGCATTCATTCCACACACCCTCCCCCTGCTGCACCGTGGGATCTCACCCACAAGAGCCAGTCCTCCAGGAACTTTCTCCAAGGCAAATCTCTTCCCACCGGGCTTCATCTCTGCTATGGCAGGCAGCAACAAATCACAGTGTCTCTCAGTCCCAGTCCTCCACGGGGCTACAGGCCTCCCCCAGCAAACCTGTTTCGCTCATCTCTGTAGGTTGCTTGTGCTGGCAGGGGCTCATCCCAACGTAAGTCACGGCATCTTCTCTATGTCTCCACGGGCTCCATCCAGCGTGGAGCCTCTCCACCGGGCAGGTCGTGTCTCTGCCTCCTCCATGGGTCCTCTCCTCCGGCTACTCCACATGCTTCTGCAAGGGCTGCAGGGGCATCTCTGGCCTGGGTACCTGTGTGCCTCCTCCCCCAGCCTTCCCGGCCTTTTATGTCTGTCAACTGCTTACATTTATATGCAAATATACATCCCAATGCCCTTAACAGGCCAAACTTGCGGTCTTCCTGGTGCTCTGTGTTCTGGTTGGAGTCTTTGTCTCCTATATGTGATTCTCAGAGGCGCTATAAGCAGGCCTGCAGATGATTCCAGCAGCCATTTTCTGCAGCCCCTGGCCCTCTCTCTCTCTCTCTCTCAGTAGCCAACTATGCAAAACTGTGACACAAGTCTTCCACCGTGTGAGGCTATGGAGGGAAGAAAGTTGTCAGTAATGCTGTCAGAGATGTCTCCATCTAACTGAGGATGGCACACTTGTATTGAACAAGAGGTAGTATGAAACTTAGATGCCACTTAGCCTGAGATGAGGTTACAGAGAAGGTGCCAGGCATCCTGTGATTCCTTTAAGACCTCCAGTTACTACTCCACAGGGCTTTCAGTGAAAAGCATCTTGTCTCTCCTGCTCACCATGATGCACTGACGTATGAGCATTGAACATCAGACCATTATTTCAACCTCTTTGAGGGAGCAGAGCAAAGCCTCGGAGGCCAGAGGCTTGGCTGCCTTTTCTAAGCCAGCATGCCCAGCTGATGCACCGACATTTACCCAGACGCTGATCCAACTCTAAAGCATTGCAGAATTTGTCCAAAATATGCTACCAAGCTGGACAAAAATACATAAGCTTCAAATATGTTGCAGGGATGGCACTAAGCTTGCATGCAGAGTCTGCCCTCAGGGAGAGTGAGAGGGTACTAGGACATGGAGGACAGGAAAAGTGTTTAGAGGATTGAAAGAAACAGGGACAGGAAGGAGAAATAGGTGAAAGAAATGGAGCAAAATAGGAAAGACGCTGCAGAAGAATAACAAAAAGCATGAGCAAAGTAAAACCAGCAGTAATAAGACAGTTTCAGAGTCAGAAAAGAAAGAGATTTAGGTGATAGATGACAGATTTTAGAGAATAATGTAAACCTCTATATGCTTACGCTGTGAAATGCTAGTATCTTACCCAAAGGATTCTGAAGAATATACAAGAGCTGCACCAAAGGTAAGAAAAAGGAAGGAAAAATATTAAAGAAAAGTCAGATCTATATTCTTCCAAAACCCTACATCTACCTAAACATTACACTTCTCTAGTAAGATAGCTTCAGAGCATTGTTACTAATTTTAATTGCAAATATTTTAACTATACTTTATAATATATAAAATTTATCTACTTCATTGATGTATATGGATTATTATCATAGAATCCTTGGAAAGGTTGGAAAAGACCTTTAAGATCATTGAGTCTAATCGTTCTTGTCCTATGCTAAACCATATCCCTAAGTACCTCATTTACCTGTCTTTTAAACACATCCAGGGATGGTGACTCAACCACCTCCCTGGGTGGTTGTTCCACATCCTGACAATTCTTTCAGTGAAGAATTTTTTCCTTAACATCTAATCTCACCCGTACCTTGGGTCAGCTTTGTGCCATTTCCCCTTGTCCTGTCTCCTGTCACCCGGCTGAAGAGACCATCACCCACCTCTCTACAATCTCCTTTCAGGTAGTTGTAGGCAGTGATAAAGTCTCCCCTCAGCCTCCTCTTCTCCAGACTAAACATTCCCAGCTCCCTCAGCCACTCCTCATATGATTTTCCCTCCAGCCCCTTCACCAGCCTGGTTGCCCTTCTCTGGGCTCTCTCAAGGACTTCGATGTCCTTCTTATGATGAGGAGCCCAGAACTGGACACAGTACTCAAGGTGAGGCCTCACCAATGCCGAGTACAGGGGCACAGTCACTTCCCTAGACCTATAGGCCACATTATTTTTGTTACAAGGCAGGATGCCATTGGCCTTCTTGGCCACCTGGGCACATTGCTGGCTCATATTCAGTCGGCAGTCAATCAACACCCCCAGGTCCTTCTCCACCTGACAGCTGTCTAGCCACTCTTCCCCATGCCTGTTTACTACTATTATCATTAAAGATACATGTCTGCCAGATTCCTATCACATGTGCACAGTGGTGAAACACAGGTAAATCAGACCATGTTGATGAGATTTTACCAATGAAAGAGACACCAGTATCAGGCCTCTTTTCTCAGAAGTAAACCGTATTGTTTCCACTGTTAAAATGGCTGTGGGTTAACTTGAGATCGATTACCTCTCAGCTGTTCCACAGAGGAGGAAAGCAGGGCACACATGGTCTCAACCCGAAGAACTACAAAGCAAGCCAATCTGGCAGTGCATCACCCAACCAAGCCTATGCTCTGCTTCATACAAACAGTGCTTTGAGTTTGTCTCCTTTTAAACTCCTTCAATACTCCAGTAAATATAGCTCACAGCAGGCACGCACTTACACCGATCTGATGTTCTCCAAAGTACCAGGGAGACTGAGTTTTGAATAACAGAGCCAAAGTGTATTGTTCCTAGTATGATATAATTACTAAAATTACTGTACAAGTCAATAGTTTTCTTAAAATACACTTAGAAAATAACACAGCCTGGTCCTGCAGCCAGATATAAGTGGCACTGCCATGTACCAGGGATCATAGTGCAAGGGGTAACCTGAGAATGGCCCTATTATAAAAAAAAATAAATATTAGTTTAGTTCTTCACTCAAATATCTGGTCTTTCATTGGCATAAATTTATTTAAAGGTTAAATTAGAGGTGGGAAGGGGGAGACTTTAATCTCAGATTGGGAAAAGCTGCCAAAACTGCACTATCGAAGCAAATGCCAGGCCAGGAAGTGGGCCAGTTCACTTATCCGTACTAGCCACCTGCAGACTGTACTATCAAAACCCCTGAAGTTTATTCTTGCAGTTTATTGTCCCTTCATTATGATATAGAAAAAAAAGAAGGGGTATTGATGTAAAACCATTTTGACAGTAAGTTTCTCCCTGACACTGGGCACTGAAATCTGTTTGTGTTTGCATGGGAACAAGTTATGGGACAATTTTTTTCTCTACCAGTGACAAAGCAGTTGCTCACACATATAATGTAACTTCTTGTTGTCACCGTGGGAGGAAAAACAAAACCAAAATTGCCTTTTGCATGAGAAAGAGGTATCACATCAGATAACATATTAAATAGTAAGTGTGTAGCACCATCAGTTTCGGTAGAATTACACCAAACAGTTCCTGTGCTTGCTGGCTTCAGCAGCTGAGGAAAGGTATCACAGAACAATGACATGTATCAAACTGAGTCATTCATATTACTATACTTCAAGTTTCAAAAGACAACTTAAGACAGTAGTCCTTGACTACTGCCTTTCCCAAGATAGGACTGTATGCTTGGATCATATCATATGGTATTTGGTGGGCATTTCTACTAGTAAGAGACCCTCTGAAAATAAGATTGTGAAGATTTTCTCATATTACAATACCAAAGTGCAAGAAAGCATGTGAATCTCTGTGTATTTTTTGTTCTTACTTTAAATACAGTGTTTGGGTTTTTTTCTTTTTTTTTTCCTCTATAGCCAAGGGATCAGACATCCCATATTTTATAGGACTATTTTTTCTTTTTTTTTTTTTTTTAATCAGATGTGCTGTTATCTTCTGTAGGACTGATTTAGTACTGTTATAGCTGTAACAATCTGAGAATATTATTAGCACAACAAGTTCTGTAAGGAAAGATTGTATCTGTTATGTAGACTAACTGACATGTTTGGGAAAAAAAAACCAGACCAGCTGCAGATCTGTCTTCCAAAAGGGCTCATCTGTTATTTCTGACTACATCAGCCACTCTAATGAAAGACAAAAGTTCTCCCACAAACTTTGCCTACTGTCACTTGTAATTTAAACATTGGGTGTCTAGATGACTTTCCTTTGGGAAATAGAAAAAAAGTCAGAGTGAAGGGGGTAAAGGCAAAAAAATGTGTAGATTGCTAAGTATTGATTTCCTTGAATTGGGGCATAAGCATCTTCCTCTCTCTTCTATGTTTTGAGCTATTTATGACCCAGTCCTTAGTTGTATTTTCCATGCAAAATAAAGCTTGTCTCAATACCAGAGTGAGACACGAGACCCTGGAGAATACCTAGGGCAGCTGGTCCAAACCCTGAGCTGCTGGTGAAAAGAGGAACAGTGGACGATAGCCAAAGGCAGCTCAGCATCAATGTTCTTTTCTCTTTATGTGTACTACTTTTCACTGCTTCTGGGTTGGTACATCCAGATATTTTATATGATGTCAGTAACTAGGAAAAACAAAATAATGAATGAATGCAATGGGTTGTTGCCTAGGAGTGTGACTGGTCAAGAAGTCACTTGTATCATACACTCTGTCCCCTATTAGCATCTCCTTCAGTGTGAAGAGCATTGTTATCACCTGCATTCAAATATTAAAGGCATAACCTTGTAAGGATCTTTGCCACGTAGGGAAAAGCACTGGTAATGAAAGAGAAAGCAATGAACCTTGCTTAGCCACAGTGAGTTTGAATCTGTCACCTTCTTCTTCTTTGTGCTATTTTTGGTAGCAAAAGGTCAGACAAAGCTATAAAAACCAACCAACCAACCAACCAACCAACCAACCAAAAAACAGGTCTTCAGAGCTTCTCCAGATTGTACCTATCTGCAAGATTCGTTGTGATTTTTTTTTGAAAATAGAAGAGGTTTTCATGTTGTGAACAGCATGGTCCAAGTTAATCTATGCTGCAAAAGGACACAACTCCATCAGGCTCAGCC